>CAJQZJ010001694.1:13177740-13190816 GCA_907164525.1 Lophiomys imhausi | reverse complement strand
GCCTGCAGCTTCCAAAACTAAGAAATGACATACCAGTGGCTGCCTGGACAGTTCCCATTTTCTCTCCATACATTACAGCATTAATCTTCAGCCATTTGGCCCCATTTCTCTGACAGACATTGATTGTAGAGCAGGAATTATGAAGGATTTACCTACCCTGTCTTGGCAGAGCTAGGCTGTCGACTTATCTGCTTCCAAGTTTTGTCCTTTTTGGACAGAAGTCTGTCTACAGTTGAAGCAAGGGGTTTTTCTTGCCAAGAGAAAGGCTTCCCACCAATTCAATCATATACCACTACAGATTCTTCGCTGCTCATCTTCTACTTGGAGTAAAATAGGGGGTGCTGTCAGGAGCCTACATGTCTCGATATCAAAAAATCTTAAGTTAAGAAAACATCTTTGAATGCCATATTCTGCAGATCTCTTGAGGTTTATGAAGATGCCCTATCTATCTCTTATATTTAGATAAGCATATATTGCTTGTCTCTTAGCAACTTGATTTCTGAGTAGCTTAGAAAATAACTGTGATAGACTGTCATAGTAACTAACAAAATGACACGTTTTCATGTACCTCTGCAATTGTTAAAATTGCAACATGAAGTTCTAGTCCTTTTGACAACTATCACAAACTATCACAAACTGTGTAGTATATTAATATTAATAGATATTGATTAAGTTAGTTAATCTCAGATGTTTTCTAAGTTAATCAGATATTAAGTTAGAGACAATCAACATTTTCTTATTCAATGGAGATGGATAGATGGTCTTCAAAACCCCAAGATATCTGTAGAATATGGCAGTTAAAGATATTTATTTTAAAAATTATTTGACATGAGACTGTCAGCTCCTGACCATGCCCATTGGATTTGGAAAGGGAGGTCCAAAAAAATCTCCATCAGGAGATAATTCTTACTGGGCAGAAATGCCCTGCTCTCTCAACAGACTATAGAGTGCAAAGATGGACCAAAGTTTCAATGCAGGTAAATCGATACCTGATTTTGCAAAGACAGAAAGGGCAAATCTTATTTCCTGCTTTACAACTAAGTCTGTGGGACATGCTTGGCCAGAAGGCTGAAGATGATGCTCCAATATTATAGAAACTGGGGACTCTCTAGGCAGCCAGTTGTCTGTCATTTCATAGTTTTGGAAGTTGCTTGCTCTGCACTTCCTATCTATTCAGATATATTTATCCTTCTCAGGTTTCTGATGTGATTGACAACTACATAGTTATAGCATCACAGTAAATATTAAGTCATCTAGGAATTAAAAGGATGCTTTAAGGTTAAGAAGATTTAGTTAATAATGTAAGTTAGGATGGAAGTTGAATTTGGTATAGATCCTTAAGATACATATAAAATTGAACATATTTCCTAGTTGACTAGTCAAATACACATGGACTGGACATTGAGAATGTATGTCACACCTTTTAATTTTCATAATTGTTTCATAATTGTTTTTATTGTATAGTTTTGTGGTTGTATATATTGTTACTGTATTGTATTTATTGTTGTATTTTTATAGGAAAAGAAGCCTTTTGTTTAGACTTAAACAGAGAGATTTGGGGGGAAGTTCTAATAAGGGGCTGATTTCCATTCTGAGATCCTTTACCGCCCCTGCTGTGGCATTCTCTGATTGGTTTAATAAATAAGGGGCCTGAGATTGGGCAATGACAGCAGTAGGTGAACTAAGGTGTGTGGGCTTCTGAAGAGAGAGGTTGATCTGTAAAAGAAGCCTCCAGAGAAGAGGCCATTAGCAGGAAGGAGGAAACTGGCCAGGGGATAGAGAAAAGAATGTCATTCCACATGGCCTGGAACATCGGCCTAGCATGGAGAATGGCAGTCTAGGGGACCTATGTATATATGGGGTCATATTTAGGGAATAGAGTCAAGAGCTAACTTTGATGGGCTAAGACTGCTCAATCCAGGCTAAGTCTTATTAAAATCCATGTGGTGTTTGTGTGCTCATTTATAATGGATGGTTAAAGATTAACACTGCTGAATCAATTAAATATAATATAAATACAAGTAAATAATTTAATTAATTTTCCACATAGTTCTGTAACCCAATTTTTGTGTTATTTATTTCCTCAGTGCTCAGTTTTTTGTTATATTTTAGATACTAACCGTCTATTAAGTATAAAATTTGTAAAGATCTTTTCTACTCTCCATGTTAATGCTTTCTCAAATAATGCTATCCTTTGATGTACAGAAACTTTTCAACTCCATGAGTTCCCATTTATTAACTGTTGGTCTTAGTGCCTACATTCTTGGTTACCAGCATTAACAATTTGAGTGTAAAGGGTGCCATAAAGACAAAATAAGAGCAACAGTTAGAACTTGTCTGCAAATGTATTTCTAAGTCCAACTTTTCTTCATTATTCTGTAGTACTACACTTAGCAATATTAGGATTTCAGATGCCTACATTGGTTTTGACCTTTCATATAACTTCTATGATATGAAAAGTCTGAAATTTTTCTAAAACAACATCATCTAAAATACCATAACCATTGAGTTAATAGTTAAGTATGTAAGTTGTCTCTAGCTCGAGACCCTAACTATACTCCATCAAGGGTATCCTGGATATTCTTAAATGTTTGATTAGACCTACCTATTCTAAACCAATAATGAACTTTCAACCACATTTTTATAATTTTGAATAATAGTTGATAGTTAACATACAACTATTTTATACAGTCCATATGCACAGCCATGCTCTGTATATAGAGTTGTACCACTGAAGTGCATGGCTATGGTCCTAGATCTAAGGAAGTTCATAGTCTGTCTGTATAGCTCTCTCTACATCCTCAAGCTACCAAGCAATTTGTCTTTTACCTGAAAGTGGATATGAAAGGTAAGTAAAGTACGAACATTTTACCATTAAATTCATGAGATACAGAATAAGACTATAGGTCTTCGCAATTGATCAGAATCCTGACTTCCAACCAATTGTAGATGTAAATTTAATATACAGACAGCTTGAAAGTATGAATAGCTTATTTCATGTTGGTGAAAGGCTGTAACATGAAAAAAAATCAATGACTCTTAGATTGCAAACAGTAGGAGCTGTTTCTGTAACATACTGTACTCACTTCTAAAAGATCCCATCTTCATAACCACTGTCTTGAGTTGATTGTTGAACTGAAACATTAAACAATAAAACTTTAACTAACAGGGTCCAATACTATAAAACAGCAAAACCTTATATTAATGATAATCATAGAAAATATTTAATATAAAGTAAGGCACTAATTTATCATTTACTTTCAAAAATATCAACTAGATAACTTTAAAAGGTTAATAAAGAAATACTGTGTTTAGAAAATTGTTCACTCTGAAACAAGGTGGTCAATAATAAAATTGGGAATGGAGAGATTCAGTGGAAGGAAGCTATGAAGCAGGGACTTACAGCTTCTTCTAGACCATCCAAACCCTGCCACATGGCATTTGGTCATGAATTTACAAAGCATTTTGTTTTCAAAGAACATTGGCAAGGTGGATGGTGCTGTTATGAAAACAGATGAAACCAGGACACATAAAACTGTAAGTGTTCAGATTAGATACCACAGATCTATTAATAGAAAGACACATTTTTCTCATAAAGATTTTTCAAACCAGTAGTACATGACTACATAACAGCAGAGGTATTATGTTACAGTTGAGTAAAACATTTCCTGTAGAAGGGTGATACAGTTCAACTTCCATGATGTGAATGAAACCTCTGGGAAAGAAGGGATGGGGAGCTGGGGAGAAGGTGGAGCTGAAACAAGAATGGCATCAGTAAATTGGACGACAGTGGATTTAGTTTACTTTAGAAAGTCCAGGGCACATTTGTAATTTGGGACTATCAGCACAGCTGGCTCCTGTTGCTCATTACATAACTAAACTCTCCATATGCAGCTTATATGATTTCCAGAAATGCTTAAAGAATAATCATAATGAACATAGAGAGGAAGAAGAATTCAGGTATCTTTAGGTTGAGGCAAACTGCTCAACTGCTGAGATTTGCTAATTCACCATAAAGTGGTGATTATGTAAATATCTTAATAGAGTCCCTTCTCTAATGTACATGAATATATAAAAACATCCTCAAAGATTCAGACTTAACTCACAGTAAAATTTGATTTTCCAGTTTAGAAAAAAAAACATAAATATTTTCTTCCTCTCACTCCTTCCATTTCTTTCCTTTGTCTTGTCTTTTCTGTCTCTTTTCCACTCTCTCTTGATTTGTTCCATTTATCTTTTCAGTTCTTTTCCACATGTCTTCTTTTTATACTGATAACAATTATCCTTAGAACACTAGAGAATCAAAAGAAGAAAGCAAGGATGCAAGATAGATCAACAATACTCAGGAACAGGGCATTGATTGAGACTATAGTACATTTTAGTATTTTATTCCTCTCATAAATTTTCAGGATAATTCCAATTTGGAAGAAAACAAAACTTCATGGCTTCTGTATCTAACTCCTCTTCTCATTTTTATGATTTCTCTAAATATTCTCATGTTATTAAGGTTATTTCAAGGGATGATTATTCAGTGCTTGTGTTACATTCTTTAGAGAAGTCTACAATAGGATGCTTTCCATTAGGATTACCCTGAAGCCCAACTTGAATTACTATTATTGTATTGTGAATAACAAAGAAAATTTCTGACTCAGATACTGATTGCTATTTTTAGGATTTTTTTAGTCAGATAAAATTTATTATTACTCTTTCAATAAGAGAGTCTTACTAAATAGTTTAAATGTTTTCCAAGGTTTTAAACCACACATTCTGTTCTTTACTGTTTGTGGAACAGAATGATAGTTAATATAAATAGTGTTTCCCAAACTAGTTAAGTTCTGTTTAGCACAATGCAACCAAAGTATCTAGCCTGGTTTTTTACTACTTTATGTGGTTTCTCTGAATAAAATAAGTGAAGGAATATCACCTAATCTAATACAATTATTAATTTCCTTTTGCTAAAATAATTTTATGCTATCTTTTTATTTATATAATGTATATAGAAGGCTTGAGATATTATTTTTTATTAAACATTAGAAGTTTTCCACATCATTTTCACACAACTCCAATGTTAGAGAAGAAAAGGTGAGAGCTGCCAAGGTTGTTTCAATCTTTCAAGAAATATTTAATTTTACATAACAGGCTTCCATTAACCTAGAAGATGTTGTAATTATTTAAATGAATCATTTATTCTTCTAGAAATTTATATTGGATATATGACCTACATAAGCTAAGAAAATATGAAGTTGCCACAAAATGGCAAATGAATTCCAGCATGAAAGGTCATTTTTAAAGTTTCTGGCAGTTTAGGATATCATAAGGTCAAAATCAATGGCACACTGTCCTATGTAGAAAATGTCTTGGTCTAATTAATACACAGTGAAGGCTTTGATAATCTAAAAGATTATATTATGTGAACTCATACATGCAGATATTCAGTGACCATCTTCATAAAACTCAATCAAAGATTAGGGAAATGCCAGAGTACCTCTGTTTTCTTAGAAACAATGGTAACTTTACAGCAAAACAATATTTCTTTTTACTTATCATTATATTTATACAATTGATGTTTATTTTCCTCATGACTAGAATATATACAATAAATAACAATATGCAAGTAAAATATCTGTAAATTTAAGAATAACTTGTCATCAAAAATTAATTTTTGTAATGTTTCATAAAATGCAAATCTGAAATGGTTTCCCTAATGAATTATTTTAAGTTAGTATAAACACTTTCTCTCCTAAATACCTATACTTTATCTTACTACAAGATTTGCAGTTCATTTATTTTAAATAAGAAACATATGTTATTTTCCTTCATTTGTGTTTAACTACATAGGAAAAAACTAGGATATATTGTTAGCTAGCCAGCTTAATAATATTAATGATATCTAGTAAGCTAAAGTAAGTTGGGACTTTGTAAGATGTAATGCATAGAATATTGAAAAGTTGCAAATGTAGATGCCAATAAATAGTAGAAATTCAAATCTTACTAAATTTGTGCTGTATGGGGGAAACAAATTCTTAACTTATTTCTCATGATCTTAAGAAATAATTACCATCATTTCCTGAATGCTTTTATTTGTTTCTATTTTAAGTATATGAAAGTTTTGCAGAAATATATTTTTTTAAAAAGGGTGATGAAATATCATAGAGTAACAGTCCTGTAG
Source organism: Lophiomys imhausi (assembly GCA_907164525.1). Taxonomy (NCBI): domain Eukaryota; kingdom Metazoa; phylum Chordata; class Mammalia; order Rodentia; family Muridae; genus Lophiomys; species Lophiomys imhausi. Next base: position 13,184,647 of record CAJQZJ010001694.1, on the reverse strand, counting down.
GTCAGAGCTGGCATGGCAGCGACCATCAACATTACTCTACTCCCACTGTAGAAATGTCTCAAAATATTACTAAAAGCCTACTCCACTATGCAAGGCAGTTTAGGATACCTGGAACCATGTGGCTTACCTTATGAGTTGCAGGCAGCTCAACAGGTCAGAAAGTATCTCTGCTAGGCATCAAAATTGCTCTAAGATTCTTCAAGGCATCTTTGTTGATTTGAACTTCTTATAGGCAGTTTGGCCTTTCTAAAAATGTCTCTCAGCATTCCTCACCACTTATAAATTGCCAACTAGTGCAGGTCAGTTTCATGGACTTCCTGAAGCTTGTAAGTTGTTTACTTCTGGAATTTTAATAAGCCTCTCTCTCTGTAGGATGAAATGTTTTGCAGCCGTTTAGCATCCTGAAGTTTATGGAGTTCCCCCCTAAGGTGGAAGATACCAACTCAGAGGAAAATTCCATATAATACTAAATTAATGTTCTGATTGTTTTATAAGACAAGATCTCTCTTTAGCTGGTTTGGAACTTACCCTTCAAGCTATGCCATCTAGACAGCAAACTCCAGGGACAATCTTTATTCACTTCTCCCAATGCTGGGATTATGAACCAATAATAATATGCATAGTAAAATCTATTTCAAGTGGACCTAATTTGAAGAACTTTGCCAACCACTATATTATTACAAATTTTATTATTTTTAATGAATTTTTATTATTACAATTTTATGATTACTACATGATTACAAGCTTTTCTGTCATATGCAAAGAGAAGGAGTCTTCTCAAATCTTTAGCTAAGCTTCACTGATCAAATTTCAAAACTGTAACTTTAGGTCAATAAAAAATACACTTCCCCAAATATATATAAATCCAAATGAAGAGCCTGAGTAGTGGCCATTTGCAAATAAATATGTCAAGTTCAGGGAAGGTAAGTATCATGTGGTCCAACACCTGGTTGCCTCATATGCAGTATATAATTGGAACAAATTAAAATGCAGTTAGAAGTGGCATATCATAAAAATGCTATTGCAATTCCAATGATAATGCTATATTTAGACAAAAGCAAAAATGTCACCTAAAATATTCCTGAAATGAATTAAATTACATGAGAATCTGCATGTATAAATGTATAGGCTTATTTTTTATGCCAGAATATTTAGACTCTAGCATCTCAGAATTTGACAGAAACCTAATATTTTTGATAGCATTAAGAATTATAGGCAGCATGCTGGTAATTGTACACAGATATTTTATGTGAACAGGTTCTGTATAATTTGGAAAGATTTATAGACTTACCACTGTAGATGTATAAACATGGCTTTTCAATTAAAGCATCCTCAATGTTACTTTTGTTTTGTATTCTTCAAGCTCTCACTTACATTTGGGAACAACTTTTTTTTTAATAATTCTTTATCTTATGTACTTTGGTGTTTGCCTGTGTGCGTGTCTATGTAAGAGTGTCAGATCTTGGAGTTATAGACTGTTGTGAACGTATGGGTGATGGGATTTGAACCCCGGTCCTCTGGAAAATCAGTCAGTGTCTTCAACCATAGAGCCAGCTCTCCAGGCCCCAGGAACAACTTTTAATATTTACAAAACTGTTGTTGTTGCTGAATTATCATCTCTTTGCATAGATTGGCAGGTCTTTCTTATAAAAAAGAATTATTGATCAAAATGTCCCTTTTTAATAATAATTGAAATCGAAAGAACAAATTTCCATGCTACAATGAAAATTGTTTGTCTTCTTCAAAATAGATCATTAAGAATTAACTTTGCTGTTTGTCATAGTATAGTTGGTCTTTAAGCAAATGAGAATGAATCTGTTATTAATTCAATTAAATATGATGCAAGTAATTGGTACATAGTTTATTTCTTACCAATGGTGAAATTCAAATGATTATAGTTGACCTTTAATCAAATCACATGTGCAATTTTGTTTATTTTTTTACTAATATCATTTTCATCAGTGACCTTTGCTTCTTGAATTATGTATAATTTACTCTCAACATTATAGAACTCAATCATGAATATGATAGCTAAAACACTTAATCAGAGCATTTATATTGTCTTTACAATCATTTTATAGTCCATCTTTTCAGTTTATTTGCATGTTATTAGAAATGCCAAGCCTCTTTTCAAATCTCTCTCTCTCTCTCTCTCTCTCTCTCTCTCCGTGCGTGTGTGTGTGTGTGTGTGTGTATGTGTGTGTGTGTGTGTGTGTGTGTGTGTGTGTGTGTGTGTGTATACAGTCACTAGACCATCACTATGGCAGTGGTTATTGCTGATATCCTTTTATAAACTGGAGTTCTTAGTTTTTAAGAAAAGATTACTTCTTAGTTATTGAAATTCAGTTTCAATTCTGGGAAACTATTTGCATAGTTTATATAGTTTATACTATATATACTTTTTTCAATTGTGTTGTATACATTTTATTTGGTTACTTGTAAACATTTATATATTTTACATCAAAGCTGTTTTGTAACATTTTATGTTACAAATACTTTCTCTAACTTTTTACTTTTACCATATGGTGCTTTTGATAAGCGGAATTTCTCATTTCTAATGTAATAAAATTTGTCAACAGTGTGTTTGATGATTTTCAAATTTTGATTCCTTTAAAGAAATATGTGTCTGTTTCTGAACAAATATATTTAATATTTACTTTCAAATCAGTAAAAGCTTATGCACCACGTTTAAGATTAACCCATCAGGGTCAGATTTTTTTTCCACTGAAAATGTTAGTTATCTTTCAGCCATTGACTTATATGGCAAACGTAATATGGTCAGAAGTTATATTATCTGAAGTTAAATATACATTGTTGGAATTATGTGAGATATAAGATTAAGGCATACATTATCTACAGTTAAGAACATTTCTTAATTTTACTAGCACAATATTCCATGTCTTCTTTAAAATAAGATTCCCAATGGTACCATTGCAATAACCTATATTCTTAATGACATGTAATCATTGTGTTGAAATAGCACTTGTAAGAGATTCATTAATTTCTTTTTCTCTATGTATAAGGGTGTTTGCATGAATGTAAGCTCTTGAATTTTGGTATTATTCAGAATATTTCCAACATTTCATTTGGAGTGTTTATATAAAGTGCCAACTTACATCAAATGATTCTCCAAATGTGTTCTGTTGTATATCAATAAACGTTCTTCAGTCTTGTTTTTCTGAATGTGCTTCTACATCTTTACTTTTAGGTTTTTGTTTTGAAGTAATTTTCATGAGTCATATGTCACCATATCTGCACTGTAGTTTTGAATCTTTCTATTGAAATATGAATTTCACAGAAACACAGGGTAGAAAGAGACTTTTAACCCATTCTTACAGTCTCTGACTTTTAACTGGATCATCACACTAACATTTGACATAACTGTTAACATAATTCAAAACATTTCTTCAGTCTTTTTTGATACATTTTTGTCTTCTTTTTAAAAGCACATTCCTTTTTTACTTTCAATATTACACTGCTCAGATATTCAGGATATGTTTTTCTTTATTAGATTTTAACCTTTGAGTACTATTTAGATTCTTTATTTATGAAAAATTGAAATTCTACTCTTATTATTAAATATTACTATTTTAGTTTTTATTGATATTTGTCCTTGGCCAGATAACATCAGTAAACTTGGGATGTTTTGAGTGTGATCATACACATGTACATACTCATAAACACTGAATAACTTAGTTTATTAATGTCAAAAATATTTGTAATGTAATATAGTGCTTTAAGATCTCTATAACTGTAAATAATCCATATCTAATCTAACATTCATTTTTCTTTTCCTACTCAGAATTATGCTATACATATTTAGGTTTTGATATTAGATCCACATCATATGAAAAAGATGCTTTGTTTTCCTTTTGGAGCCTTGTAGTGTATTGGCATTAGACATGCATAACTTAAAAATGAAAATTAAACAAAACTATACCTCTAAATCATTTAGTAGGCTTATTTGAAGAGATCAAAGCCATATGTGGAGGGTACTTATCACATGTATATCAGATTACCAGGTGAAAAGCATGCACACAGAGTGTCCTCCTGAACAGCATGGCAGGAGGCTCCTGGCATGCTTCCTCCTCCATTGTCTAAGATCAGTTTCTTTTTAGCTCCACCTGACATTTTAATCAGAGCTTTGGGAATCATATATATTCATTTTTAGTGATTTTAGATTCCTGGCTTGGATAGATTTTTCTTTCTATAAGATTTGATATCTGTATAAGCTGCTTGTCTTGTTAGGACAAAATCCTTGTCAAAAGATATATAAGGAAGGAAGGATTCATTTTGGCTTACATTTCTGGATGACATTTCTTCATGTTAGGGAAGTTATGATGATAGAAACAAGAGATCACTGGTTGTATCGTATCCACAATCAGGAAGCAGAGAGAGATGAGTGCTCACTTACTTGCTTCATGCAGTTCAAAATACAAGTACAGGCAACACTGTTATCCACAACCAGGTTGGACCTTCCTACCTCAACAATCCCTAATTCAAGTAAGACCTCTCAGAGGTCTTTCTGGAGAATTCATCCTAAGTGATTCTAGTCCTTTCTAATTGAGATGTTAACCATCACAAGTAAGTCAACTAAATTTCTCTGTTGACTAATCATTTCTTTGAGATTTTTCTTATTTTTCCAAACATTTCCCAAGTCTAAATCTACATTTTAGAATTACTTTGAAATAGTTTGTGTCTATTGCCTTGCAGAAGCTTTTCAGTTTCATGAGGTCCCATTTATTGATTGTTGGTCTTAGATCCTGAGCTGTTGGTGTTCTGTTCAGGAAGTTGTCACCTGTGCCAATCAGTTTGAGGCTTTTTCCCACTTTTTCTTCTAGTAGATTTAGTGTGACCAGCCTTATGTTAAGGTCTTTGATCCACTTGGACTTAAGTTTGTACAAGGTGATAAGTATGGGTCTAATTTCATTCTTTTACATGTTGACAAAGCTTCTGTAAGGCAAAAGACATCTGTCATTCAAAAAAAAATGACAATCTACAGATTGGGAAAAAATCTTCACCAACCCCACATCTGACAGATGGCTAATATCCAAAATTTGCAAAGAACTCAAAATCAAATGCCAAGAAACCAAATAATCCAATCAAAAAATTGAGAACAGAGCTAAACAGAGAATTCACAAAGGAGGAATCCCTAATGGCTGAGAGACACTTGAAGAAATGCTCAGCATCCTTAATTATCAGAGAAATGCAACTCAAGACGACTCTGAGATTCCATTGCACACCTGTCAGAATGGCTAAGATCAAAAGTTCAAATGACAGCACATGTTGGCGAGGTTGTGGAGAAAGGGGCACCCTCCTCCATTGCTGGTGGGAGTGCAAGCTTGCACAACCACTATGGAAATCAGTCTAGCGATATCTTAGAAAACTTGGAATAGCTCTACCTCAAGACCCAGCCACACCACTTCTGGGTATACATCCAAATGATTCCTTACCAGATCACAAGGAAGTTTCTTCATCTATGTTCATAGCAGCCTTATTTGGAATAGTTAGAAACTGTAAATAACCCACATGTCCCTCAACTGAGGAATGGATAAAAAACTGTGGTACATCTACACAATGGAATACTACTCAGCCATCAGAAACAACAAAATAATGCAATTTGCAGCCAAATGGATGGAACTAGAGAAGCTCATTCTGAGTGAGCTAACCCAGATTCAGAAGGATGCACATGCATCTATTCAATTATAATCGGATTTTACCCCTATATAACAGGATAACTATACTACAATCAATGCACCAAAGGGAACAGGAATATAGAATTTTTTTCCTCTCAATGAGACACTTTGCCCTAGTGATACTGCCTTGTAGGCCGTCAGTGTATGAGGAGGCTCTTGGCCCTCATATGACTGCTGAACTTGGGGCAGGGTATGTTATGTAGGGACACTCTACTCCAGAACTGGGATGGAAGGGATATGGGGTAGAGGATGGGAGGGCGGGACTGAGAGGGTTGGAAAGAGGGCACTATGATGGAGATGTAACCTGAAGTAATAAATATTTAAAAAAGAAATTGTTTGTGATATACAATTTTTATTTTATTTGGTAAATATGAATGTTTGGGGGATCTAAAATCACTCATTTTGGAGGTATATTTCCTTTTGTTATTTTTGCAAATTTTTCAGACTAAATTATGTGGAACCTGTGTCAGACAGTGCTTCATAGCTCTGTGGCTGTTGTTTGTTTTGTTTCTGCCTCATTTCCTCATTTTGACCCTGTAAAGGTAGAGATGACCAAGGATTAACATCTTCTCATTTGTAGTATTTAATGTAGTGAGAACCTTTATAATCTGAAATTCTATGTTCCTTTATTGTTGCAGATTATTTTTAATATTTGAAGTTTAAACATCTGAGATTAATTCTAGCACAAGGTTTGGGATCAGATTTTTATTTTTCTCAGTCTTTTGTACAAATTTTCCCATCAACATTGATTGAATAATTGACTATTTCTATTGATCTTTTCCTGCACTAAACTTTCTAAACCAATTCTGTTTTCCTTTGCTTTTGATTTCTCAGTGCAATCCATTCTTAATAATTAATGGATAAAATTTCTAGAAATCGACTCATCTTTCCTCACCTCTGCCTTTTTTCTTCATTTTCCTCTCATTCTTTTCATCATTATCTTTCTTATCTTATTTAATTTTTTTACATTAAGAATAACTATGTTTAGGAATTTTAGAAACATAACATCTTAAATTACTTTTTAAACAATCAAAAATATATATTTAAAATATTTGTTTAGGAAATTTAACATTTTCATTTTTCTAAGATGTTTTAGCCAGAAATATCATATCACGCTGTAAATTATTTGAAGTTTATGTCTCACCAAACACTTTTAAATTTACATCATATAAAACTCATGCACTATTTTTAATTTATTTATTCTTTTTTTT
>CAJQZJ010001694.1:13154311-13177340 GCA_907164525.1 Lophiomys imhausi | reverse complement strand
TCTTAGTTTTGGAAGCTGCAGGCTCTGCACTTCCTATATAAGCAATTTATTTATTCTTAATCTATATGCAGTAAATCAGGATTTATAAAGATATTTGTAATGGCAATAACTTGTTAATGAGCATAACATTATATATTGCTTAAATTGAACTTGGATATATAAAATTTTCAAATATCAATAATATTTCTGAACAACAATAACATGCCAATATTAGTTTTTTTAGTATATGTGCTGCCAAAGCGAGCACCCAATATTAGTTTCTAATTATCAGTAGTACATAAAACTAATTTTGGTATTTCATATTATTGAAAAAATTATATTAATAGAGTTCATAAGTATTAGTTAATACTTGAATCCAGTAGATAACCAGTTATTTCTTTCTTCTGTATACTGCATTTAATTTAGACTCTATAGTCAATAAATGAAATCAATTTAAAATTTTATATTTTAACTGTATTTTTATTTAAAATGCTTGCAAACAGAAAATTTTATTTGTTAGGCTATGTTAGTGTGTGTGTTTATGTGTATGTGTGAGAGAGAGGGAGAGAGAGAGAGAGAGAGAGAGAGAGAGAGAGAGAGAGAGATGATCTTAAAAATCTCTATGCAGTTTTCCTAAGGAAACAAAATATTTTTTCTGTTTTTAGTGAGATAAAATATTTCATCTGTCATTTGAAAATATTATTAACAGAAATGAACAAAGTAATCTATACTGTCATGTTCTCTATATTCTTGCATCTCTTAGTTTTGTGTGGAATATTTCTTACCTTTTACAGTATTTGTTGCATATGTTTATTCACTCCAGTACCTTTCCTATTAGATTTATGTGGAGATTTAATAGAATTCTACTTCTCAGTTGAGTTTTTTATGCTTTCATTCACTTTTTATACATATTTGCTTTCTTACTTTCTTATCATTCTTTAATTATTTATTTGGTTGATCACTATTCTTTCTTCTGAGTATTAAAACAATTATACCTCTGAGATGTCCTATATGTTGTCATTTTGATTTTAAATAGTATGTGTGTATGTATGTGTGTCTGTTTGTGTGTGTGTGTGTGTGTGTGTGTGTGTGTGTGTGTGTGTATAAACTTAAGTGTTTTCATACTCTAAAGTTTTATTGGAGGTAAGAGAAATCTCTCCCTTTTCTGGTATTTCTGTTGTTTTAAATACTCTACCATCATTCTCTGTTATTTAGAAATTGATATCCACAGCACAAAAAAATAATCTTTTGATGATTTAATAGAAGGTCCTACATGGGAAATCAGAGTGATGTCTACAATTTAAGCCTGTCCTTTCTAGATTTAAAGTGCTTCCTTTTCTTGTACATATATAAAGTGCCTTGAACCTGATGAAGGCTCCGTATGTGCTGCCACAGACTCTGTGAGTTCATATGTACTGTTTTGTTTGGAAGATCCTGTTGCCATGTTTTAATTGTTGTTTGAATAAGAATGGTTCCTACAGTCTCATATATATGAATATTTGGGCCGCAGTTGGTGGAACTCTGTGATAAGGATTATGAGCTTTAGCCTTTGGGAGAAGCATGTCCCTGGGGGTGGGAGATGAGCTTTGGGGTTTCAAAATACTAGTACAATTCTCAATATGTCTCTCTGCCCTCAAAGTTGTATATTAAGATGTGAGGCTCTTTTAGCCATATAGAAGAGCATAACTGTCCTACAACCAACACACCAAAAAGAATAGGAACATAGACTTTGTTACCTGTTAGTGAGACACTTTGCCCTAGTGGTGCTGCCATGTAGGCCCCCAGTGCAAGAGGGAGCTCTTAGCCTTCATATGACTGCTGAACTGGGGGGAGGACACCCCACTCTGGAGGAGTGGCATAGGTGGGAGCAGGGGAGAGGGTGGAAGGGTAGAACCCAGAGGGGTGAGGAGAGGGAAATGGGATGGAGATGTAACTTGAAGTAATAAATAAGCATTAAAAAGAAAAAAAGATGTGAGCTTTCAGCTGTAACTTTGCTCCTTCATAATGGACTTTAGCCCTCTGAAATAGGAAGCCCAATTAAATGCTTTCTTTTATAAGTTGCTTTGGTCATGGTGTTTTGTCAGAGCAATAGAAAAGTATCAAGATAAGAGTTGGAATCGGGGGATGGGGAAGAGTGTTACTGTAGACATGACAACATATTTTTTGAAGAATATGGAAGACTTCGGACTTTGGCCCAGGAAAGTGGTTGATTGCTCTAAATAAGGCTTAATGGCCCATCCTAGTACGAGTTTAGAGGATAGTACTGCTGAGAGAAATCTAGATTATAAAGGTTGAGTACAAGAGGTTTAAGAGGAGAATAATCCAGCAATTGGTCTATAAACTATTCTTGTAATATTTTGCACATTTTTAGAAAGTGACTGCTTTCTATCCTTATCCTAACAATTTGCCAAAGGCTTAATTGAACAGGAATGGACTAATTTTTTTTGGTGGTGGAGATTTCACAACAGTCTTACATAAACTATTTCTGGGTTGGGAGAACTGGCCTTGTTGGAAGAGGTATGTCACTAGGGGACAACTGAGGTTTCAAAATTCTTGTGAGATTCTCAGTGCCTTTCTCTGCTTCAGGATCAAGAGGGGATTAATCAGCTGACTCCTGAACTGCAATTATGGATTCTAACCATCTGAAGCTGTAACCAACTAAAACTTTTCCTTTATACTTTATTTGGTCATGGTGTTCTGTCACAGCAAGAGAAAAATAACCAAGGGACAGATGTTCGGTGTACATTATTTCTAAAAATTTTATGGTCTTTCATTTTATTCACATTTGGAAATAGGAACTGACCTGCTTTGGAAGCAGAGAAGGATTTTAATAGTGATTTTGTCTTTTTTAAAGCAGAAAAATTATACAATTTGTATAACTACCTATAAATGTCAGATGTCTGTAATGAAAATGATAATGTAATAATTTAGCTACTGGCCATAAAGGAAGGAGCTGTGCTTGGTGAAACTTGGAGATCTCAGTTAATGTTGTAAAGAATATGCACATAATATGCATCTATGGATCTTCAAAGTAGAATTATTAATTATATATGTTCATATATTTTGAAAGAATCACTAATGTTCACCATTTCCTGAGAAAATCCATCCTTATTGTTTTGAAATATGTTATCTGGAATATATTATAATGCTGGGTGTGAGGCCATGATTAACCTTAATTCAGGTCTGCTGTGACTTTGAGTGTAACCACTGACATAAAATCAGGTGTGATCTTTATGTGCAGGGTATGTAGTAAAGTTATAATAACATACTGATATAAATTCAATCTATAACAACAGATTGCAGGTATATGCACAAACATGTTGATATTCCTCTAAAGGCATTTCATTTTCAGAAGTAAATGGTGAGTTTCTACTATCACCACCATAGCAGACTCTGGTCTTCCTGAGAAGCAGTGCTGGTCATCTACATTAAACTTTGGTTGTAGTCCAAAAATTATTAAGTTGTAGTAAACATTTGCTTAAATATAAAATTATTTCCATTTTTCTTCAAAAATATAGCAAATTTCCCCAGATGCTTTAATTGCTAACATTATGTGTCTTTGTTGAATATATGTTGGATTGTTCTTCGAGAGTAATACAATTATGTGGATTGGAAGGAAGAGGCTAAATTAAAGCAAACCATGGACTTTTTCTATCAAAGGCATGATTACAAACATTTAAAGAATCATGGGAATATATCAGAGTGGGAGTTGCTTTTCTACATGAATAGGATAAGCTCTGAATACAACAGTCTATCTTATCTCAATCTCTTGTTTCAAAACATTTCTTCCCAAACCTTCATCAGATCTCAGATTGGAAACCCATTAATCATCCTTAACCTCTCTCTCTGATGACCTTTCTTAGATACATCACTGGTTTGTTACCAGTGGTCCTGACTTCACTTTCTAAGTGTTTCTGTACTCCACCATTTCCCTGATTCTGCACCACTCACAAGTCCAAATAACACATCTCTGGAACTTCCGAGTGTAGTCAAAAAATTTCAACCCAAGTCAACACAATTTCACTTGGCCCTACCCAGTCCCTTTACCTCCATGCCCACGACACTCTTCTATTTTTATTTCTCAATAGCACTATGGATCTCAGACTAAGCTCCCTGGGGAAAAATTGTGGGATTTAACAACCTCACCGTATCTTTTTGTCTATTTCCATCTTCTATTGTGCCCCTTTCTTCCCCACTCTGTAGCACCTTTTATAGAGGCTGTTACTTGTGTCATGTTTTATTCTATTCCAAGGACTGTGCATGTTCTAGTACATAGCAGCGTTATGTTATCCCATCTGTCTCATCTGTCTCTAGGAGGCAGAGTCATCTGCGGATTTTATATTAAATGATATATCCATTTTTCACCTTTCTAACCAATGTATCTGCTGGTATTCCCCCTTTCATCATGAAACGCTAACAGTTTCACATTTGGGTAATTACTTGGCTAATATCTATGTCTATCATTAGACTGTAGTTCTGTGTGGGCAGATCTAGGTTAATAAGGTCATTATTTTACTCCCTTTCTTTTACAAAGTGTCTCCTTTCTAGTAGAATATTGATGGCATGAATGATTATATGAATAAAAGATTGAGGGAATGATATAAATTTGAAGAGATTGGAAAGAAATAAAATGTGACTTTGGAGATAGAGTACTTTAGTAAGTAAGTGGACTAGGACAAGTAGAGTTTGAGGGTTTCATTTCTCAGTAGGAAAATCGTACTCAAAATAAGTGTTATTCCAATTTTATAGGAACAACAAAACAAGACAAGGTTCATGTGCTGAACATTGGTTGCTTCCTAGGAACTGTACCACGTGTTTCACTTGTGTTCTAAGAAATTCAGCCTATAATTTCAAAAGCACCTGTATCCTAAGAAGATGTCAATGTTCACAATTTCTGTGACATATTTGTCTCCCATGTTCATAGCTATCTGAAGAAAAAGATATCTTTGCTGCAACAGAAAAGACATATTCAAATAAGTATTTGAAGAAAATATTTTGAGTTGTGGGCAGATGGAAACTTCTTGCTTGATGTTTCCCGAGATCCCATGTGGCAAAAGAATTAGATAATTTTCCTAACAGTCAGCCTCAGTTTTTTCTACCCCTGAGGTTAAGATTTCTAGGATGAGAGAACAGAATGAATGGGAAGTGTGAACATGATAGGCTTGCATGCCTTGGAGCTCCCTAGAGAGAAATGTGAAGATCCCCATGTCTACCAAATCAGAAGATCTATGCCACTGCTGTCTAGTGTGCACAGAAGCTCAGATGAGGAATCGCTGGTACTCTTGTCTGATAGAGTTACGAATGTAGCAAGGTCCCAGAATTCTCCTTTTTTTTCCTGCAGGGTGAAAAGGAAAGAAATGACTGTGCCAGCTCTCTCTTCATTCATTGTTTGTATTAAGTCAGCAAGCTGTACTCCCAAAATCTTCTAACAATTGAGGTACTATTTGTCTGTGTGATATACACTTGACCACTGACATGAGCAAAATACAATATTTGCATTTAATTTCCTCCTGGTAAATGATTAAGCTAATTTTATCACATGGTCTGTTCAAGTTAAAATTCTAGCTCTCAGATGCTACAAAATTTATCATATTCTATGTAAGGATGTCTTCTCTGTGTCTATTGCAGTAAACTGGTAGAAGCATCCTCTGTGATGGGGCTCATTTTATCTCAGACTCTGAAACCCACAGCAGAATACCTCTCAGTGGGTTAGAACTATGAGAGGTTATGTCTCTATTAATTTCTGCCATAAATTCATGATTATTGTGCTTCTTACTTTTACGTTAACTTGACACAAGCTTGAGTCATTTGGAAGAAGAAACACAAGTGAATCAAATGCCTTAGCAAGATTTTAGGCAAGTCTACAGTGCATTTAATTACTGATTATGTTGGAAGGGCTATTCTATTCTAGGTGATTCTACCTCTAAGCAGGTGGTCCTGGGGTGTCTATGAAAGCAGGCTGGGCAAGTCATGGAGAGCAACTAGTGAGCAGTATTCCTCCATGGCTTTTGTTTCAATTCCTGCCTCCAGGGATTTGCACTGACATCATTTGTGAATGAATGTGAACTGAGAATTTAAAATGAAATAAACTCATTCTTCTCGAAGTTGCTTTTGGTTATAGTATTTCATCACAGTAGTAGAAATCTAACTAAGACAGTTGTTCAAGTCTTTAAATCTCTCCTATTTCAAGTTTCTTCCTGTACAGTGTCTACAAACTTCCATATGTCACTGTAAGCAATGTCTTTGGCAGAATGGAAGCTGTGGAGACTAAACTTTATTTTGTATAGAAACTTCCTTTATCCTGTTCATCTTTCTTGCTTTTAGGCCAAGGAGAATTGAAGCAGTGTTACAGGAATGGGTACTGTGCATCATTGTGACCATGGCCCATTAGGTTCAGAATCTCGGGTTTCTGCTGTGACTTCTTCTCTATCCGCAAGGTTATATCCCATTACCTTATAGGTGGAAATTAGATGTAAGGATAGGCTGTGCTGCTATTGAAACAGATCATTGCTGTTTCCCTTGGGATATTTCAAATGTTAAAATTTTTAGTATATTAAGCATTTTATAATCAGTAATTATGATTCAAAATAGTTTTAATATTGTTTATATGATGAATAAATTAATGAGAATAATATTCACATCATGCTTACTATAGACATTACTGGGAATATCTTATTTTAACTTCAAGATGAAAAAAAATCACCTTAAATTCAATTACTAGGTGCAACTACTAAGGAGAGTGTGCTCTATAAGCATCAAAATGAAATATCCAACTGCCTATATATGTATACAGTTCTTGCCTGGGTTATTTTAGAATTCAAGCAGGAGGACACATGAGTATACTATAAATCTAGTTTGTGGTTACTATTTATTTTGTCTCTTATTCTGCTATTTCTGTGAGATAAACCATACAGACCTAAAAAGAATTATCCCTGAATTTTTCTCAACTATTTTTCAATGCATTTGCTGTACCTTTGATATTGTGCGATTTGAAATGATGTTGAAACAATACCACAAGCTATGCCATTCATTGAGTTACTAAAATTTACTTTTTATGAATAATTTTTAAAAGATAGGAAAGAAGAAAAAGCACAGAGAGGGAGAAGAGGAAAACTAGGAGAGGGAAGAGGACACAGAAAGTAGAATGTGTTAATAACTGGTTTAGCCAGAGGTAGTCTTGTACAGATAAGTGTGAACATTAAGTGACTGACGCTTTTCAGTATCATAGAAATAAAACATGTTGTAGGGATGCGAGGAGTGGCTGAACTATATTACTCACAGGCAAAGAGAGCTGAACAAAATTCCACAGAATAAGTAAGCATGTTGCTTAAAAAGAGGTAGATGTATTACAGCTCCTGGGAAAGACTGCAATACTACTGATTATGCGAGAGCAAAAGCTTCTTGCAGTCTTTTACTTTTTATGGATATTTTCAGAGAAAATAGAAACCATATATTTTTTTCAAAAAATAGAAGTAAAAAATAATCCTTTTGGAGAACTTCATATTTTTGTGTTTCGTAGAGAACAAATTTTCCATGCAAGTAATTCTTGGGGATAAAATGATGGTTTCATAGCAAACAAAGATTTATTAGACTTACATGTAATGTAATTTTGCTCTTGACTTACAGGTTCAGAGACATTTTTTAGACTCTACTGAATTACATGATTGATAAATTACAGGATGTGCTTCTGAAATAAGCAAATGTTTTGTTGAAATTTAAATTTTAAATAGGTATTACTATCATCATTAATTCCTGTGGAACAAAAATACTATTTCTTTAAAAACATACACTGATTTTCTCAGTAATCAAGCCCACATGTTCTTCAGTCTTTCACCACTGTATTTGATGATTCTAGGGAGACGTTCATCATATGCTGACCTAAGCCCCAATGTCTAAGCTCTTCTGCAGTCAGTAGGTCCTATGTATCACTTTTTCCAAGAGATATTTACTAATAAGTATATAGTTTAATTTAAGAAGTAAGAAATTGCTTTGTGACACTTACTAAAATTATGCTGGATTTAACCATGACTTGTTCTATTGATTTGTTTTTCCCTTTTAGGTGTAAAGAGAATACTGACTATTTAGATGGGAAGATCAGTAAACAAAGAGTCAATACAATTTCCTTCCTGAAGATACATGGTGGTCATGCTTCTAATTCCATAATTCATGAGACAGAAACAAGAGGATGAGAAGTTCGAGAATAGTTTCACCTGCATACTCTGTCTGGTAGAAGGAGAGAAAAAAAATAATAAAATGTACAAATCTGAGGGACAGAATCTTGAAGAAGGACTTGTGGGCTCTTTTTCTAATGACCTTGTCTTTGTTGAATAAACATGAATCTTATTTCTTTTACAGTGGTTACATAGATTGTATTCTTGTACTCTTTGCAGTGGAAGTAAGACTATATTCAAGTATAGTACACTACAAGTTAGCAAGAACGAGAGGCCTTTTTATTTGTACATGCTAAGCAGACTCAGATTCAATCTGTAAATAACCATGTATAATGATTAAAATAAACTACAATGTGTTGTCAATGAAGAAAGAACTAGTTTTGGTATCAAACAAACCTTTAATAGTCATACTTGTTACTCAGTGAAAATAATTGTAGGACTTCCTTGGTGTCCTAGTTAGGGTTATTATGGCTGTGATGAAATACTGTGACCAAAAGCAAGTTGGGGAGGAAAGGGTTTATTTGGCTTAAACTTCCACACCATAGCCCATCATTGAAGGAAGTTGGGAGAGGAATTCAAACAGTGAAGACGCCTGAAAGCAGGAGCTGACACAAAGGCCATGGAGGAGAGCTGCCCACTCACTTCTTCTCTTTGCTTTTTCAGCTTGCTTTCTTATGCAACCCAGGACCAGCAGCCCAGGGATAGCCTCACCCACAATGACTGGTCCCTTCCCCATCCGTAACTAATTTAAAAACTGTTCTACATTTGGAACTTACAGAGGCACTTTCTCAATCGGGGTTCTATCCTTTCACATGCCACTAGCTTATGTTAATTTAACATAAAACTAGCTAGGACCTTTGGTAACAGGGGTTGGTAGTAGCTACCTAACACTAGTACTGCAAAAAAGTACCAGCATATGTGGTACATTACATAGTGAGTAGTTCTTCAAAAATGGTGTGTGTGTGTGTGTGTGTGTGTGTGTGTGTGTGTGTGTGTGTTTGTGTGTGAGAGAGAGAGAGAGACTCTCCCTCACCTCAACTGAAGGACAGTGCTATTGACTTACTTCACATAACTCTCAGTCACCTTCTTATTATTTTGTCTCATTGGAGACAAAAGCTAAAAGATTAATAGTTACCTATTCTTCTGCTGAGAAAAAGAGGTGAAAACTACCTCTTTATGCAAAGATTATCACACCTTGTACCATACCAGGCAGGCACATGATTACTCTATGTGAAGTGGTCTGTGTGAAGAGCTAGTCACCTATGACATAATGTGTGGATATGTAAGGCCACAGGTGCCTGTTCTCTTTTTTTCCAAGGAGTAGAACTGTACCATCAAGAAGTCCCTAGATGCATGAAAGTTAGAACAAGGAGGATCTGACTGTAGCTATTCCCCTCCTCTATGAATTCTTGTTTAAGTATTTCATGCTTACCCTGTTTAGTAGTAGATCTGTGATAATTCAGAAGATGTGAAGGATTGTTTTACAAAAGAAATACAATTCTTGTAAAATGATGTTCTATGTTACTAAGTAGAAATATTAGACATAACCTCTTTCAAGGGAAATGAAATTTTCAAATATCAACTGGATAGATTACTTATTTCATATTCATAAATTATATTAAAGATGAAAATTATTTTTAGATATCAGAGTTTTGTCTAATGTACTTCAAAGAATATGTGATGTACAATAATTTCCATATTGTAATTAAACAGTCATTGATAGCTTGAGGAATATTTTAAGTTAGTTGGTCTTAACCCACCTCTCGATTGCACTGAATATGTTTTTCTGTGCATAGAAAACTAAAAATTTAAGAACACAGTGTTTGTAAAGATACATAGTGTTTGTCTCATATCGTAAATTATTTTGTTAGTTGATTTTGTTAGAGCTAATCAATTGTTTTTTTTTTAAAGTAAGGCTGAAGAAATAAAGATAATCTTTCTCTACTTTAGAAAGGAAAGACAAAGGTGATATATGAGGTATAATCAGACATCATTTTGTTCTCTATTAAACTACTTTAATTGTTTATCTTCTTTAGTGTAAACACACAAACACACACACCTTCATGCATTCATGCACACATACATATAAGAATATGCAAAACAATGATTTAAAATAGTCTATGAATTATACATGTTATGATTTTTTTAAATTGTAGGCCTTAAAAACCTCTATAATGAATTTCCTATATTGATTTAACTGTATCATCAATTATAATTTTCATGAATTAATAAAGTCATTAGTAATTTGGAGGATTCCTCATTTATGAATCAATGAAGAATAAAATAAAACCTTATTTAAAATGAAACTGATGTTTTCAGCTCCTCCTGATTATTGACTATAAGCTGCAGTCATCAATCAGAGGTTATCCACTCACTCCTCATTCATCCATTCATTTATTGATTTATTTTGTTTGTTTGTTTTTTTGTTTGTTTGTTTTGTTTTTCCAGACAAGGATTCTCTATCTTGGCTGTCCTGGAACTCACTCTGTAGACCAGGGTGGCCTTTAACTCACAGAGATCCACCTGCTTCTGCCTCCCTACTGCTGGGATTAAAGGCATGGACCACCACACCCAGCAATTACAGTTAGCTGTGAGCTGACATGTGGGTGCTGAGATTTGAACCTGGGTCCTTTGGTAGAGCAGCCAGAACTCTTAAGTGCTGAGCCATCTCTCCAGCTTCTTGTTTGTTAATTTATTTATTTATCGATTCATTCATTCAATAAACTATTTTGGGCATCATATTATGAATTCTTAAAAGTCTCATAAATTTATAAAAATCAAATAAAATGATACCTTATTGTCTCTCTAAATATTCCAAGGGAAGGGGATACATAAGTAGGCTTAGGATACAAAAATGTCGTTGTAATTTTATTTAAGAGTAGATGAAATGCACCAAGCCACACTTAGGAAAGAATAGAGAAGGCTTTCTGAAGAGTATTTTTATGAACCAAATGTTAAAGGATAAGTAGCTCTAAGCCAAGTGAAGTGAGGATGCTTTACAGTGATTATATTCTAATATGATGGGACACTTTTATCAAAGGCAATGGGAAGACAGAGGACTGAGTGTTCATACTCTATAGTATTGTGTGCTTTAATGAGACAATGTAAAAGGAAAGGGGATGGGGAAGGAGCTACAATAAGATGGCCTTGGCTGGCACAGCTAAAGAATACAAATATAACTGAAAAAGTGAATGTAGAACAAGATTTTTTTTCTGCTTCAGAAACAACTTGTGATATATTTTTTTTCTGTACAATAGCATGTAATTTTCTGCCATGATTGACATTTCTTTGTACTCTGACTAGAAGCAAGGAAGATGTACTGCCTGCAGCTTACCAGGAGTGCATATTCTAGTCAATGTTCTTGAAATAAGTTAATTTTCACTTTTCCTGAAATAAATATGTGACTATTATTGCTGGGCAGCACTAGAAGGCAATTTCTCTTAGTTGTCAACCAAGTGAGCTTTCTATTAACTATTTCAGTTATTATTACATGATGTATTTAGTCACACACTAATGGATTGACCACACCAATCCAAGGCAATTCCCAGTGACAGAATGTAGACTATCAATTATACTTTTAGATAATTAGTATCATGTGCTATAGAAAAGATTCTCACAGGGCTTTCCTTTGCTAGTTCCTCACCATAAAGAGTCAGAAAACTGTAGTTAACTTTAAAATAATTTGAGTGCAAAAGTCCTTAGGGTAAAAGGAAAATACCAATAGCAATTAGCATCCTAATTACCTAGGATGTCCCTACAATAAAATCAGGATGTGGAATTGCCAGAAGAACATAAAATACATTGGAATCTTGCTCCAAGTTGCATCTCTTCCCTGGAGAGTTTCCCCTCTAAGTTGGAAGAACTATTGCCATCTATATGGGCTCATCGTGAGGAAATTGGTGAGTGATGGGTATGTTTGTTGTGTTTACTTTCAGAAGAATTATATATAATCAAAAGCAATATTTGTTTCTAAAGGAAATAGCTTCTTTTTCCCCCATGAACTTGTAACTTCTGACGTGTTAAAAGAGCTTTCAGAACACATACTGATTTTTATGTCTGGAGAAATAGAAAAAAATGTATGAAATCAGTTAATTTTGTGGCACGCAAATTGTTGGAATGCAAAAATGTGAGTGCACAGAGGGCATCTCCCCCTCCCCCAGCATTTAGAGGAATCCCATAAATCTTCAATTAAACCTCTTTGTATCAGGATTTATTTCAAGACTGCACCATAGATGCTAGCCATTGTTAGCACAAGCATTCAGCTTTCCTAGGACAACGTGAGTATAGCAGGTGCTGTCAGTGTGCTGCCTGTACCCTTCAGATCTTTGTGCCAGCTCTGTGCACACCTCCCATTGTGACTTTTGTCCAAATTGCTAGCTCTTGTGTCTGACAGAGGGAAGACAGCTCTCAAGTGCCTGTGTCCCAGATTAGCTGAAAACAGAGAGCTGGAAGTGATTCAGATTCTGTGTTCTGTTGGAGCTGTTCTTAACCAATGACTTATTAAAAGCCTTTAAAAAATCTTGTGGAAACCTGCTATTGTATAAGTTTCCTAAACTATTTACATATATGAAAAGAATTTAAATGAAGTCTCCATATAGTGGAGAAGACAAACCCCCAGTTGGAATCTTTGCTTGCAAGTATAACTTCCAGAGCTAGGAATCAGTTACATCTTGTTTAGTCATTAGTCAAAGTCATTAGTCATAAGCCCGCCCCGCCCCCCCAAACATGACAGGCTACTGCTGAAGCTAGTGGTTACTCTATTTCTCCCGATGGCAAGGCACTATTGCTGAAGACACAGCTTACCATGTAAAAGAATGCAGACAAATCAACAAGTGTCTTCCTAGAAGCTTCCCAACTTGCATTGTACTTTGCATGATACCAGAAGAGAAAAGTTATCATCAATATAACCTACAAACTATTTAACCTACAGCATTAAGTTGCCTGTGAGATGTATTGTAATAATGCACAAAAGTTGTGGGAGTAATCAACCACTATTTGATTGATTTTTAAGGCCCACTCCATATGATATGACCCATACTTTACTGTGAGCACAAATTTGAGACTAGATTGGTCATAAGCCTAGGGAATAACTTAATACTATTATTCTGCTAAAGAAATAGAGTAACAAAATGACTCCTAATGACATATTGCTATAACCATAGATCAGTGCCTTACATAGCCCTCATCAGAAAAGCTTTGTCTTGAGGTAGGTGGGCACCAATACAAAGACTCTCAACTCAGCAATATGCAGAAAATGAGAGAATTTAGAGAATTCATCCATAAATATCTTCATCAAATCCATCTCCTCATGTCTCCAAAATCTACGTGGAAGAGGAGGTGCAAAGATTGTAAGAACTAGAAGAGGTGGATGACTACAAGGAAATTGTGTTCCAAACACAACAACTAATGGACTTAGGAGACCAAGATAGCATCTGGTAGAACTTAAGAAAAAGCTATTCTCAATTTCATGTGGAACAACAAAAAACCCAGAATAGCTAAATCAATCCTGTACAAAAAAAAACTGGAGGTATCACCATCCCAGATTTCAAGCTGTACTACAGATCAATAGTAGTAAAAACATCATGGTACTGGTATAGAAACAGACCAGTGGATCAATGGAATCGAATTGAAGACCCAGAAATGGACCCAAACACCTATGGCCACCTAATTTTTGACAAAGAAGCCAAAACGGCACAGTGGAAGGACAGCATCTTCAACAAATGGTGCTGGTCCAACTGGATGTCCACTTGTAAAAGAATGAAATCAGACCCATACTTATCACATTGTACAAAACTTAAGTCCAAGTGGATCAAAGACCTTAACATAAAGCCGGTCACACTAAATCTACTAGAAGATAAAGTGGGAAAAACCCTCAAAATCATTGGTACAGGAGACAACTTCCTGAACAGAACACCAACAGCTCAGGACCTGAGATCAAAAATCAATAAATGGGACCTCATGAAACTGAAAAGCTTCTCTAAGGCAAAAGACACTGTCATTTGAACAAAACGGCAGCTTACAGACTGGGAGAAAATTTTCACCAACCCCACATCTGACAGAGGGCTAATATCCAAAATCTACAAAGAACTCAAGAAACAAATTGCCAAGAAACCAAATAATCCAATCAAAAAATGGGAGAAAGAGCTAAACAGAGAATTCACAAAGGAGGAATTCCTAAAGGCCTAGAGACACTTGAAGAAATGATCAACATCTTTAATCATCAGAGAAATGCAACTCGACGCGGGCCAAGATGGCGGTGACCTACACTGACACATTTTGAACGCGGGGGAAAAAAGAGCCATAAAAAACACAGAGTTATTGGGCACTGTGCAAAAACCGGAGGGGCTAGACCCCCCCACACGGGAACACTCACAGCACCCAAGGGACTGTTAAAAGTCCCAGGGCAAGGCTCTCACCCATCTCTCACAGACACAGAGGCCACTAAACCCGGGATTCGGGAACTCCCATTTGGAGAGGCGCCTGGTAAGATCGATCCCAACTTACAGCAGGCAGAATCAGGGTCCACTTGGCCATAAATTGCTGTCCTTTTGGGCTCCCCACACATGAGGTTGAACTTATACCCACTTAAAAAACTTTGAGAGATAGTAGAAGGATTAGCAAGGAACAAACAGGGGGCTCAGCAGGTGGTCCGCAGCAGCTCCTGAAGCGGAGGGCGGGAGGTTCCAAGAGAGCGCGGGAAGCTGGGAACACAAAGGCAGGAGGGAGGGGCTGAATCCTGCACACTTAAGGTAGCGCAGCTGGGGGCTGAGCACTGCTGGAAGGGCCAAATCTCCGAGAGTCAACTACAGGTCATCTGGGGAGAGAGACAGGCGTGGGCGGGGCCAGGGATCCATGCACCCACGGCTGAGCTGCTGGGACGAGAGGTCCACTCAGGCAGCCGGAGGATCCGGGGCTTGGGGTACCCATGGGACCCATGGCGGCACAGACAGGAAGGGAATCAGGCACAGAGTCCAGCCCTGTGGCGAGAAGCCTAGAGAGAAACCAGAAATCGGGACCATAGCTGTATCCTGGAAAATCCAGACATATTAGGTGTGGAGCCAGACACTGTCAGGCTCCGTGACGACAAACAAAGCCCACAGAATCTGTGCCTGGGCAAACAGCCCCATATCATCAGAACCATTACAGTCTGATAACTCAGAGTGCAACATAGGGAAGTCTGAATTGGGAGCAGTGAAACAATCCTGGTCCATTACTCACAACCTGGGAATAGGCTGCACCATCTCACAGTGCCTCTGAAGATTAAAACCACAGTGACCTTGAAATCCCCCTGTAAGCAGCGACAGATAGCCAAGTAACTCGTCCCCTGCACCAAATCATCCACTGTGGTTCCAAGCACAGAAAACAGACAGCTAAATGCATCCAATGGCGAAAGGTAAAAAAAAAATAGAAATCAAGGAATTATGACTCCAACAAAGCAGAACCATCCTAGCTCATCCAATTCGGATGACCACACACCAACAGAAACACATGAAAACATTGACAATTCTGCATTATGGAAAGTGATAGAGTCCCTGCAAGAAGAACTTAAATCTATGAAGGAATTCAAAGAAGCTACAATTCTACAAATCAAAACAAGGAACAACACCAATAAAGAGCTCCAAGTCAAGGTGACAGAGCTTGAACAGGAAAAGGAAAAAGCCATGAAAGATTTTCATACAAAAACAAGCAAGCTGGAGAAGGAAATGTACAAAACGAACAAAACCATACAAGACATGAAAATAGAAATAGAAACAATAAAGAAAACACAGTCAGAGTTAAAAGAGGAAGTGGAGAACCAAGGGAAGAGAACAGGAACTACGGATGTGAGTATCAATAATAGGATGCAAGAGATGAAAGACAGGATCTCAGGCATGGAAGATTCAGTAGAAGAAATCAGTACAACATCCAAAGAAAATGAGAAGGCTAAAAAATCTCTCACCCACAACATCCAAGAAATCAAGGACTCAATGAAAATACGGAACCTAAGAATTATAGGTATAGAGGAAAGAGAAGACTCCGGACTCCAAGGTCCAGGAAATATTTTCAACAAAATAATAGAGGAAAACTTCCCAAACCTGAAAAAAGAGATGCCAATAAAAATCCAAGAGGCTTACAGAACACCAAACAGATTAGACCAGAAAAGAAACTCCTCTCGCCACAAAATAATTGAAACCCCAAATGTACAGAACAAAGAAAGAATATTAAAAGCTGTAAGAGAAAAAGGTCAAGTCACATACAATGGCAGACCCATCAGAATTACACCTGACTTCTCCCCAGAAACGTTAAAAGCTAGAAGGGCTGGGTCAGATATACTACAAGTCCTAAGAGATCATAGATGCCCAGCCAGACTACTTTACCCAGCAAAACTCTCTATCAACATAGATGGAGAAAACAAGATATTCCATGACAAAATCAAATTTAAACAATATCTACCCAAAAACTCAGCCCTACAGAAAATCCTAGAAGGAAAATCCCAACCCAGAGAAGAAAAATCCACCCAAGAAAACAAAGGGAATAGAAAATCCATCAGCAACTAAACCAAAAGAGGAACAGGACCACCGCCTATACCAAACTAATGGGAAATAACAACCCCAGGTCACTAATATCCATCAACATCAATGGACTCAACTCCCCAATAAAAAGACATAAGTTTACAGAGTGGATCCGCAAGCAAGACTCTTCCTTATGCTGTATACAAGAGACACATCTAACTACGAAAGATAGACACTGCCTCAGAGTAAAGGGCTGGGAAAAGGTTTTCCAAGCAAATGGACCCAGGAAGCAAGCTGGAGTAGCCATCCTAATATCAAACAAAACAGACTTCCAACTGAAGCTAATGAAGAAAGACAAAGAAGGGCACTATATACTCATTAAAGGGAATATTCATCAAGAGGAAATTTCAATACTGAACATCTATGCCCCAAATACAAAGGCACCTACTTTCGTAAAAGAAACACTTCTAAAACTTAAAGCGCACGTCGATCACAACACATTAGTAGTGGGAGACTTCAACACCCCACTCACAACAAAGGACAGATCATCAAGACAGAAGACAAACAGAGAAATATTGAGTCTAACAGAGATCATGAAACAAATGGACCTAACAGATATCTACAGATCGTTTCACCCAAACACAAAGGAATACACCTTTTTCTCAGCACCCCACGGAACCTTCTCCAAAATCAACCACATAATTGGTCACAAAGATAGTCTCAATAGATACAAGAAAATTGAAATAACACCTTGTATCTTATCAGACCACCACGGAATAAAGCTGGTCTTCAACAGTAAAAGAATCAACAGAAAGCCTACACACACATGGAAATTGAACAGCTCCTTACTGGATGACCACTGGGTCAGGGAAGAAATAAGGAAGGAAATCAAAGACTTCTTAAAATCCAACGACAATGAAGACACAACATACCCAAACCTATGGGATACATTGAAAGCTGTGCTACGAGGAAAGTTCATAGCACTAAGTGCTTTCAAAAAGAAAATTGTGACAGCTGATATTAGTGAACTAACAGCTAAGCTGGGTGAATTGGAAAAAAAAGAAACAAACACTCCCAAGAAGAGCAGAAGACAGGAAATCATCAAACTTAGAGCTGAAATCAACAACTTAGAATCAAAAAGAACTATACAAAGAATCAATGAAACCAAGAGTTGGTTCTTTGAGAAAATCAACAAAATAGACAGACCCCTAGCCAAATTAACTAAAAGGCAAAGGGAAAGAACCCAAATCAACAAAATCAGAAATGAAAAGGGAGAAATAACAACAGACATCGAGAGATCCAGAAAATATTCGGGCATTACTTTAAAAATCTATATTCCACTAAATTTGAAAACCTAAGCGAAATGGACAATTTCCTCGATAAATTCCACCTACCAAAACTAATCAAAATCAGGTTAACAGCTTAAACAGCCCAATAACACCTAAGGAAATAGAAATAGTCATTAATAATCTCCCAACCAACTAAAGCCCAGGGCCAGATGGCTTTAGCACGGAATTCTACCGGACCTTCAAAGAGGAACTAACACCATTACTTTTCAAACTCTTCCACCACATAGAAACAGAAAGATCACTGCCAAACTCATTCTATGAGGCCACTGTCATTCTGATTCCTAAACCACACAAAGACCCAACAAAGAAAGAGAACTTCAGACCAATCTCCCTCATGAACATAGATGCAAAAATACTTAATAAAATACTAGCAAACCGAATTCAAGAACACATCAAAAGTATCATACACCATGATCAAGTAGGCTTCATGCCTGGAATGAAGGGATGGTTCAATATACGAAAGTCTATCAATGTAATTCACCACATAAACAAGATGAAAGAAAAAAACCACATGATAATCTCGCTAGATGCAGAAAAAGCATTTGACAAAATCCAACACCCCTTCATGCTAAAAGTTCTGGAGAGAACGGGCATACAAGGACCATACCTAGAAATAATAAAGGAAATATACAGCAAGCCAGTAGCCAACATCAAATTAAATGGAGAGAAGCTTGAAGCATTTCCTCTAAACTCAGGGACAAGACAAGGATGTCCACTTTCACCATATCTCTTCAATATAATACTTGAAGTCCTTGCTAGAGCAATAAGACAACTAAAGGAGATCAAAGGGATAAAAATTGGAAATGAAGAAGTCAAATTATCCCTATTCACAGATGATATGTTAGTATACATAAGTGACCCCAAAAACTCCACCAAAGAACTCTTACAGCTGATAAACAACTTCAGCAAGGTAGCTGGATACAAAATTAACTCAAAAAAATCAGAAGCCCTTCTTTATACAACAAACAAATATACCGAGAAAGAAATAAGGGAAACAACCCCCTTCACAATAGCCACAAACAACATAAAATACCTGGGGGTAACTCTTACCAAGCATGTAAAGGACCTATATAACAAGAACTTCAAGCCCCTGAAGAAAGAAATGGAAGAGGCCTTTAGAAGATGGAAAGATCTCCCATGCTCATGGATAGGTAAGATCTACATAATAAAAATGGCTATCCTACCAAAAGCAATATATAGATGTAATGCAATTCCTATCAAAATACCAACACAATTCTTTATAGACCTGGAAAAAGCTATTCTCAACTTCATATGGAACAACAAAAAGCCCAG
The DNA here is from genome assembly GCA_907164525.1 of Lophiomys imhausi. Lineage (NCBI taxonomy): Eukaryota > Metazoa > Chordata > Mammalia > Rodentia > Muridae > Lophiomys > Lophiomys imhausi. The sequence goes on along the minus strand of CAJQZJ010001694.1, from coordinate 13,158,056 downwards.
AATAGCTAAATCAATCCTGTCCAATGAAAAAACATCTGGAGGTATCACCATCCCAGATTTCAAGCTGTACTACAGAGCAACAGTAATAAAAACAGCATGGTACTGGTATAGAAACAGACCAGTGGATCAATGGAATCGAATTGAAGACCCAAACATGGATCCACACACCTATGGCCAACTAATCTTTGACAAAGAAGCCAAAAACGCACAATGGAAGAAGGACAGCATCTTCAACAAATGGTGATGGTCCAACTGGATGTCCACTTGCAAAAGAATGAAATTAGAGCCATACTTTTCACCTTGCACAAAACTTAAGTCCAAGTGGATCAAAGACCTTAACATAAGGCCAGCCACACTAAAGATACTAGAAGAAAAAGTAGGAGAAACCCTCGAACTCATTGGCACAGGTGACAACTTCCTGAACAGAACACCAACAGCTCAGGACCTGAGATAAACAATCAATAAATGGGACCTCATGAAACTGAAAAGCTTCTGAAAGGCAAAGGACACTGTCATTCGAACAAAACGGCAACCAACAAACTGGGAGAAAATCTTCACCAACCCCACTTCTGATAGAGGTTTATTATCTAAAATCTACAAAGAACTCAAGAAACTAAATGCCAAGAAACCAAATAATCCAATCAAAAAATGGGAGATGGAGCTAAATAGAGAATTCACAAAGGAGGAATCCCTAAGGGCTGAGAGACATCTGAAGAAATGTTCAACATCCTTAATCATCAGAGAAATGCAACTCAAGACGACCCTGAGATTCCACCTAACACCTGTTAGAATGGCTAAAATAAAGAGCTCAAATGGTAGCGCATGCTGGCGAGGGTGTGGAGAAAGGGGTACCCTACTCCATTGCTGGTGGGAGTGCAGGCTTGTGCAACCACTATGGAGGTCTGTCTGGCGATATCTTAGAAATCTAGAAATAACCTTGCCTCAGGACCCAGCCATACCACTTCTGGGTATACACCCAAAGGACCTCTCACGGAGACATGGGGAAGTCTCCTCATCTATGTTCATAGCAGCCTTATTTGTAATAGCTAGAAATTAGAAACAACCCAAATGTCCCTCAACTGAAGAATGGATTAAAAAATTGTGGTACATCTATACAATGGAATATTACTCAGCTATCAGAAACAATGAAATCATGCAATTTGCAACCAAATGGATGGATCTAGAGGAGCTCATCCTGAGTGAGCTAACCCAATCTCAGAAGGATGCACATGGCATCTATTCACTTATAGTAGGATTTTAACTATATCGTACAGGATATCTGTACTACAACCAACAATCAAGAGGAACAAGGACACAATTTTTTTTTATCTTTTTCTTTTTCCTTCTTTTTTTCTTTTTTTCTTTTTCCTTTTCCCTTCTCTTTTTCCTCTCTTTTTTTGTTGATATTCTTTGTTTTTGTGGGTTTGTGTGTTTGTTGGTCTTTTTTTAGTATTCCCCCAGTAGCAATGAGACACCATTCACTGGCAGTACTGCCTCGTAGGCCCCCGGTGAATGAAGAGACTCTTGGCCCTCATATGACTCCTGATCTGTGGTGAGAGAATGTTAGGCAGGGACACTCCACCCCAGAGGAACAAGACGGAAGGGTCAGGGGGTAGAGCATGGGAGGGTGGGGCTGGGAAGCGGGAAAAGAGGACAATATGTTAAGGATGTAACCTGAAGCAACAAACAAATAAATTTATTAACTAAAAAAAAAAAAGAAAGAAAAGGCAGGGGGCAGGGCTGCAACACTGTGAATGGAATAGAGGATAAAACCATTCGGACTGGTTTTCCAGACCTCCAGGTGTAGAGAAGACGTGGAGCTAAGGTAAAATACAAGAGAATTGTGGTATTGGCCCATGCCTTTGACTTCAGCAGAGACGGGGGGGGGTGGGGGGGTGGGGGGCACCGTAGAGTTGGTGGTCTTTTGTACTCTGGAGTCATACGGAGCGGGGTGGTGAGGGTGCATACTCTTGGTCCCACCATTCAAGAAGAGTACACCCTTGGTCCCAGCTCCCAGCACACTGGAGACAGAAACGGGCAGATCCTGGAGCTCAGGGTCAGCCTGATGCAGGGCAAACTCTAAATAGAGAAAGACTTCGATCCAGGAGTGGTGGAACACATCTTTGATCCCTTCAGATGGGAAACACAGGTACCTGATCCCAATAATTAGAGTTCAGAGACACACACATGGGATTTGGAGTGACCTAGGTTTGGAGGCTCCTTACAAAAGGGCGTCTCGATGCAGGCAGATTGTCCTTTGGGATCTCAAAATATATACACTAGAGCTGGTTTAGCTCCAAGGTGACACAGAATGATTTCTTCTTTAACCCGGATTGAAAGATAACGCTTTGTATGTTGTCAGAAGGCCAAATTTGCTTCAGGAGAAGTACTACCTAGCTCCCCCCATCCCCCCCCCCAGAAAAAAAAAAGAGGGCAATTGTCCTAGGGTTGGGATTGGGGCAGGGCTCTGTTCTTATCGTTCCAGGAGAATCAAAGCATCCATTAGGGGAGCCCGGGGACGGCTGGACAGCGGAATCCTCAGCAGAGAGCAGAATCAGGCACCAAGGAGGACGAGTGACCCAGTTGATTCTGCCTGGCAGACTTCCTCAATAGCTGTCTCCATCGGGGGTCTGCAACCACCACAGCAATCCAATGTCACTGGGACCGCTCAGCTCTACACAATGCCCCGACAGGAACCTCAGTGAAACTTGCAAGATCAGCTTCTGCCTACAAACCCCTTAGGTCATCTAAATAGCTGAGAACAGAAGGACTGAACATAAAAGGAGTGTACTAACATTTTTAATCATTTTTCCCATTTGGGTTGGGGCCCCAAACAGGTCTACTACGACCCAAATCAGCAGGAAGTCACTTTAAGAGAGCGAAGTCCCATGCCCAGAGGGTGGGTAGGGTGTTTCTCCGCCCTTCTTTTTGGTTATTTGAAGGATAACTGAAAACTCTGTTATGTAGGGGAAGAGACTGCAAGCTGATAAATGGTCCTGTCTTAATGGGTTTTGGAGGTTAGCCCCAGGGACTTCCTACTTTTCCTTTTCTGTATCCTTCTTCCTCTCCTATGTAGGAGTGCAAGGGCTTGAGAAAAATGAGATAAAGACATAGCACAGGAAGGTCCAAGAAGAAGGGGAAGATTATTGAATATGCCCTTATACCTTTGTATATTGATACAAAATTAGTAGTTTATTTGGCTAAAGTGGTATTGACCATTGTTTATTGTGCAAAAATAAGATTGTATTGGATTACATCGGTATTGATCTTTGTATATTGATACAAAATTAATATTATAGTTGGCCACAATGGTATTGACCCTTGCATATGGTCGTAATATTAAGATTATATTGGGCTACATAGGCATTGATCTTGGTATATTGATACATAATTAAGAGTATATTTAACCACAATTGAATAGATCTTTGTATATTGATACAAATTTAAAGGTAATGCTTCCCAATAGTATCATACCTAGAGATACTTAAAAATAAAATGTGAAGCTCTGACCTCTTGATACCAACCATCTAAAACGGTCTAGGATAGTTAAAACAAACTCCTAGTCATTCAAACATGTCACTTTGTTAGCTACTATGACAGTCTATCACAGATATTCTCTAAACTACCCAGTAATCATGTTGCTAAGAGACAAGCAACATTTGCTTATCTAAATACAAGAGATGGATAGGGCATCTTCGAAAACCCCTAGAGATCTGCAGAATATGGCATTCAAAGATGTTATCTT
>CAJQZJ010001694.1:13088274-13153911 GCA_907164525.1 Lophiomys imhausi | reverse complement strand
CCTAACTCTGCCAAGACAGGGTAGGTAAGTCCTTCATAATCCCTGCTATACAACAAATGTCTGTCAGAGAAACAGGACCCAAAAGCTAAAGACTGATGCTGGAATGTATGGAGAGAAAATGGGAACTGTCCAGGCAGCCACTGGTATGTCATTTCTTAGTTTTGGAAGCTGCAGGCCCTGCACTTCCTATATAAGCAAATATATTTACCCTCTCAGGTCTCTGAGGTGGTTGAAGAATAGACAGCTAGTGTCTCATAGTTAAATTTTGAACTGTTTAGGAATCAAGAGGGTGTTATAGATCTAAGAAGATACTCTTAAAAGTGTGTTGCAAGTTAGTATGAATGTTGAGTCACATATAGACCTTTAAACTCATGGAGTTGGTTAGATAGTAGAATGTTAAAGTCAGGGGCCAAATATGTATAAACTGGACATTGGGAAGGTATACTGGACCATTTAACTCTCAAAAATGTGGCATATTTATATCTATTGTTTTGTATAATACTTACTGTTATAAGAGAAGGAACCATCTGTTGGACTGAAAGGGGAAACTTCTGGGGGGAAGAGGGTGGAAGGGCGGGATAGGAAGGGGCAATAGGGAGGGGTTTGTTACTGAGATGTAACTTGAAGAAAAAAAAATAAAGTATTTAAAAAAACAAAGAAATGCAACTCAAGAGGACTCTGAGATTCTATCTCACACCTGTCAGAATGGCTAAGATCAAAAGCTTAAATGACAGCACATGCTGGCAAGAGTGTGGAGAAAGGGGAAACCTCCCTCATTGCTGGTGGGAGTGCAGGCTTGTGCAACCACTATGGAGGTCAGTCTGGCGATATCTTAGAAAACATGGAATAGCTTTGCCTCAGGACCCAGCCATACCACTTCTGGGTATACATCCAAATGACTCCTCTCCTATATTCATAGCAGCCTTATTTGTAATAGCGAGAAACTGGAAACAACCCAGATGTTCCTCAACTGAAGAATGGATTAAAAAACTGCAGTACATCTACCCAATGGAATATTACTCAGCTATCAGAAACAATAAAATTATGCAATTTGCAGCCAAATGGATGGAACTAGAGCAGCTCATCCTGAGTGAGCTAACCCAGACTCAGAAGGATGCGCATGGCATCTATTTACTTATAGTAGGATTTTATGTATATAGTACAGGATATCAATACTAATATAATACTAACCAACACACCAAAAGGAACATGGACATAGACTTTGTTTGTGTATTATTTTAGTTTTCTCTCCCTGGCAATGAGACACCTTTCACTGGTGGTACTGCCTTGTAGGCCCCCAGTGCATGAGGAGGGTTTTTGCCCTCATATGACTTCTGAACTGGGGCACAGGACTGTTATGTAAGGACACTCCACTCCAGAGGAGTGGGATGGAAGTGTTAGGGGATAGAGGGTGGGAGGTGGGGCTGGGAAGGGGGGAAGAGGACAATATGATGGAGATGTAACCTGAAGCAACAAATAAATAAATTTTAAAAAACAAATAAATCATACAAAATACCAGCACTGAGATGGGTCAGTCAACACAAATCCCAACCATAACCAAGAAACTACTTAGAAGGAAAAAAAATAACTTATTTAAAGGAGTTTCACTGGTGTCTAGAAATAGTTGGTCAATACAAAATGTCATTTCTTTGTTTGTTTGTTTTGTTGGGCTTTTGTCTCTTCTTTTTGAATTTTTAAAAACTGATATTTTGTTTGTTTGTTTTGTTCTTGTTTGTGTTTGTGTTTTTCTTTTTTGGAGAAAGAAAAAGAACATGGACTTGTGTGATTAAAAAGATGGGAGAATCTAGGATGAGGTAAAGGAGAAGGAAACATGATTAAAATATATTGTAAAAATAAATAGAAATAAAAGGAGCATAAAACAAAAAACTTTTTTCTTTCCTCCACCCAAACCTTGTAGGTGTGGTCTCTCTGAAGATAACTGTTTTTGACTAAAATGGCCAAATTTAGAAAATGAAAGTATGCAACATCCATAAAGTTTTTTTTAAGAATGAGTATGCTCCAGGTAATGTTCAGACCATATTTGTATTGTAAATACGTAATACATACATACATACATACATACATACACATACCACACATACATCTAAGGAAATGCACAGCTTGTTTACAGGTGTCTTTAAGTATTTGTTCTATTTACAACTTGAGAAGGAAGCAAATACTTACTGACTTAGGTTTCCATATGCTTTTCAAAAGGTCTTTAACAGGTCGTTGGTTAAGAAGAGCTCCAAAACATTACAGAATTTGAATCAGTTCCCCATCTCTGCATTCAGCTAAACTGGATCACAGGCACTTAATAGCTGTCTTCTCACCAAGAGACACAAGAACTAGCAATTTGGACAAAAGTTACAATGGGAGGAGTCCACAGAATTGACACAAAGATCTGATATGAAAATAATTATATTTTGTATAATTAGTTAATATATATATATTAACTTAGCTAGTTGTCTTATGTTTTATCATAGGCATTCTCTTAGATTTACCTGGATGGGACAATTTTGCTTGGCTTCTTTCTTTTTATACGTTTTTCTTTCTTCTCTTGGTTTTTGCCAGGGAATACATCTTCATAAATCACTTTAATACAAATAAGGTTCAGTTTCTGAGGAGTGTAATTCAAGATATCCAAAGATACCTGTCATCTCGTAAATATTAATAAGTTCCTCTTCAAATATTCTTGTTCGAATAACAAAATTTTACATTTATTAAAGCTGTTTCAAGTGGTGGTGGTACACACATTTAATCCTAGTACTCAGCAGGCAGATTTTCATGAGTTTGAGGCCAGCCTCATCTACAGAGTGAGTTTCAGGGCAGGCAGGGTTATACAGAGAAACCTTGTCTCAAAAAAAAGCTGTTTCAAGAGCAAGATGTGTTATTACATTTACAGAAAAGTTTCAGATCAATAGGGCATGGGAGGGAGAATCGGAAACATGATGAGAGAGAAGATGTTTTGCAAGAACTAAGTCTAATTTTAGTACTGGAATCCCTAAAAGAAGTTTAGGGACAATAAGTCAGATCCCTACAACCCACGAATGTATTGTAGGATATTGGCTGGTTACTGTGAATGAAATGCTTGAGTATAACCAAGAGTTTCTGGTTTTGTTAAAGTCTTGACTAAATCTGTTGAAGAAATTTCTTCAGTAATGAATATCCAGGCTATTAAAAAGCGTTGGACAATTCTCCTGAAAACAAACTGAAATCTGAAGAGAGTGGATACTCCTACAAATAGCCTTGAGCTGAATGTGGGTTACCTTAACAATGATCAGCCTTAAGTTTATCAACCTCACGGAATGGAAATATATAATATTTTATTCTATTTAAATGAAATAACATGACTTTCATTGCCATTTCAAGTTTATAGCAATAATTATATCTTTTAAATAGAATTTCATAAGAAAGTCGGTAATCATTGACTTCCTTCTCAAGTTTTGATTAGAACAAATAGTCAAAGAGGCCAGTAAACAAGCTGTGCATTTACTTAAAATTATGGAATTTATAGAACTAAACTCTAGGTAATATATAGTAGTCATGCATCTAGTGATCTTTGAAAGTTGTCCAAATATTTCAGACATATAATTGATTATGCAGATATTTAGGATTTTAAAATAAATATAATCACATTACAAATACCGTTTTGTCTCACATTATTATATCAAAGAATTCATAAATATTGGTAGGGGGTAGATATGGAAGGGGAAATGGATGATAAATATGATCAAAATAAAATGTATTTATCTATGACGTTTTAAAACAAAAACATTAAAACTCATGTTTAATATTCTAAAGTCACAATGAGAATGATCTTTATTTTTTTCATATTTCTTCAAGTAACACCTCAATCGCAGTCCCCTCCCTATTCCCCTCTCCAGTCCCACCCTCCCACCCTCAACGCCCCATCCTCTTCCCTTTTTTTTCTTTTAAGTGTAAGTTATATCTTATTTACCCACACAGTTTCCCCTTTCAGTCCAACAAATGGCTCTTACTCTTATGATAATAGATAAAATATAAAACAACAGAGGTAATTAGGCCACAGTTATGAGGGTTATATGGCTTAGCGTACATTCCCAATGTCCAGACCATATGTATTTGGCACCTGACTTTAACATTCTACTAACCATCTCCATGAGTTTAAAGTTCTATATCTAACTCAACATTCATACTAACTTGCAACACAATTTTAAAAGCATCTTCTTAGGTCTATAACACTCTCTTGACTCCTAAACAACTCAAATTTTAATTATGAGACTCTAGCTATCTGTTCTTCAACCACCTCAGAGACCTGAGAGAGATAAATATATCTGATTTTGTAGGAAGTACAGGGCCTGCAGCTTCCCAAACTAAGAACTGACATACCAGTGGCTGCCTGGACAGTTCCCATTTTCTCTCCATACATTACAGCATCGATCTTCAGTCGTTTGGCCCCGTTTCTCTGACAGACATTGATTGCAGAGCAGGGGTTATGAAGGACTTGCCTACCCTGTCGTGGCAGAGCTAGGCTGTCGACGTACCTGCTTCCAGGTTTTGTACTTTTTGGACAGCATTCTATCTACAGTTAGAGCAAGGGGCTGTTCCTACCAAGAGATAGGCCTGCAACTAATCCAATCATCTCCCACTGGAGATTCCTCAATGCTCATCTTCTACTTAGGGTATGAAGTAGGGGGTGCTGTCAGGAGTTGATATGTCTTGATATAAAAAAATCTAAAGTTACGAAAACATCTTTGAGTGCCATATTCTGCAGATCTCTTGAGGTTTTGAAGACGTCCTATCTATCTCTTATATTAGGATAAGCAGATGCTGCTTGTCTCCTAGCAGCTTTATTTCTGATTAGCTTAGAAAATAACTATAATAGGCTGTCATAGTACCTAACAAAATGACCAGCTTGCATAACTATTAGTTTGCATTTCTTAATTATCCTAAACAGTTTATGACAATTAGTAGTAAAAGGCCAAAACATCGCATTTCATTTTTTTTCTTTACCTCTTAACCCTTCCATCCCATTTCTCTGGGGTTGGATGTCCTTATATAACAGTCCTTCATCTCAGTTGAGAGGTTGTATGAGGGCCAAGAGCCTCCTCATTCATTGGGGGTCTACGAGGCAGTACCACCAGTGAAAAGTGTCTCATTGCCCGGGAGAGAGAACTAAAAAATTAACAAACAAATAAGCAGACAACCAGATAAAAAAGAACAAAAAATGGAAAAAAATATCTAAAAAATTAAAAATAAATTAAAAAAATAAAAATTAAAAATGAGAAGTCTATGTCTAAGTTCCCTTTGGTGTGTTAGTTATAGTATCGATATCCTCTACTATATAGCTAAAATCCTTCTATAAGTGAATAGATGCCATGTGCATCCTTCTGAGTCTGGGTTAGGTCATTCAGAATGAGCTTTTCTAGTTCCGTCCATTTGGCGGCTGCAAATTGCATAATTTTATTGTTCCTGATAGTTGAATAACATTCCATTGTGTAGATGTACAACAGTTTTTTAACCCATTCTTCAGTTGAGGGACATCTGGGTTGTTTCCAGTTTCTAGCTATTACAAATAAGGCTGCTATGAACATAGATGAGGAAACTTCCTTATGATTCCGTGAAGAGGCATTTGGGTGTATACCCAGGAGTGGTATGGCTGGGTCCTAAGGCAGAGCTATTCCAAGTTTTCTAAGATATTGCCAGACTGACCTCCATAGTGGTTGAACAAGCCTGCACTCCCACCAGCAATGGAGTAGGGTACCCCTTTCTCCACACCCTCGCCAGCATGTGCTATCATTTGAGCATTTGATCTTAGCCATCTGACAGGTGTGAGATGGAATCTCAGAGTTGTCTTGAGTTGCATTTCTCTGATTATTAAGGATGTTGAGCATTTCTTCAAGTTTCTCTCAGCCATTAGTGATTCCTTCTTTGTGAATTCTCTATTTAGCTCTTTCCCCCATTTTTTGATTGGATTATTTGATTTCTTGGCATTTAATTTCTTGAGTTCTTTGTAGATTTGGGATATTAGCCCTCTGTCAGATGTGGGGTTGGTGAAAATTTTCTCCCTGTCTGTAGGCTGCTGTTTTGTTCGAATGACAGTGCCTTTTGCCTTACAGAAGCTTTTCAGTTTCATTAGGTCCCATTTATTGATTGTTGATCTCAGGTCCTGAGCTGTTGGAGTTCTGTTCCGGAAGTTGTCACCTGTGCCAATGATTTTGAGGGTTTTTCCCACTTTTTCTTCTAGTAGATTTAGTGTGACCGCCTTATGTTAAGGTCTTTGATCTGTAGAGATCTGCGACGTGCCGCGCCCTAAAGATGGCGACTGTAGAGGGCTGCGACATGCCGCGCCCCAAAAGATGGCGCCGGTTTCCGCCTTCCACCAGCCTGATGGTGAGCGCTCTCGGTGGTAAACAAGTCCATATTTGGCTAAGACTGCTGATCTGGCTTGCTTCCGCATACGTGGGCTTCTAAGATAGCACCACGTGGCTTTACTTGATTGGCTGTTCATATAGTATTTAGCCTGTGGGTTGGGTCTGCCCGGGCATTCAGAAGACTGTTTTCAAGGGACCTGAATAAACTGCTTGAGAAGAGCTTTTGCGAGTTGCGTTGTTCTTGCTGGTCGAGGTCGACACGACATTGATCCACTTGAACTTAAGTTTTGTACAAGGTGATAAGTATGGGTCTGATTTCATTCTTTTACAAGTGGACATCCAGTTGGACCAGCACCATTTGTTGAAGATGCTGTCCTTTTTCCATTGTGTGGTTTTGGATTCTTTGTCAAAAATTAGGTGGCCATAAATGTGTGGGTATATTTCTGGATCTTCAATTCGATTCCATTGATCTACTGTTCTCTTTCTATACCCATACCATGCTGTTTTTACAACTATTGCTCTGTAGTACAGCTTGAAATCTGGGATGGTGATACCCCCAGATGTTTTTTATTGTACAGGATTGATTTAGCTATTCTGGGCTTTTTGTTGTTCCATATGAAATTGAGAATAGCTCTTTCCAAGTCTATAAAAAATTGTGTTGGTATTTTGATAGAAATTGCATTGAATCTATATATTGCTTTTGGTAGGATGGCCATTTTTATTATGTTGATCCTACCTATCCATGAACATGGGAGATCTTTCCATCTTCTAAAGGCCTCTTCCATTTCTTTCTTCAAGGGCTTGAAGTTCTTTTTGTACAGGTCCTTTACTTGCTTGGTTAGAGTTACCCCCAGGTATTTTATGTTCTTTAATAGAATAAAAATTCAATTATATGAATACGATTACATAAAACATATAAGGCAAAAGAATATATTTCTCATTGATTTAAAGGAAAAATGTATGAGAGGGTTTGGATGCAGAAATGGAAGAGAAGAAAAGATGTAATTATACTATAATCTCAAACAATAAAAAATTAATTTTCAAAATAAATGGGAACTGTCTAGGCAGTCACTGCTATGTCATTTCTTAGTTTTGGAAGCTGCAGGCCCTTCACTTCCTATATAATCAGATATATTTATCCCTTTCAGGTCTCTGAGGTGGTTGAAGAAAAGATAGGTAGAGTATCATAGTTAAATTTTGAGATGTTTAGGAAACGAGAGGATGTTCTGGATCTAAGAACATGTTTTTAAAATTTTGATGCAAGTTAGTATGAAAGCTGAGTTAGATATAGAACTTTAAACTCATGGAGGTGGTTAGATAGTAGAATGTTAAATTCAGGTGCCAAATAAATATGGACTGGACATTGGGAATGTATGCTAAGCCATATAACTCTCATAATTGTGGCATATTTATTTCTGTTGTTTTGTATTGTATTTATTGTTATAAGAGAAAGATCCATTTGTTGGACTGAAAGGGGGAGCTGTTGGGGGGAAAGATATACCTTAAACTTAAAAAAAATGGTAGAGGTTGGGGGGTTGAGGGGGAAGAGGGTAGGAGGGTAGGACTGGAGGGGGGAGTAGGGAGGAGATTGTGATTGAGATGTAACTTGAAGAAATAAAAAATAAATTATAAAAAAGTAAATAAATAAAATGAAAAAAATAAATGAAGTAGTGTTGATCAACTTTCTTAGCTGAATTAGTATTCTGTGACCTTAAGTTTTAAAAGCATTTAATCATCTATAGTCAATACTTTCTCAATGAACGAATAAAATTTGAAGATTAGAAGGCATCATGGGCAGTTTTATTTTAATGCCAGGTATATGACACTTATAGGTAATAGAAAACATTGTTCTTAGCCATAACAAATGAGCCCCACCAACATAATGAACTTCTGATATAAGCTGGGAAACTGTGTGCATGTCATGGGATGCACTCTTCATTTGCAGTGTTTGATTATTAATATAAATATTTGATGAAAATATTATTAGACTATTCACCTGAGTGAAATAAACTGATGGTACAAGTAACTAAAGAAGCTGACTTAATATTTGCTAAATGAATTGGCATAATCATTTATTTTGCATATTATATGAGACTTCTGAGAGGTTTTGTACTTTCACACTTCCTAGTGCTATTTAAAAGGTGTCATTACTGTCATAAGAATGAGATTTTAAGGTGTTTTTATGGTTCATGAAAACATAGAATCCATTTTATAAGGAGACAGAAGACTATCATCCACAATTTTCTTGGTAGAAATAAGGTATCTTTCATTCTGAAGGGTGGCTTTTCTTCAGTACTATTGAGTTAATTTTGTAAATTTACACAGAGAATTTCTCAAGAGAAGAGCTTAAAACATTAAAAAGATGAGGAATACTAAGTATCATATGAATGTTCCAAGTATGTTCCCTATTTCTGATGATTATTGAGTTGATCTTAAATTTGTAATACTAATCATCAGTGTCTCTAATAAACATAATGAAACTGGAACAGAATTTGGTACCAGTAGTAGGATGTGAATGTGATGGACCTGTCTAGGATGTTTTGAGGGAATATTGTGAAAGTGCTCAAATGTTGAACTGGAAAAGTTATTGATGCTCCAGCAGGAGCTTGTAAGACAATACTGAGAAAACTACAGACAGTGAAAGCCTAGTTTGTGAATCTTGAAAGAGGAGCAAGACCTATACTGGGAACAACAAAACCAAACAAAAACAACAACAAAAAACAAATGAAACTTTCTATGGAAGTGAATGTTGCTGAGCAAGGGCTGAAAATATCTTGTGCTCAGTAAGAAATCAAAATCTCTCCCAAGTAGTGCAACTGGTAAGGGGCAAGGCCAACTCTCCAAATATCATGACCTTGGGCCAGCTCTCTCAACGGTTACAGGTGGTAAGGGGCTAGGAGTCTGAGGGCATCACCCATGCCACCTCACACCTCCTGGCAAATGACTGGCAGGGACAGCTCTCTGGCATATATGAATGGAGCATGTAAATGGACTGCAGATCCGAAGCTGCAGGATCTCCATGACATACGGCAACTAATGGATACCTCTGATGAATCCTGGTGAGGATCCAGTATTGACAGTGTAGCAGAAGCCAGAAGCCTCGAACCAGACCAATGACTCATTACAATGAACAATGGGTGGGGGAAAGTGTATACTATGGGAAACACTGTTGTGACACACTACAGCTTCTGTGACAAGATATTTTCTATCTGTTGTTTTTTGTTGTTGTTTTTAAAATTTTCTTTTGTGGAGGAGGCTGCAAGAGCAGAGGGTGGATATGAAGAGATACAAAGATGAGTGAATTTGGGGTGCATGATGTGAAACCAAGAATCAATGAAAATATTTTTTAAAAAGAAATCATCATCAAGTGAGAAGGACATATTTCCTAGGGTCAGGATATAGAAGATGTAGTTCAAAGGAGTCAATGCTGCATCTCAAACTGGCAGTTGAACTTAGCAGCATGTAAAAGTCTTCTATGATGCTCTGCATTTGAAGGCAGTAAAGCAAAAATTTGAGGGGGTCATGAACCATGAATTAGTCATGGAAGTCACATTTAAGGAACATCGTCTCCAAAGATAGGCCAAAAGAGGCCACTGGTGAAGGAGCAATATCAGATCCAGTTGAGATACTGAGAAACAATAACCAAGGAACTTCTAAGGAAGGGTAGGTAAGGAGTAGAGATTATCTGAGTTTTCAAGACAAACTGTATGCAAAAAACAGAGATGGAGAGGTAGGGCTACCAAAACCTTTTGTCAAGTAGAAGCTTGTCTCAGATATCAAATATTGAACATTTATACTGTTAAATTTTGATTTTGCTTTGATCTGATTGCAATTATGCCCTGCTCCTTTCATTTTTAAATGTAAAAAGCACATACCATGTTTGTTGTTGTTTTGTTTTTTATCTTGCAGATACCCACAGCTAAGATACTTTTAGCATTTTAAGTGTTGTTGGAATTTTTAAAGACTGTGGGACTTTTAATTTGTAGTGTATTTTATAATATGATATTTGTTGGATCCTGCTGGTAAGCTTGAAGTCTGGCATTACCAGAAAGTCTCTGAGCTCAGTGCTAAAAGACAGACTCCCTTTATCAGCAGGGTTCCCTCTTCTTCCATGTGATCTGGGAATTTCTGCACTGCCAGGCTATACCCTGTATCTGAGGAATGTCATATGGCCCTCAGGGAGATTACAGGCCCAACACTTTCTCCCAGTAAGAAACCCATTCAGTGAACACCTGGAGGTACCTCCCCATGCTAATCAGATCTCCTGGTGCCTTGGCTTTCAGCCAATGCCCTTTTCCATGCCTCTAACCATACCAGAGTTCCCTCCCCAACACACACTGAACATAGGGTAATTAGCTACATTCCCTTTCTTTTGTTTTCATATTTATTTTAAAGTGCATTGAAAACAAAACTTAAATATTGATAGGTATGTACTGTGAAGAAAAACACAGCGGTATTCCTGGAAAGAATAATGTTGAAAAGTGGAAGAGAGCTGGGTAAGCCTCTCTGAATGGCAAGAACATACAGACAGAGGATTACCAACATCAGAAGACTTTCTTTTTTAATATTTATTTATTACTTCAGGTTACATCTCCATCACAGTGTCCTCTTTCCACCCCACCCAGTCCCGCCCTCCCACCCTCTACCCCCTATCCCTTCCATCACTCTCCTCTGGAGTGGAATGTCCCTACATAACAGTCCCCCGACCCAGTTCAGCAGTCATATGAGGACCAAGAGCCTCCTCATACACTGGGGGCCTACAAGGTAGCACCAATAGGGCAAAGTGTCTCATTGACAGGAAAAAAAATGTATGTTCCTGTTCCCTTTGGTGCATTGGTTGTACAAAGGTTATCCTGTATTATATGGCTAAAATCCAACTATAAGTGAATAGATGCCATGTGCATCTTTCTGAGTCTGGGTTAGCTCACTCAGAATGAGCTTCTCTAGTTCCATCCATTTGGCCAAAAATTGCATGATTTTCTTGTTTCTGATGGTTAAGTAGTATTCCATTCTGTAGATGTACCACAGGTTTTTTTTGTTTGTTTTTTTTTTTTTTTTTATCCATTCCTTGGTTGAGTGACATTTGGATTGTTTCCATTTTCTAGCTATTACAAATAAGGCTTCTATGAACACAGATGAGGAAATGTCCTTGTCACTTGGTGAGGAATCATTTGGATGTATACTCAGAAGTGGTATGGCTGGGTCCTGAGGTAGAGCCTCTGCAAGTTTTCTAAGATATCACCAGTAGACCCATACTTGTCACCTTGCACAAAACTTAAGTCCAAGTGGATCAAAGACCTTAACAGAAGGTCTGAGACACTAAATCTATTAGAAGAGAAAGTGGGGAAAATCCTCCAACTCATTAGCACAGGTGACAACTTCCTGAACAGAACACCAACAGCTCAGGCTCTAAGACCAACAATCAATAAATGAGACCTCATGAAACTGAAAAGCTTCTGTAAGGCAAAAGACACTGTCATTCCAACAAAACGGCAACTTACAGATTGGGAAAAAATCTTCACCAACCCCACATCTAACAGATGGCTAATGTCCAAAATTTACAAAGAACTCCAGAAATGAAATGCCAAGAAACAAAATAATCCAATCAAAAAAAAAAAAGGAGGGGGGGGGAAACAGAGCTAAACAGAGAATTCACAAAGGAGGAATCCCTAATGGCTGAGAGACACTTGAAGAAATTCTCAGCATCCTTAATCATCAGAGAGATGCAACTCAAGAGTACTCTGAGATTCCATCTTACACCTGCTAGAATGGCTAAGATCAAAAACTCAAATGATAGCACATGCTGGGGAGGTTGTGGAGAAAGGGGATCCCTACTCCATTACTGATAGGAGTGCAAACTTGTGCAACCACTATGGAAATCAGTCTGGCGATATCTTAGAAAACTTGGAATAGCTCTACCTACATTCCCTTTCTTATGATAGGATAGTGCTACTTACTGCATGTAAACTAAGTAGCCCTGGCACTTCTCACCCCAGCAAATCAAACACATTCACCTCCAAAACTCCTCCCTACTGCCCAAGGTTTATAACATCTCTTTTCATGAAATAAACTCTCTCTTACTTTCTGTTCCTCTACCAAGATCATCTGAGACTCAGCTGTTTATTTTGGGCTTGGGGAGGAAGGGCTTTTACCCTCATGAAGAACTCATCACTGGATCCTCTTGCCTTTCCAGACTTGCTCTGACACAAGTTCCCTCCTCACTGCTGCTGCCACTACTGCCTAGCCAGACTCAAATCTTGATATTCATTAGTGGTCATGCTGATCACCACCTCTGAAGCTGCAGCATCTCCTACACTTGCTAGTTGTTGGCTACTCCTGAAGCAGCCACTGGATTTGCCAGGCCTCTTGTCACAACTCCGGAGCTTTGAACCTCCTGCTGCTGTTTGGCCTGGGGTCAAAAGAGCAGTAACCTTTTGCTGTATAACAGAGAGGGTTAGGGTAAACCTAACACTCCTGCTTGCTTAGCTAAAAGCGTTGTAATATTTGATAGTGGAGAAAATCCCTTCTCCTGCCTCTCCACGTTATCCTGTCGACTTGGACAGATCCTGTCCCGTGTTTCATCCTTTTCAGCCTGGAAACCAGCATAGCCAGGACCTTCCAGCAGAGGAACCATACACTTCTGATTTGGTGTCTGACAAGGCTCAAACTTCCCAGAAGAGTGCCTGACAAGGCCCAGCCCAACTGGAAGCCACAGAACAACAGATATTAACATGAGATCTTGGAGACTGAAAAAGAAAAGAAAGAATAAATTTTATCAGTGATCTGTTTGTGTGTTAAATTGACTAAGAGTTAGGGTGTCTTCATTAGTTTCTGTTGTCAATTTGATATGACCCAGTTTCAACCTGAAAGAGGGAAAATGACCTGTGAGAGATTGTATTGACTGATGATTGAGGTGAGAGTCTCAGGCAATTGTAGGTAGGACATTCATTAGGCGGGTGAGTCTGATCTGTATAAGAAGCTGGTAGAGAACGCCATAGAGTGAGCCAAATGGTGTACCTTCAGGACTTCAGTTTTTGCTTGAGTTCCTGCCTTTAATTCCTTTGTAGCATCCACAGTTGTGACAATTGTGTAGTGTAAGTCCAAAAAACCCTTTTCCAGTTGCTTTTGGTCAGAAAATGTTTGTGATTTCTTTATTTGTTTGTTTGTTTCACATCAACAGAATAATAACTACAACAGAAATTGAGTGTGATATTTCTTGACAATGAGAAGTGTTTAAGAGAATCACCAATCCTTTTCTTTGTGAATTTGGATATTTTATTCTCACAGTTACAAAATATCCCATTCTTTCTCAACCAGGCCATTTTTTAAAAAAATGTAGATTATTCTTTTTAACATTTTTCTGTAATACTAACATGTACCCAGGGGTAAATCTTCTGAGATAAGGAGTCTACTATTTGGTGTTACTAAAGAAATTGCATCCAAGAATACTAATCAAAATCAATATACTGTGAAACAAATATATACAAACAAAAACAATATACAATATCCAGGTTTTAAGAAAACCTCATAAATTGTTCTAAGAATGTAAAGCTGAGACAGGACACTGTAGCTCAATTCTTAAACTTAAAAACAACAATCCTGTAATATAAAATAGGATCACTGTAGATAAATGAATGGTTATTTTGCTTCAAAAGAAAACAGAAACTAGTCTGTGTCTAATAGTTGAACATTAATTTTGACACAGTGAGGATTTTAGTGAGTGTTCTTATCATTTCATGTTATTCCTTGGAATTCCCAGATAGAATTCTTAATGTACAGTGTCATATTGTTCTCTATTTCCACTGAATAAATCAATTTAAGAAACTGCATCACAAACCCAGTCACATATATTGAGGGTGCTTTGATAACAAAGGTCATAGAATTAAAAAATGGTCTTCTCTAAAACAGAACATGTGGATCCTGCTTCTGTGTGGTTATTAAATAATAGGACTTGCCTGTCCAGCATGACTTTTATGCCTCTGCATCTGAAACCAGCAGGGTGAGTCAAATACACTTTCAAGGTTCTTCACTGTCAAATAATTCTTCAAGATTGATTCAATATATTTTAAGAAGTATAGTTCAAAAGTCAGAAGGTAGAGGCATACATAGAATTGTTGTGAATATAAATCACTTCAGCTCTATTTACAGATTTGGATGGATGGTAGACATTGAGCTTTGGATTTCTTATCTTTTGTCATTTTTAATGGAGAAGAATACAAAATTCTACAATATATTAAGCTTTATGATAGTTTTATTTTTTATATTAACACAGTTTTGGATAATATCAAAAGACATTTTGATATACTTCATTAAGAACCAAAATGTTTAGAATAACAAGGAATTACATGTCTTTTTTGCACAAATATATGTAATCTATTGTTAGTCATCAAAGTATTTTTTAATTTGATTTGTTTTAGTAACTTTTAGGTCATAAAGATCTTATCGTTAGAAAATGTAGGGAAAATTGAACTCCGAAGGAAGGATTTTTGTTGTATTGCTGAGATGATGGCATAGTCTGGATATTTTTATCCCAAATTCTCCTGCAACACAGAGTTTTTAATCACCATTTTTTGGCTACAGTTTCCTAGGAACACAATGAAGGGAATTTTACACTCTACATTTTATTGTATTATATTACTTTTTCTATGATTTTTCTAATATTGTTATGCTTTTTATGGTACATGCTATTTTCATTTTATTTCTTTTTGAAAAAACCTATTGAAATGGATTATGAGAATACCCAATGTCAAAATAAAAATATGTGAAATTAAACAAGCATTTAGAAAGATGATTTTCCATATGGTAAAAATTAGAAATTGTCTTTATTTTCATTAATGAATCTAGGAATATCCCAACACTTCAAACTTAAAATGATTATAAAAATCATGGGATGAAGTATGGATTGCAAAAATGAAGTCATGTCATGTACAGAGATTATTGGTACTGCTGATAAATGGAAGCAACAATCACATTGTGCTTATTCTTGCTACTTTTGTCTGCCAGTAATTTCACCACTGTGCCGTTGTTGCAGATAACCTTGAATTTTTAAACTGTATTCTCTCTAGTCTGTTGCATCTGCAT
The DNA here is from genome assembly GCA_907164525.1 of Lophiomys imhausi. Taxonomy (NCBI): domain Eukaryota; kingdom Metazoa; phylum Chordata; class Mammalia; order Rodentia; family Muridae; genus Lophiomys; species Lophiomys imhausi. The sequence continues at coordinate 13,138,477 of CAJQZJ010001694.1, read as the reverse complement.
GATGCCATTTGAAGTTGCTTTCAGTAGATGGCGAATTAGGGAGCATTTCTAAGGCCATCTTTTCACAACAACTCTGATTGCTTTACTGGTGAATCTTATGGAAATCATGGAAAGACATAAAAGTGTGTTGTTTACTTTTAAGCAAAAAAATTGAAATTTAACAGCAACAGGAGATTTATATATTTGTACAAAGAGATAAAAAATTAATATTAACGTAACACTATGAAATCTGTTTATATATGACACAGAAAATTGTAAAGGCATTTTTCCTCACCAAAACAGATGATGTATCATAGTTGAAGACTTTACCAATTTACCTAACTTTATAGATTTTTAAATTTGCTTTGGGCCTGTTTACTCTGACTTCATATTTTTCTCTATTTGATCTTCTGAATGTTGATGCATGACAGCATCAGAGAAAACAATACAGGACACTAAGGACATGGAGGCCAAGGCTTCACGCCCACCTCATTATCTTGCTATTTCAGGAACTCTGGCCCATACCTTGTCTAATTTTTTTTCTGGTTTTCTCTAAGCCTTTGGATTTGTGCACTGGTTTTGTTTTCTTCTTTATTTACCTTGTGCATGTGTACATCTATATGGTATATTTGTGGATGTGTATTCATTTGTGTAGGTGCACATGTATGTGTAGGTATACATGCACGTATGTGTGTGAAGACCTTAGGTTAATGTCAGGACCTTTCTTCCATGCCTCTTTACCTTTCTCATTGAGGCAGGGCCTCTCGATTGAGTCTAGAGCTTCTTATTTTTACTAGTCTACTGTCTCTCCCTTTGGACTGAATGTTGGACTTGCAACACGCAACAATGACCACCTGGCATTTATGTGGTTTAGGAGGAACAAAAGTCCAGGTCTCATGCTTATGTAACAAACATTTTGTCCACTGAGTCATCTCCAAGCCGTGTTTTGTTTTTTTTCCTTCTTGACCCTTGCTTGTTCTATGGATGCAGACTGGACACCCTTCTTACTTTCCCTGAATATTTTAGATGTGATGTCTACTTCCACGTCGTTCTCTTGACCTGTCACTGTCTCCTACCAGTGAGTTTCTGAAATCTCCAGGTGAGGATAAAGTTCTTAGAAGTTAAAATAAAATATAGCCAACAAATACTGACTTTAAAAACAAAACTCTGGCAGAATTTTTAGAAAAATAATTTAGTTCCTTAAAAGATAGACTTATTTATTTATTGCTTCAGGTTACATTTCCATCATATTGTCCTCTTTCCCCCCTTTCCAGCCCTGCCCTCCCACCCTCTACCTCCTAACCCTTCCATCCCACTCCTCTGGAGTGGATTATCCCTACATAACTGTCCCTTGCCCCAGTTCAGAAGTCATATGAGGGCCAAGAGCTTCCTTATACACTGGGGACCTACAAGGCAGTACCACAAGTGAAAAGTGTCTCATTGCCAGGGAGAGAAAACTAAAAAACAAACCAACAAACCAACCAACAAACAAAAACAAAACAAACAAACAAACAAACAAACAAATAAATAAGTAAATAAATAAATAAATAAAAAGTCTATGTCCATATTCCCTTTGGTGCCTTGGTTGTAGTATAGATATCCTGTACTATATAGCTAAAATACTACTATAAGTGAATAGATGCCATGTGCATCCTTCTGAAGCTCACTCAGGATGAGCTTCTCTAGTTCCATCCATTTGGCTGCAAATTGCATAATTTCATTGTTTCTGATAGCTGAGTAATATTCCATTGTGTAGATGTACCACAGTTTTTTAATACATTCTTTGGTTGATGGACATCTGGGTTGTTTCCAGTTTCTAGCTATTACAAGACGACTCACACCTGTCAGAACAGTTAAGATCAAAAGCTCAAATGACAGCACATGCTGGAGAGGGTGTGGAGAAAGGGGAACCCTCATACATTGCTGGTGGGAATGCTGGCTTGTGCAACCACTATGGAGGTCAGTATGTCAATATCTTAGAAAACTTGGAATAGCTTTGCCTCAGGACCTAGGTATACACTTCTGGGTATACACCCAAATGAGTCCTCACAGAATCATAAGGAAGTTTCCTCATCTATGTTCATGGCAGCCTTATTTGTAATAGCTAGAAAGATAGACTTTTTAAATATGAACATATTCAAATGTGAATGTTTCTCTCTATTTCCCGAGGGTTGAGAAATCCACCACAGAGTTGCTTATGTTATTTCAGCACTTCTGATTTTAAATCAGGGAGACACCTGCAAGCTAGAAAGCTGAGAAAAGAGATAGCTTTGTTATTTCAGTGACACTTTCTATTTCACAGCTTTAATTAAAACAGATGTCTTATGTGAAGATTATTTTAATTTACATAGAATACATGATTAAAATGAAGGCTTTCATTCTCTGAAAAGGCTTTACTGACCAGGAAAATGAGGCCAAGCTGCCCAACTTCATTTAGGTCTTTTGAAATTTCAAACATCCCAATTTGAAGTGCTTTTTGCAATGTCTCTCGAGCTAGGCTTTCTCTATAGATTTGCACATGGCAAATCAATAGCTAGGGAAGGAATGAGGATGACAATTACCCAACTCTAGATTTCTATTCTAGAGTTTATCAAGACTCCTCATCAGGAAGTTCAATATTGTTTGTAGAAGCCTCTCAATGAAAACCTCAGGATCTATGTGGCTGACTCAGTACACATCTCCAGAATCTTCTTAGAATGTTGTAACATTTTGCCTCATATAGCATTTAACTGTGAAAAACCCTGCAGTTATATTTTCAAGACTAGTGATTGTTATTGGTTATTTTGTGAAATTTATATTTTAAGATTTTTCCTACCTACTGGTTATTTGGAAGATTTATGATGTTTGTTTGTATGTAGGATCCATCTACTTGAATGATATGAAAAGATACCCTTATTCCTACTTTGGGGTTCTTTTCTTTTGCTTAGCTTCATCAGTCTTATTCTTACCATGTTTAGTTGACTCTACTCAGGTATCCACAGGTAGTATTTTCTTTTCTTTCCTTTGATGCCCATCACATAAAAATGTCAGCACTTACAATGCAAAAATGTGGAGAGACATTCCTATTTTATTTCCCTGTAAACACACAGTGTGATGTTTCATACAAAATGAATATTACCATTTTTCCAAATATTGATTGATAAACCTAGCTTTTTAACATGAAGTGGTGCAGCAGCCTCTTGCAACATTAGAGTTCATTTTCTATATTGCTTTACTGACACTCCATACATTACTCATGTACTTTAACTGAAAGGATGTATGATATATAATCTTTATAAAGTTATAAATATGCAAAAATTATATATATTTGGTGAGACTTTTTTGTTTTGGATAAAGTTAAAGAGAATAATTTAAGTTTTCTTTTGAAAGGGGAAAAAGAAAACCACAAAGCATTGCATGCATATAGTGAATGCCGAATAGTGAACACCAACTAGATTGAAATAACTTTAAATAACATTTTGAATTATTGTATCTTTAAATTTTAAAAAATAAGTTTATAAAAATATTCAGTATAAAATTGTATTTAAAAAAGCTTCTATGACTCAAAAAATAATAAAAATCTAAGTCAATAATTACAAAGATCACTGACAATCAGAATAATCATCATGGCAAAACTATCAGGAAGAACTTTATGACCCATGTAGTAAAAAGAATTCCCCAGATTACATCTCAGTGCACAGAGGCGATAGATTTCTTAGATAAATAAAATTGATGATTTTAGTATTCTAAAAATCTGAGTTGCTAATTTTAAGTTATCAAAGTTATCCATTTTCTTGGATATTTTTATTTCAGAATTGAAATTTATTCAAATTCAAAACTTCATTCAATTTAAATAGAAGTATAAAAATTTTCCTAGTACCTATCAAAGGTAACTGACATTCAATATTAGATATTCTACATATTCTAAAATAAAATATTCAGGTTTGAGTTGAATAATTTAGATGTTTTCAGACTTACTAGAGATGTGGTTTATAAGGATGCCTGTAAAAATGTGTTTTTGTGAGATACATATGCAGTACTCTATATTTTCAGCATATGCAACACCATAAAAATGCCCATCACTGAAAAACTACTGCATACAGAAAAGTTATGTAACATTAGTGCTGGACTTTATTTACCTTCTATTTATAGCTACTACATCCAACTGATTTCATTTCAAAGCTTGTAATGCAAGTCATATTTTACTGTAAGGATTCTATTTACCAACTGGATACAAATTGGCTGTTACTGTTGATTTTTTTTTATTATTTATCACTTATTTATTTATTACTAAATTCTCATAACAAACACCAACAATTTCTTAACCACTAATCCTATAAACTCTTACAACCCCTTTAACCTATCCACTAAACCTATTGATAATTATTTTTCTAACCTTTTAGAATGATACAGTCTCTTGGGCAGGTCCTCAGTCGTCAGGAACACAGTCTTTGTTGTAGATTCTTTAACGCACTTAGCAGTCCTTTTTCTGGATCTCTCAGATGCAGGTTCGTCAGGGTAAGTTGGTTATTGCAGTCTCACCTTAAATAAGGCTTCATGCTTTCTTCTCTGTGGCCAGCCTTCTGCAGGCCAACTTACTTCTTTTGAATCAGGAACTCAGCTGCTCTGCCTCAGTCCTTAAGGCCAGGCACAATTTCCCTCTAGGCAAAAGTTGAGCCACAGGGTTTAGTCCTTGGCCTTTTGGTGTCTTGCTCAGGCTTTCTTTGCTCACCAGCTTCTTTCTGCTTCAGGGAAATCTGGCCATCAAATGATGGCCAGCACTTTTTTCAGCAGGACTCTTGGAGCTCTCTAGCATCAGGGGCCTCTTCTTCTTTCTGGGCTCCATGCACTGTCCTTAAATAGGAGGAACTCTGTTTCAGCTTAATTTGGGCTCCGCCCACTTAGCAGCTGAAAACAATGTCAGGCCAGATACTTTGTTTCTTCAAGTCCATTAAGTCTTTCCTGCTTTCCTGACTTCAAACTTGTTTTTCAGTCTATTGAGTCTTTCCTATTTTTCCTGACTTCAACCTTGTTTTTCAGTCTATTAAGTCTCCTGTTTGTTTCCTGTTTTTAGTTCACATGCTGATAATGCTCTTCATGCCCCGAATTAAGAGACAGTATCAGAAACCCCTATATATTTTCTAAATCTAATTTATCTAACCCCTACATATCCCCCTTCTAGTAAAATAAAAAATAAATCTACATAATATCTACATATACAATGTAAATAAATTGTCTATGTACAATACATAAACTAACTTTAAATTTTTCCTAAAGGATTTCTTTGTTAAATAGGTCCCTCCCCATGCCAAAACTCTCACTGATTGTGCCCATTAGTGAGTAACTGACAAAAATGATCACTCATAGGCCCGGCTCCCTTGCCTCAATGTAAACGTACTGAGTGCTTTAGTCCTGTTGCAGAGTCCCTCAAAGGAACAGGCTGAGGCTAGTCTCCTGCCAAAACCTTTGATGACTGCCTTGATTCTCCATCCTACTCTGCTCACTGGCTTCTTAGAACTCACCCTCTATCCACCATCTTCATAGGAACCCCAGGAAAATTCTTCTAACCAATCAGACCTCTGGAGAAAGCCAGATATTAGAGTCTTAAATTCAGAAGAGTATGACTTGCTAGTTAGAGCTAGAATCCCAAGTGGTGAAATCCTCAAAAAGACTCTCCATTGTTGTGGAAGGGGATCTGTAAGAAGGGGTTGCAGATGTGAATGTGCTTCGAGATCTTCCCACCACATGAGAAAAATATCCATTTGTTGGGGTAGTGTTAAGCATTCTAAATGTTAATTAATTGGTCCTGCTTGCTGTCTGTTACTTACATTGACTCTGATTGGTTAAATAAAATGCCACAGCCTGAGATTGGGCAAAGACAGAGAAAGGTGGGACTTCCTGATGTTAGAGCAGGAAGCCTGCACTTTAGACAGAGGATTAAAGCATTCCAGCCAGCAGCAGGAGGAAGAAGAAGAAGACACACACCATGGGTTAGAGAAAAGAACCTCATTCCACATGGCCAGGAACATCGGCATGGCATGGAGAATGGCAGTCCAAGGGGACGTATGTATATATGGGGTCATATTGGGTAATAGAATTACGAGCTAGCTTAGAAGGGCCACAATTCCTCAACTCAGGCCTAGGCTTGGTAGAAATCCATACGGTCTCTGTGTGTATTTATTTATAATGGCGAATTAAAGATTAACAGCCCCTGAACCAATTAACAATAATCTAAATAGTGGTTAAATAATTTAATTAGCCATATTTCTTTTAACAAATGGCGCCCAGCATTTGGCAATTAGAATCCATGCTTACAGCTTGAGAGGTCCAGGTGAAAGCTGGTTTCGTAGCCCAAGAGCAGGGAACCGAACTCAAATGCATTTCAAAGGTGAGGCTACCTTAGCAAAAGCTGTTGCTGGCAGCAAAGTCAGAGAGCTAAAGCTTAGCTCTCCTTATGTACTAAAAAACTGGCAGCCTTCTAAACAGAGCTTGAAAGTGGAATTAATAGTCCAGACTAAAAATGGAGGAATTTATAATGCCTCAATACTTTTGGATTCCAATTGAGTTTGTTCCTCTTAGCATACAAATGATTTTTACCCTGAAAATTGTGGTTCTGTGTATCTCTTTTGAGAAAGTTCAGACTAGGATAGTCTTAAAGGAAAGAATTTACAGATGGAATGCTAAATTGCCAACAATGATAATGAAGGAAAGAGGGAGGCCTTTCCTGATAAATAAGGCAACATTGATGGCAGCTGGAGCTAAGAGCTCCCTGGCTATGAGGTGCTTCTCAGGGATTTCTGGGAAGGGTCCATCAGTGAAATACATTTGCAACTAGATTCCATGGAATAATGAACAAAACTTTAATTGCAGCATGGGATGGCATGGTTAGATATGCCAAGGCTTTTGGAATGTTGTTTCTTTGCTTGATGTCTTTGATTTTCCTATATTGGGAGGTAGAAAGGATATTTTTCTGGTTTGGCATTGCTAAAACATAAGAGACTTTTGAAGATTTTGGGCAGATTTTGAATTGTCACTACATTCAAGGTTGCTCTCTGGATTACAGAGATGCTAAAATCTGGGATTTAAGTGAAATATTTGAACAGGGTGGTCCTGGCACACACCCTTAATCCCTTAATCCCATCACACTAGAAGAAGAAACAGGAAGATCTCTAGATTCTAGATCAGCCTGGTTTAAACAATGAATGCATGGCAGAAACCCTGCTGATAAGACAAGGCTGCTTACTAAAGACAGCCTAGAATTCAAAAAAATGACACATTTTTTTCCTTGATGTTAAGTTTAATAATGTCCTTGCTGATCTAATGGATAAATGCACAGTATCTTAAATTTACGTAAAGAGAAAAAGGTCACAAGCCAGTCTTCTTAGTTGTGGGGCTCCCACTGGAGAACTGGTTTCAAGAGGCATTTTGCCCCTAAAAGAGATCTGTTAATTGCTGGATTTGGTGGTGCATGCCTTTAATCCCAGAACTTTGGAGGCAGAGGCAGGCTAATCTCTGTGAGTTCAAGGTCAGCCTGTTCTACAAAGTGAGTCCAGGACAAGGATACACAGAAAAATCCTGTCTCAGAAAAAAAAAGAGAGAGAGAAAGAAAGAGATATATTCTGTTAATCTTGTAAGGACACAGAGTTAGACTAGGGAAGAACATGCAAACAGCATGCCTCCCACAGCCAACAGTTAAGAAAAGCTAACATAAAATAGCATATCATGCTATTCTACAACAATCTCCTTAAGAATGGAGTTTCATGGGAGAATTGGAACTGAAACTAATACAAAATGGTTTAATTAATGTTATTGCTTAATAAGGGTAATTCAATTACTTAAGTTCATACCTTGATCTCAAAACTTGAGAGACAAGGAAAAAACAGGTTCCGTGTGTGTTCGAGGCCAATCTAACCTACAGAGCTCTACAGAGCAAATCAAGACAGCCCAAGCTACAAAGAGAAACCCTGTCTCAATAAGGATAGATATATCCACATAGAAATTAAATCTCCAAAGAAAGGAGAAAAGGAAAGAAAACATATATAAAAGTAAAACTTTGATCCCAAAACATGGGAAACAAAGACAGAAACAGATTGATTCATTTTGAATTTGAGGCCAACCTAATCTACAAAAAGCCAGAACAACACAGAATAAACCTGTTTTAATCAATTAATAAATGTATGTCAACTGTAGAGGAGAATATTTAAACTCCATACAGTCTTATGCTCTATTTTCAATTTAAAATAGATTATATATAGCATGTATATGTAATACTATTACATGTCAAGTTTTTATATGGCACAAATGGAGACTTGCAAATGTCTTTCTGCTGTTCAAAATCAGAAAATATTCCTTCATTGATTTGTGCATCGTGCACATCCAATGCATTTTGGTAATTTCAGAACTATATGTTATTTGTGAGAAATTTGTATTTTCAGAGCCAAGGGACCAGAGTCCAAAGAAGATAAGAAGAGTAACCAAATGATCCAGCCTCATAGACTGTCTCAATAGCTGTTTCCTCCAAAATCTGTATCCAGAACAACTTCAAACAGCTTGCTGAGATGGTCCAGCCTCACAGACTATTCCAACCTGGACTTCAACAAAGCCCTGAACTTTCCTACCCAAAGTCCAGCTTTGAACTACAAATTGCTCAGAACACTCAAATTGCTGAGCACATAGAGACTGGACAACAAATGCTACTATTAAATTGATTAACCATTTTATTTGGGCCCCCAAACAGGTTTTCTGCGACCCAGTTCAGCAGGATGCAGTTTTAAGAGAGAGAGGTCCCATTCCCAAAAAGTGGGGTCGATGATTCTTTGGTCATTTGATGTGTTATAGATGTTGTTTAGGGGTAATGGTTACAAATTGTTAAATGGTCTTGTTAAGCAAGATATAGGAGATTAGGTTCAAGGACTATTCTATTTTTTTTCTTTTCTCTATCCTTCTTTCTCTCTTATATAGGAGGAAAAGAATTGAAAAGAAAAAGAGGGGGATAAGATATAAGGATAGATTATTGAATCTGCTCTGAATCTCAAAACTATTATTATTCTTTAAATAAGGTTATCTTTCAATACATTGGTATAGAATTTTGTATATTGATACAAAAATAAGGTTAAATTTTGATTGATTGGTATAGAGTTTTATATTTTGACACATAATATGTGTATTTCAACTCTTATATAAGGTATTAAAGTGCAGGTTTACTTCCGATCATTTTATAGGTTGCTACTGCAATCTATTTAGGAGTCTGGGTAATACAGGTTGATTGCTGACCAGTCAAGCTTCTGGTCATGTCAAATACTAGTCTTAATTTACCACAAAATAGACTTAATAGGTTAAACAGATAGTAAATGGTTAAAAATATACAGTTTGTTTGTTCAGAGATAGATGATAGATTTATAAATAAATCGATAGATGTCTTCAAAACCCTCAGAGGCATACAGAAAATGGCATTTAAAGATGTTTTTATTATTTTAAGAATTATTTGACTTAAGACAGTCAGTTCCTGACAGCTCTCATTTGACTTGGAAGAAGAAAATGAGCATCAAAGAGAAATCTCCCATCAGGAGATAATTCCTACTGGGCAAAAATATCCCTGTTCTCTCAACAGACTATACATAGTCCACAGATGGACCATAGCTTAAATCCAGGTAAGTCGATGTCCTGATTCTGCAGAGACAGAATGGGAAAATCCTTATTTCCTTCTGGACAATTTAGTCTGTGAAAAATGCTTGGCCAGAAGTCTGAAGATGATGCTCCAACGATATCAAGAGATATTTGGGACTGTCTAGGTAACAAACTGTCATATTTCTTTTTGGAAGCTACTCTCCTAGGGTTCCTACTCACTCAAATAATAACTTTATCCCTTCTTATGTCTTTGATGGAGTTGAAGGCATAATAGTTATAAAATTTCAATTGAACTTCAGTTATTTAGGATTTAAAAGGATATTTTCAAGTCTAAATAAAATCTTTAGGTTTATAAATATTGGATATGATAGAAATTACTTAGGTTCAGAACTTTAGACACACCAAGATAGATAAATGATGTTTTTTTTTTCCTCAAGATTTCCTGATACAAATAGGCTAAGCATTAAGTACATAACTTTTATATATGGTTTTCTTGATTGTTTCATATTTGTTCTTACTGTTTTTACTATATGAGTTAAAAAATTTAGCCTTTTTATTAGACAAAAGGAGGGAATTGTTGGGGTAGTGTTAAGCATTCTAAATGTTAATTAATTGGTCCTGCTTGCTTTCTGTTACTTACATTGACTCTGATTGGTTAAATAAAATGCCAAGGGCTGAGATTGGGCAAAGACAGAGAAAGGTGGGACTTCCTGATGTTGGATCAGGAAGCCTGCACTTTAGACAGAGGATTAAAGCATTCCAGCCAGCAGCAGGAAGAAAAGGCATTACAGCCAGCAACAGGAGGAAGAAGAAGAAGACACACACCATGGGTTAGAAAAAAGAACTTCATTCCACATGGCCAGGAACATCGGCATGGCATGGAGAATGGCAGTCCAAGGGGACGTATGCATATATGGGGTCATATTTGGGTAATAGAATTACGAGCTAGCTTAGATGGGCCAAGATTCCTCAACTCAGGCCTAGGCTTGGTAGAAATCCATACGGTCTCTCTGTGTATTTATTTATAATGGCGAATTAAAGATTAACAGCCCCTGAACCAATTAACAATAATCTAAATAGTGGTTAAATAATTTAATTAGCCATATTTCTTTTAACATCTATCCTTGCCAGGCTATAGGAATAACACAGAATTTGAATTGGAGTCCCTCCCAAGGCCAGAGAAGTCTTCCTTATTCTTCTACTTTGGATATGATGCCTCCCAGCTTGGTGGCCTGTGGATGGACTCTGCTGTATTTCTGGTTGTTTGTGCTTGTGGATTTTGTTGTCTACTTTTTGAGAGCACATAGAACTCTCTTATGATTTCAGAGAGAGAAGGCTGAATAATTAGACAGGAGGCAGAGAATATGTGATTTTAGCATTTACTTAAATAAGCATACACAACACCAAATAATTACAAACACTCCAATCATCAAAGCAATTCTTGTTAAGCCTAACTCTAACATAGTATCCTACTGAACCTGTTGACGATCGAGGGCTGATGTCACCAAGTAAGTGCTCGGATGTGGTTGCCTTTTTTGATAATGAGAACTTGACCACAGACTGGGCTTGACCACGTTATCTCGGGTCTGGTCTCTCTTGGGCCATGTCTTTCAGTCTCTGGTGGCAGTGATGTGGTCACTTCTGAGATGTTGATGACTTTTTTCTGACATTCAGGAATTGTCAGTCAAGTGGCTACCGGTGGCAGTTTACAGACAAGCTGTAGCAGCCATAGTGCACCATGTTACAATTCTGTGCTCATATTTATACTCATTTTCTCAGGGTAATTCCCTGAGTGGAAATAGCTATTTTTGAGTTCTGCCAGGGTTGATAAGCAGCTGTCAGTCCAGCATCAGCTGGCCTCTGACAGTCTTCTGGTTATCTTAAAGCATTGCATCACTTCAATGCATTCACTTCAGCTTATTTACTAGCTACCTAGCAGCCACTTCCTATGACTGCTTATAGGCTCCTTACACTACTCTAAAGAATAAAGTTGTCTATCATATCAGTTGAGCAGATTTAAAGGCTGCAGCATACAGTTACTATGCTGTGGTTTACATTTATAAAGTCTTCTCATTTGGATTGTGTTAACATAGTTCATCTTGAAATCAATTATACTCATGTGACTGTAACTGGAAAGCCTGAATGATTGCTTGCAAAGTATATATGTTTCCTTATCTTGCTTTTTTTTTGTATATTGATCTGTCATGGTTTTATGTTTCTCAAGTCCCCATTAAGACATAAATAAATGCCATTTTAAAACTTTTAAGGCCAGGAGTGTTGGTGGATACCTTTAATCATAGCAACAGGAGGCAGAGGCAGGTGAATCTCTGTGAGCTCAAGGCCAGCCTGGTCTACAAAGTGAGTCCAGGACAGCCAGGGCTAGAGAGAAAAACCCTGTCTTGAACCCCCCCTCAAAAAAAAAACCTTTTAAGATTATCCGTTTAAAATAACCAGGATATTGAAATTCAGGGATTCTGGGCTTAAGGAATTTTAGATCTTAAGAATTTTCTTCTTTTGTTATTTTAATATTCAGGATTAAGAATATTCATTAAGGTAACCTGAACATATATAAATATTTCTTAAAATTATACATGACACATATTTCTATGATGATATACACTTTATTTAGCTATTCTTGAATTGTTATTGTATTAGGGTCCCCAGAAAGTGTTTAGTTTTTCAGATTTGTAAGTATGGATTAAGACCCAGCAATCTACATGTCTAATGAGGTCCTAGGTGATGTGAATTTAAGTAATACATTTTAAGACTATTGGGGTATAGTATAGTGACTGAAGTTATACAGAAATATTGAACTCCTTTGTGGAGATATTTTTTGTGTAGTAATAGAGAATATTTGTATTTAAGTGGAAGGAAAAGTCTGCAAAATGCTCACCATTAAGACATCTTTTAATTCAAAAGAGTTCTCTTCATTGAAACTCTTACTTCACCAAGTTTCACAGAAATTGGGATGTGCACATCTATGGACAAGAGCTGGGCCTGCATTTAATCACTTTATATTAAAAAGAGATGAGGCATTAAAAGATTTAGGGATAACAGGGTGGAGAGAGCCTGGGAGAATTCATGCAGAGAATAGAAGGGTAGCAAAGTTAAATCTCTAGTAGTGGCAAGTGTAGGGTGGGCCTTAGGAAAAGAAAAACATATTAGGGATTTTTAAGCAATTATCTTTGGCTATGTAAGACTATGAATAATTAAAAATGCCTTGAGGTACGAGAATCTTCTGTCCACATGGAGAGCAGCTGCAGATTGGACCCAAGTAGCAGAGAGTGGGGACAAACTGAAATTTACTAAAGTGGTCTTGTAAAGTGTAACTAAAATAATATTACACTTTGCATGCTACCCAAGCCAGCATCATAATGCTAATTTCTCTGTTATGTTTTCACCTCTGGGATATATAAGCACTTTAGACTGTCAACTGATCAGAAAGTGGAACGATGTAACAGCTTAGGGGCAAATAAATCGGGAAGGAGCAAGCATCACTTCAGATGATAAAAAATCAAGAAGTTCCCAATGTTTTCAGGGACATATTCAAATCAAGGTCATGGTGTCTGGGCTATTCCCTGTTCTCATTAATTCCCAGATTTATTCATCTTTGCTAAAATAATAAAATGATGGCATTACTAACTAATTAGGTAAGGGCAAAGAAAAATATTTTATAAAAACAGAATAGTAGATAATACAGAAATCTTGTATTATTTTAGTAAAATCTTCACCTGTAATTTCTAATTTTTTATACACTTTCAAACTGGAAATATGCAAAATTGTAAATACATTATTAATTCAACTATAATAGCAAAATGCACAGATACTTGGCATTGCTGGTTACCAACAGATGCTCTCATACATGTCACATTAAAATAGATAAAAACCCCTTAATTCTGTATCTTAAAATGATTAAGTATCATTGTATTTTGATTTATTGGTTTTGTTCTGTGGATTTGGCTCATGTAGGAAGCATGGAGTCAAAATTAATGACTTTTATACAAATCAGACATATTTATCCCATTGTGAAAACATTTTTTTTCAGACACCTCATTTGATGTCAATTTATAATTAGTGATTAAGTACTTTAAGACTGTTATCTTTAATCATAACATAAACTTTATGTTTATATGCCATAATATTTGCTTTGCTTCATGTTTGTACACTTTAAAAATCATGAGAAGGAACTTTTCAGAGCTTCCACATTAAGGTTCAAGTTCCCTACTTGTGACTCCTTTGATGTATAATTAAGCACAATAGTCTCTTGCCAACCAACTCTTTAGAATGTGATTAGGAACTGAGAATATACTCTCAAATTGCGTTAATTTTTAAGATATCATCCTTTATGATCCAACATTAGTATTTAGTTTTGCAATTTTATATCCATGCTTTCAACAGTTTGTCATTATTACTAGTACTATAATATGTTCAAGTCACTAGACTATTGGACTTCAAAAATAACACTGAATTAATGAGATGTCTAAGCTTAATTATAAATACATACAGAAGCCATTGCAGAGATGACATGAAATAGAATCAGGTCTCTGACCTTCTCTATTTCAGAATCTGTATTTTAATGAGGTGACAAGGATATTTTATTTTCTGTTCTGATATTTACCTATCCAAATCTTTCTGTATTTTCCATATGCACTAATGATAGCTGGACTGAGTTTAATGATTTTATTAATTTTCCATAATTTGTCAAATAATTGAAACATGCAAATATTATGACTTGATTATTTTTCTTATAAAATATAAAGTTTCCAGGATATGTCAATTATACTATATAGAATAGTAAATTCTTATAGTCACAATGTCATAAAAATAACTTAGGAGTATTTTTAAATATTTTAATAATTTTCTATTTTTTAAAAGTTTAGTTTCATTTGGATATATAACCAGGAGTGGTATGGTTGGATCTTGAGGTAGAGCTATTCCAGGTTTTCTAAGATACCACCACCAGACTGATTTCCATAGTGGTTGTTCAAATTTGCACTCCCAACAGCAATGGGGGAGTGTTCCCCTTTCTCCACAACCTTGCCAGCATGGGCTGTCATTTGAGCTTTTGATCTTATCCATTCTGACAAGTGTGAGATGGAATCTCAGAGTCATCTTGAGTTACATTTCTCTGATGATTAAGGATGTTGAGCATTTCTTTAAGTGTCTCTCTCAGCCTTTAAGGATTCCTTTTTTTGTGAGTTCTCAGTTTAGCTCTCTTCCACATTTATTGATTGGATTATTTGGTTTTTTGGTGTTAAATTTCTTGAGTTCTTCATAAATTTTGCATATTAACCTTCTGTCAGATGTGGCATTGGTGAAGATATTTTCCCAATCTATAGGTTGCCATTTTGTTCTAATAACAATGTCCTTTGCCTTACAGAAGATTTTCTGTTTCATAAAGTCCCATTTATTGATTTATTGTTGATCTTAGAGCCTAAACTATTGTTATTATGTTCAGGAAGTTGTCTCCTGTGCCAAGGAGTTCAAGGTTTTTCCCACTTTCTCTTTTATTGGATTTAGTGTGTCCGGTTTTATGTTAAGGTCTTTGATCCGCTTGGACTTAAGCTTTGTGTAAGATCATAAATATGGGTCTAATTTCATTCTTCTACAAGTTGACATACAGTTGGACCAGCACCATTTGTTGAATATGCTTTCCTTTTTCCATTGTATGGTTTTGGCTTCTTTGTCAGAAATTAAGTGACCATAGGTGTGTGGTTTTATTTCTGTGTCTTCAATTCATTCTATTGATCAACTGGTCTGTTTCTATTCCAGAATCATGATGTTTTTATTACTATTGCTGTGTAGTATAGCTTGAATTAAGAGATGTTGATACCTCCTGGGCATATATCCAAAAGATTCCTCACCTAGTCCGAAGGACATCTCCTCAACTATGTTTATAGTATCTTTATTTGTAATAGCTAGAAATTGGAAACAACCCAGATGCTGTTCAACTGAAGAATGGACAAAAATAGTAAGTAAACAAACAAACAAACAAACAAACAAATAAATAAATAAAAACTGTGGTGCATTTACACATGTGTAATACTACTCAGCTATCAAAAACAAGGAAATCATGCAATTTAAAACTACATGGATGGAACTAGAAAAGCTTATCATGAATGAGCTAACTCAGATGCAGAAAGATACACATGGCGTATATTCAGTTATAACTGGATTTTAGCCATATAGTGCAGGATAACTCTCTTACAACCAATAGACCCAAAAGAACAGGAACATGGACTTTGTTACATGTTAGTGGGACACTCCACCCTAGTGGCCATGTATGCCTCCTGTGCAAGAAGAAGCTCTTAGCCCTCATGTGACTGATGATCTGAGGGGGACTAATAAGTGGAGTCACTCCATACTGAAGGAATAGAATAAGTGGGAGACAGGGTAGATGGTGAAAGGGTGGGACCAGGAGGGAGTATAGGGAAGGAGCTGTGATGGAGATGTAACTTGAATTAATAAATAAATGTTAAAAAAAGGATAGTTTCTTTCTCAGAAAATTAGTTCATCCATGACTTAAAACTATCCTTCCTATTTCTTTCAGTATTTGTCATTGTCTCTCAGGACTTTCATATTTTTAAGGAAGTTTCAAATTATTTCATTTTAAAACCATATGCAAATATTTTCTGCTCATATCTTTTATAACATTGTTTTACTCCACACAAGCACACACACATACACACACATGACCTATACACGAGTTCACTTTTCATGTAATAGTTAATACCTTATATCAAACAAATCCCAAATGAACATATTCTTTATTATCTCACTGTATTTGTGGTAAATGTTTTTTTCAGAGTACTTCTCTTCTCCTTATTTTCTAACATAATTTTTGTGTGTATGTACATTCAAGTACATTCTCTTGATGTCTATGTTTTTCTCATTTTTTTTTTCATTTCCCCAACTTCTAAATTTATAGTCCTGGAGCTGTTAAGATATACACTAAACACAGTTTTTCTCCTCTTGTTTTCTTATTTCTATGGATGTTTATTTATGAGATCTTGAAGTAAATTATTTAGATAATTTTTTTGTAGACTCACACTCACATTAGGCATTCATACAAAGCATCTCTGCTAACTGGGTTGAGAAATTTGCAGTTTTCCTCTGCCTGTTTTCTGCTCTAACATAAAGTAGCCTTCAGGTCTTCTTTGCATGGATCCTGTATCCTCTGATACATTCTGCTCTGGGCTTTCAATTTTATTTATTTTATTATTATTTTACAATCCTGAACCCAGAGTAAAATAGAGATCATCAGCCCTTTTCTATCTCTAGTGGCATTCCCTTTTGGAGACTTGAAAGCTTTGAGAATATAAGTACTAATGTTAATAGAGGGTGTGACTCTGCAGGGCCTACTGCTCCTTCCACCAGTTTATAGACCTATAAATTGCTAATGGAACAGAAAAAGTGAGGCTTCTGTAAAAGTAAATAGAGATTCTATGTGTTGGGGTAAGAAGTTTTATCCTACTTTCTGTTTTATTTATTTATTATTTATTTTAAACAGATAAAGTCTCACTTAGTTGCCCTACCTGGCCTTTAATTCAGACCTGAAAACATCCTGCTCCTCCAGCCTCCAGAATAGTGGGGTTGATAGACATGGGCCACCATGTTGGGCTCTCAACCTTTAAAATATGTAAAGTTGATTCATTCATTTATTTTGCTATTCAATCTATTCTATGTTAAAGATGCAGGATGGCAAATAAATGCCTTGTCTGAACAGTCCATTTCTTCAGGAAAACAGTGTCGTGCCAAGGGGTCTAAAGCAAGGGAAAGTACAGTACAAGAGAAAGCTGGAGAATGTAAAAAGATAACACATATTTTGTTCAACATATTTAAAATTCCAGCTCCATTTAGGTAATTATACAGTTAGCTAGTTAACTTGATTTCCAGCTCCATTTAGGTATTTATACAGTTAGCTAGTTAACTTGAGAAAGAACCTTATTTATCCCTTGCTGGCTGGTACTCACTGCTGAGGACAACCTTGAACTTGTGATCCTTCTCCCTCCACCTCTTAAGTTTCTAAGTTGATAGTTGGCCACCCACACTCAGTTAGTGAAGTACTACGTACGGTCTGAACCAGGACTTTGAACATGTTATACAGATACTCAACTGAGATACATCCCCGGCCAAAATACAGCTACATTTACAAAATTTTGTCATGCATAAAAGTACAATGATGAGCCATTAATTTCTAATGATTTTCTATTTGAAGTAAAAAGCATACTCTCCTCCTAAACATTTTAAACCTTATATGAAGTTACTACTCATCAATCTTTCTGGCCATACCCAAACCACTTACCCTTGTATCTGACAGCAACACCCCTGTCCCTTTTTCTCCAAAATGCCAAGCTAGATCATATTGGAGGAACATTCTAGAAATGACTGCATCAGCCATCAGAAACAATGAAATCATGCAATTTCAGCCAAATGGATGGATCTAGAGAAGCTCATTCTGAGTGAGCTAACCCAGACTCAGAAATATGCACATGGCATCTATTCACTTATAATCAGATTTTAGCCATATAGGACAGGATAACTATAGTACAACCAATGCACCAAAGGGAACAGGAACATACACTTTTTTTCTTGTCAATGAGACACTTTGCCCTATTGGTGCTGCCTTGTAGGCCCCCAGTGTATGTGGAGGCTCTTGGTCCTCATATGACTGTTGTACTGTGTCGGGGGACTGTTATGTAGGGACATTCCACTCCAGAGGAGAGTGATGGAAGGGATGGGGGTAGAGGGTGGGAGGGCGAGACTGGGTGGGGTGGAAAGAGGACACTGTGATGGAGATGTAACCTGAAATAATAAATAAATATTTTAAAAAAGAAAGTCTTCTGATGTTGGTAATCCTCTGTCTGTATGTTCTTGCCATTCAGAGAGGCTTACCCAACTCTCTTCCACTTTTCAACATTAGTCTTTCCAGGAATACCGCTGTGTTTTTCTTCACAGTTCATACCTATCAATATTTAAGTTTTGTTTTCATTGCACTTTTATTTTTACAATAATTACTACTAATATTGTCTTCATTATATAATATATCATTTTTAACTTATATATAGGATAAATTTATAGGATAAAGCTTTCATAGGAAAAATTGAAATAATTAGTATGATAAGGAAGCTCATCAATATTTTTCATATATTGAGTAGATTCATATCTCTGTGTTCTAAAATAAGTTTTTTATATAAAGTTCCACAAAATAGGAAATGTTAGAAGAGAACAATGACTTCAGTTAGGAGCAAGTCGTGGCCTATTGGAATTAAGATGGCATTGATAAAAACAGCCATTATTTAGATTAATGAATGAATGAAATGTCACTTTAAATTACTTGTGAGTAGGCAATAATTATACTTTGAATGTAGGCTGTAATAACTAAGAAAAACAGACCAGATTTCAACCAGGAATATTGCTTTAGGAAGCCTTTTTACACACTGAAGGAGGTTATTTCCCAATATTAGTGATCTTCAAGATTCAATAAAAGATAGTGATGGTGATAATGATGGTGACGGTGTATGTGTGTCCCTGCAGGTGTAGCAGCTGGCAATGAAAATGCAAGAGAGAAACTTAGTTCAGCATGACTTAGGTAGCCAGGCTAGTTCAAACTTACAGAGTCTGACACCAATCAGTCTGTCTTTTATCTATCTATCTATCTATCTATCTATCTATCTATCTATCTGTCTGTCTGTCTGTCTGTCTGTCTGTCTGTCTGTCTATCATCTACCTATCTACTATCCATCTCTCTCTCTTTATATATATATATATATATATATATATATATATATATGAGCTATCTACTGTCTATCATCTACCATCTATCTATATCTATCTATAACTCATTTAAACACAGTAAATATTTGGGGGAAAAGTTTCCTTGTGAAAATTATCTCTCTCACACACACACACACACACACACACACACACACACACACAAATAAAGCTTAAGGCATGAGGACATTGAAACTTCCTTGTGAACTGCATGTCTTTCCAAAGTACCTGTGCTTTTTTTTTTTTTTCACAAGAAAAAGTTCTGTTGCTTGAGAAAGAATAGTCAAAAGTCTGAAATAGGGGGGAATGGTTTGTAATAAACATAAAAACAGGCTCTTTTGCAAAGTATAAGGGACCCTTTTCATGAAGATGGTTTCATTTGACTGAGAAACAATGCTTAGGAGTCTAGGGAATTCAGGTTTGTGTTGGCTCCATAAAATAGGAAAAGATCATCATGTTATTAAACAATATCAATCCAGCCTTCCGGGTAAATAGGTGTCAGTCTCTTCTGATGAATCACAAAGCCTTTATGTTCAATAATTCTGATTTCGCTAGTGCTATCTGTAAGTATGCAGACCTTGTTCTCTCTACAACAGCAGCTGTAATGTGTAAAAGTAGAGCTGAATTTTACAAACAAATGAACAAATTGTCAATTTTAGCATTGGACAACCCCTGGCAATCAGTTAGAATCCAATATGTTTAGTTTCCTCCACAGTAAATCAGGATAATAACTCTTTATACTGCCCAGTTTTTTTTTTTAATGAGGATTAACAAAGGTAACAAGAGATGCAAAAATAGAAATTAACAAAGAGTAAATTATAATACTTGACAACTTTTTTATTATTAATAGCTCTATCTCAAAACCCAGCCATACCACTCCTAGGTATACATCCAAATGACTCCTCATCAAACCACAAGGACATCTACTCAACTATGTTCATAGCAGATTTATTTGTAATATCTCAAAATTGGAAAGAGCTGAGATGTCCCTAACCGATGAATGGGAAAAAAAATTGGTACATTTACACAATGAAATACTACTCAGCCATCAGAAACAAGTAAATCACCAATCACAAGGAAGTTTCCTAATCTATGTTCATGGCAGCCTTATTTGTAACCACTAGAAACTGGAAACAACCCAGATGTTCCTCAGCTGAGGAATGGATTAAAAAAACTGTGGTACATCTACACAATGGAATACTACTCATCCATCAGAAACAACAAAATCATTCAATTTGCAGCCAATATATAGAACCAGAGAAGCTCATTCTGAGTGAGCTAACACAGACTCAGAAGGATGCACTTGGCATCTATTCACTTATAATAAGATTTTAGCCAGGATAACTATACGGCAATCAGTGCACCAAAGGGAACATGAACATAGACTTTCTTTTTTTTTTTCCTGTCAATGAGACACTTTGCCCTAGTGGTGCTGCCTTGTAGGCCTCCAGTGTATGAGGAGACTCTTGGCCCTCATATGATTTCTGAACTGGGGCGGGGGACTGATATGCAAGGACACTCCACTCCAGAGGAGTGGGATGGAAGGGATAGGGGGTAGAGGGTGGGAGCATGGGACTGGGAGGGGTGGAAAGAGGACACTCTGATGGAGATGTAACCTGAAGTACTAAATAAATATTTAAAAAAAGAAAATCATGCAATTTGCTGCCAAATGGATGGATCTAGAAAAGCTCACCCCAAGTGAGCTAACCCAGACTCAGAAAGATGCACATGGCATATATTCACTTCTAACTGGATTTTAGCCATATAGTATAGGATAACTACCCTACAACCAACAGACAAAGAGGAACAGGAACATAGACTTTGTTACCTGTTAGTTGGACACTTTGTCCTTGGAGCTGCTCTGTTGGCCCCCAGGACAAGAGGAAGCTCATAACCTTCCTATGACTGCTGAACTGAGGGGGTCTGATGCATAGGGGCACCCCATACCAGAGGAGTAGGATAAGTGGAAGGGGAAAAGGGTGGGAGAGTGGGACTGGGATCAATGGAGGGTGGGAACTGTGATGGAGATGTAACTTGAAGTAATAAATAAACATAAAAAAATTCATTTATCTGTTCTCCTTTCCCCATATTTGTATATAATTGTGGATAAAATGGACAGTTCAAATGGAAATAAGCAATCAAATTGGATATGTAGACATCCTGACCTAATATACACAGCAATTTAAATATGCCATTTCTATCACCAAGAAAGTTCACTAGGCCCATTTCCAAATTAAAGGCAGGCATTGAATGTGTTTGGCCAGTTCATGAAATTAACATTAATAGAATCCTAGATTATGAACTTATTTCTCTTGGGCTTGTTTTGGTCAGTCTTTTGGTTGGCCTTTGAAGTTTATCATACAGTGTCGGGATTCTATGTGTAGAAGTAAGGTCTCAGGAATATCCACTTCTAAAGTTTCAAGCCAAGGTCAGTTGCTTGCTGAGTCATTGTGTGTGGCCTTTAATTTTTCCATTTTTTTCTAGTAATTTACTCAGTTCTCCATCCCATCACCACCACCAGCAACACACAGATTAGGAGAGCTTAGGAGCTGGGACATATAAAGAAGTGGTAGTTAGAAACATAACCATCCTTCAACTGAAATAAAACTGGTAATTTTTAAGTTTTTCCATTTATACATAAGCACTGTGTATAATTATAGGTACAATATAAATGTTTCAACTCATATGCATATTGTGGATATTATCCTTTAAGGTTAATTAACACATCCATCATTTGAAATGCTTTTCATTTCTATTTGGTGAGGACACTAAAAAGCCTTTCTTCTATCTGTTTTAAAATGTATTGTGTATTCCTAAACAACTTAAAATTTAACTGTGAGACTAAAACTATCTAGTCTTCAGCCACATCAGAGACCTGAGAAGGATACATATATCTGAATAAACAGGACATGCAGAGACAGCTGCTTCCAAAGCTAAGAAATGACTGACAACTGGTTGCCTGGACAGTCTGCAATTTCTCTCAGTACATTGGAGCATTAGAAGATGTTTTTATGTTGGATGAGAGTTAGAATGCAACTGAGTTGGGTATAGAACTTTAAACTCATTGAGATAGATAGATAGTAGAATATTAATATCAGTTGCCAAAGACGTATGGACTGGACATTGGGAATGTATGTTATACCTTACAATTTTCATAATTGTGGCCTAATTGATCTTATTGTTTTGTATTTATTTTTATAAGAAAAAGAGCCTTTTATTGGACTAAAATGGGGAGCTGTTTGGGGGGAAGATACACCTTAAATTAAAAAAAAAGCATATAGGAGGGTGAGGGGGAAGAGGATAGAGGGTGGGACTCAGAGGAGGATGAGAGAGGGGGCTATGATTGAATAACTTGAAGAAATAAATAAATGTTTAAAAATGCATTATGTTCTGCTGTTAACTACAATCCCCTCTCTGTGGAAAAGTATGCCAATAGCTTGTTTTGCTAACTTACTCTAATATTGGGCACTTTGACCAACATCTCATTTCCCCCTTCTCCCTGTTCTCAGCTTCTTATAGCCACTATTTCATCCTCCGTTTCTGTGAAATGCTTTTAGAGACTCCATAAATCAGTAAGCTGGCATGCTCATCCTGTGTCAGGGTTACGTAAATACCTCACAAGCAGCGGGAAGATGCCCCAAAGTAGACAACTGGCTCCAGGGGAGTGGCCAGCAGTCATGAGGCATTAATGGATGAGAGAGCTAAGCTGAAACTAATAATGACCAAAATGTTTACAATTCCTGAAACAATAGGGAGAAGTTGTTTAAGTTTTAATCAGGTCAAAGTATTCACGAGAATTTGTAGGTAAGACAGCATAATTCCTAAAGTATAGAGTGAAAGCCCGTGTTTTACATTATATCTGCACAGAGCACAGGGCGATGATGTTCTCTCAGGCCTTTTATCATATCGCCCTAGGTTAAATACTATAAATTGCAATCTCTGCGCACTTGTCTCTTCTCCAACATATGGAAGCTATTATTATATCTTTTCAGTTTAGGTACTTATTGGACTGTTTGACAACTTTCTTAAAGTCCTGTGGAGATGTGTGGAGTAATTGAAAAAAAAAATGACATCTTTACAATGGTGAGTTCTCTCCTTCAGGAATACGGTTTCCTCAGTTCATGGAGGGCCATGTCTGTAATTGTCAAGGAAGCGTTATCATTTTCCTTTTCGGATAGATAAGACTGTTGTGGTTGCTGCTGTTACGTTACTTCTATGACCCTGTAGTACACAATTGGCACATTTTCAATACTTTTACTTTATATTCTCTATGTGATAAAATTATGCATGTAGGAAAATTTTACATATTAATTTTTCTCTGACTTTCTTGCTTATCCAATTCTGTTATATGATTAAAATTGGAAAATATCTCCACACATAATTTTTGTGTTCTGGAAATAATTAGTTTTGAATGCTGCATACAATATTTGGAGTTTAGCTAATAATGTTTCACTTAATTTGTTCCCTTTTAAGTTTCATAAAATATTCAGTTATAATTGTTAACATATAACAAAACATTACTTTCATTTTGGGCTTGCTGTTAATCTGCTACAGGTTTAAAATATCTTTTGGATCCTCTCACACTAAACAACCTTCAGGGAAGCTAAATGTTTTGTGGCACCTAGTGCTTCTTTAGATTTAGTCAACCATGAGAGGAAAGTAGAAAAATCTAGTCCTGGAAAACACTCTTAACTCAGCCATATCTTTGATTACCAGAAATAAATCACCAACTCTTCTCACTTTTAATAAAAAGGGATGTAGTTTCCTCAGTTAAAGAGAAGATTGTAAGGGAACCTTTGGACCTATCATTAAAGCAAAATAATATATAAAATATACAAGGTATATATTCTTGCATGCAATATTATTTATTTATTATTTGTGAATTGTATCATGCTTCATATATTAATAGCAATTTATTTTTCATTAAAAGTTTAGTCATATATAATGCTACATATAAGAAATTATAGTGTTTTAATCTATCTATGATATTGAATTATGAACATATGATAATATTTATTATCCTATTAATAAAATTTAATTCACAAATTTTGTCTTTCACTTTAAACATAAGTACTTTGAACACTCATGCAAGATTCATGTCACTTTGTGAGACTGTTGATAATATATATTCAAGAGAGAAATAATATGATATTATTTTTAAACTGACAGTTTTCTTTCATTAAGCACCAAGTCATAATTCTGGTCTATATTTACTGTATATTTTCCTTTTTAATGAAATGGATTTGTTCTTTCTCTTCTGAGAATTGACTTTCTGACCTACTTTTAAATCTTTTATTAAATTTTATTTCAGTAAATTATATATTGCATACAAATAATTTCCCCATGGAATTAAAGCTGCCATGTTTAATCAGATTTTGAATAAATATCACATTACATACTTTAAACACCCATAGTCTTCTGTTTCTGCAAAAAATATTAGATTCCTTATGGGGCAATAAATTGGAAATCAATATGTGGATAGTAGATGCATTTATTACTTCTAGATCTGTTCAACTTCCAGAGCACATGTACACACAAGTACTTGTAAATATTTCTGTACATAATCATCTGTATCTCCATGACTTGCTCTGTTTCCATTTTCCCTCCAGTACCACATTGAACATCTCTTTTCTTATATGTGAATTCCTTCCCAGAGGAAACTGGCTTCCACTGTCGCCAGACATTCACTTAATTGTTCAACTCTAGTATAAAATCATAGTGACCCCCTGAACACTCTTGTAGTCAAATCTATCAACAACTTTTTTATGTATGCCTCAAAAAGTACTTTATAGCTTGTACCACACAGAAAAGTAGAGAATGATGCTGATCCTGGATGATTTTGGTTTATTTCTCACAAATATTCTTTCTAATGTTATTCAGACTAGCATCTTGGCCTCTCATCTTTCCATAATATTGCATTTTATGTTTGAAATTTACAAGTGAAACTTTTATGTGTATTTTCCATTTTTTTTACCCATATCATCCATGTTGTCTTTTTGAATATTGGCTTTAAATAGCTTTGTTTCTTGAATGTGTATTTATGCATCCTCTATGAGTCTGCTATTATTTTCTTTTTGTTGTGTTTTCATAAAAATGTCCTCTCATTATATACATAGTGGCATTTTCTTGTAATTTAAACACTGTGTGTGAAATTACAGAGATGCTTTTTGCTTCTAGATAGTGTTACTATTTTCCAGAGAGAATTCACTGTTTAATCTGGAAGGCATATGACATGTCTAATTAATACAACCAGCATTTGAACTGATCACAGCTGGGCTTTACTCCCTGGATTATTTTCAGTTCAGCTTTAATTATAATTTGTAGCCCTTTAGATTCCCAAGCCTCAGTATGTACCAGAACTCTCACTCATTGGCAAGTCTGATTTTCATTTTGTTTGTTTCCTCACTCTCTACCCATGAGAAAGTTCTTCTGGGTTTTCTGCCTCTCAGTAACAGCCTTTGAGTCATCAGCCAACAAGGGTGGGCAATCTGTGTTCAGTGCTATAATTACAACCTTGATTTCACTTGTCTCTAATATTGGCTTTTTATAAAATCCTGTTACCCATTATTCATACTATGATTTTAAAATATTTTCTTCAGTTTTTCTACTATTTCAAGTGAAGGTTGGTACATAAAACCCACCCTCCATGCCTGGACTATAAAATAATTCTTGTGTTGCTGGGTGCTGCCTTTGCACCTGGAATAGTTTTCTTTTCCTAAACCACACTCATTTAGTCATTAAGAAGGGTTTTGGGCTTCTGGATTTTTAGGCATAGTAATATAATGCTGGACTCACTTTTGAGGTTTTGGTTGTCAGTACCGCTTGCCCATTAAAATGTAATACTGCTAATATCCAGTTGATCAGGTTTGGCAAAATTCGTCTAAAAAAATCACATTCAAGTTTCTTTTTTCTCTATAGAGAAAATGACTTTGATATAGAGAAATTAGATTTTGACCCGATGAACTCTTACATCCTGTTAAGTTTTCAGTGATTAGATGATTTCCTTTCTGTCTACCACAGTGCTTATGTCTACAGACATAGAAGATTCTCTTAAAGTCTTTTTACATTTTTAGCTTTTATTTGTCTCACTATAGAAAAGTCGTAAACCTGATTAAATCACAGAATTGTACTTTGTTTTTCAAATTTGAAAGCTGTTATTCTCTCTATTTTTACTTTAACTTCCTTTCTTAAATTCTAATAAGTTAATCCTTATTTTTATTAATTATTTTTTTCAATTTACATCTTTATCAAAGTACTCTCCCTCCTCCCCTCCAGGTCCTACCCTGCATCCATCTTCCCCATCTCCATCCTCCCCTTTTCCTCTGATGAGGGGAGCCCCACTTATTAGCCTTCCTCAGTTCTTCAGTTACATGAGGGCTAAGAACTCCCTCTTGAACTGGGACCTGATATGGTAGCCCAACTAGGGTGGTGTATTCCGTTAATAGGAAGCAAAGTTCATGATTCACTACTGGGTGTAGTTTTTTGTATGATAGTTATACTTTAAATGTTTCTTAAACATGATTCTTTCATTGATTATATATATATACATACATATATTCAGTATATTCTTAAGTATCATTGAGAATAACAAATATTTTAAAACATTGTTGTTGTTCATTATATTTGACTTCATAAGAATATGTTTTAAGGACATTGAACAAAGGTCTATTTCTATTTCATAGCAGTATGTGTCACTATATTCAATGAAGCTTCTAAAATTACTATTTTCTTCATTTTAATACTGAGGTGATTTCTATCTAATTTCTTGTGTTCCTGTTTTAATATATTTAAACATTTCAGTCTTATCAGAACAGAATAAGTCAGAAATGTTCATTTTCCTTATATCCTTACACTGCTAATTTAGAAGTGCTGTGACTTGATAGAATGAATAGAAGAAAATATTTATCTGGACTTCGTGTTAATTAGTTTTTTTCATTTATTGTAAAAAGAAATCATTGTGGACATTTCAAATATGTTTAAACCTCTATATTGTAAATGTGACTGTCCAAAGATGCTGGAGAGAGATGCATCAGTTATTCATATATCCTGTATCATGCCTATGATTTGACTTTTATTAATGTTACTGAAAAGTAAAATGCTTCCAGATTCACTCACATTCATCTTCCCCCAGTATGGGGCCTGAGAGTTGTGGAAGTGGGTAGGAGGAGCCACCTGGGAGTAAGAGTGGGTTTGAGGCATGTTTAAACCCCAGAAATCTTATCCTAAGATCAGCAGGAATAGGACTGCTCTCACCCTACTCCAGGCTTACATATCTGGGTGCATTTAGCTCTGTGCCCCCACCTTTGCCTCCTGGAGGAGGTCACATTACCTAGTTTCCAGGTTAAACTTCCTCTCCCTTATAAGGGCATGTCCAGCAGCACTGGAAATTCCTCCCCAAGCAAATGAGGCATCTCCAGAGCCTTGGCCTTGGCCAATATGTCCACTCACCACAAAAACACAGTGGAACACGTCTTTAATCCCAGCACTTGGGAAGCAGATAGGCGGATCTCTATGAGTTTGAGGCCAGCCTGGTCTACAAAGCAAGTCCAGGACAGCGAGGGCTGTTACACAGAGAAACTCTGTCTCAAAAAAACAAAAAACAAAAAAAAAAAAGGAAAAGAAAAAAAAAACCCTTTACCCACCCCCTAAAGATTTATTAGCCTTTGTTCCCACCATTAAATGAGCTATCTCACTGAAGCCTATTTCCAGAGAGTCTGTTCTTGTTAAGGCATTGGAAGTATAAACCAAATAACTGACCAAAATTTCCAAACTTCTTCCCCAAATTAATGACTTATTTCTAACACCTTTAAAGATCCTCTTGTTGATATTGCGTCTTTTGTTGATCAAATGCTTGATGAAAGAACTGAATAATTGATACCTTCAACTTGTGCCCACTGGGAGAACTATTAACTTCCCCTCCTCTATTTGTCTAACCTTCACAGCCAGTGTCTTTCAATTTTTACTTGCACTTTTATTATTTTCTCCTTATACCTTGAATCTATCTCATGTAATAACTAAGGAACCCAGAGGACTAAGTTTTGTCTTGCTATTGTCTACTATTGATTTTCAGCCCTAAATAGAGTGACTGTCTTCCTTTTAAAATGCATTCATCACTGGCTACCATAGAACTCAGTGAAGCTTGCAGACCTGCTATCACAAAATGTGTACTAGTGATGCAAGTTTTGGAGTATGTGCTAATCTAGTGGAGTAGACTATGTTTGGAAGTATTTCATTAATAGAAATCCTAACCATGTTTTATGGATGATTGTGCACACTAAGATTTGAGTTACACAGTTACCATCACCATAAGTGACGGAGTCAGACAGACTTATGCTTCAATACATCTCTGTTAATTACTACATTTAGAAAAAATGAAGACATGAATGCTTAATTTCACACATTGGAAGAGTAGAGTGTACTGATGCATATGAAATAATTGTAGAGAATGCTTAGCTATTGCATCTAGGTGTTTGTTTCTCCTGCCAATGACTTGTAGGTATATATATATATATATATATATATATATATATTTAGGTTGGGCATCAATCATATGTGAAATATTATATTGGAAGATATCAATAGATTTCCAAATAATAAGTAGGACTGAAAAAAAATTTATTTTGTTTTTTTTTTTTTTGAGACAGGGTTTCTCTGTTTAACAGAGTCCTGGATGTCCTGGAACCACTTTGTAGACCAGGCTGGCCTCGAACTCAGAGATCTACTTGCCTCTGCCTCTGGAGTGCTGGGAATAAAGGCATGCACCACCATGCCAAGCACTGAAATTCTTTTTAAAATAATCTATTAAGTTGTTTTTCATTGAACCTTTAAGAATTTTTCTATTTGTTTTATCATTAAAACCCAATTTATTCATGGAGAATTGTCAAATGCATCACGAACATTATGCCACTGAGATTGATTCCAAGTTTAAGTTCAAACACAAGATAGCATAATAGCATATTGTACGTGAAACATACATTAATTTTTGAGACAAAGAATCTATCAAAACCCATTGTATAAATTCAAGAAATAGCCAGGCATGGTGGCACATGTCTTTAATCCCAGCCCTCAGGAGGCAGAGGCAGGTGAATCTCTGTGAGTTCAAGGCCAGCCTGGTCTATAAAGTGAGGCCAAGACAGTCAAGGATACACAGAGAAACCCTGTCTCAAAAAACATGTTCAAGAAATATGGACATATAGTACCTATTTATATTTCATTGTGTGCTAAATTGTAATTGTTTCTTAAAGCACATGTGTGATTTATTCTTGCAATTTGAATTTTGATTATGAACTTGGTAGAAGTAGCTAACTCTTTATGACACATAGCTCCTTCAGGGTGTGTATTGACACTTTTGATTTCCAGACTGTAGTCCCTCGGTAAATATTAAATCCTTTGCTTTTCTGCTGGCTGTCTACTAAAATCTTTGGCTCAAGATCATAGTTTGTGGTAGTTTGAATGAGAATAGTCACTACAGGCTCTTCTATTTAAATGTTTGGTTCATAGTTGATGGGCTTTTTAGGAAGGCTAGGAGATGTGACCTTGTTGGAGGAGATGTGTCACTGAACATGGACTTTAAAGTTTCAAAAGTCTCTGCCAAGCTGACTCTCACTCTTTGCCTTGGGCCTACAGATCAGATGTAATCTCTCACTACTTCAGTGCCATGCCTGTCTTTCTGCTGCCATGCACCTAGCCATGATGACCAGGAACTCATTCTCAGAAACTGTAAGCAAGCCCCCAAGTCAATGTTTTCTTTTATAAGTTGCTTTCATCATGGCATCTCTTTACAGTAATAAAATTAGTAACTTATATATAAGATATAGTCATTTCTAGAATGGCCTTTAAAAGCATATACATCCTAGTTTTAATAGCTATGAAGATTTTTTTATTATATTGCATAACATATTTTTGTAGTGTATTATGAACAACAAGTTATATAATACTAAAATAGTAATGGTACACTGCTTTCTTTGTCTGCTTCCCAAACAAATTTCCCTTTACAGCTGACTTAAGTATGGTAGCAATTTATGACGTTTTGGAGCTTTAATGAATCATGCAGTTGATTCCAAAATTTAGTTAATAGATTCAGTTCAAGATAAAGATTGTGTGCAAAAGGTTAGTTTCTCTTCTGTTCCTTAAAAAATATAAAGCATTTGCAAGACATTGTATTGGATTTGGTAGACACATTACTGGTGATGGTTATATTACTTCTCTTAATTTTGTAGTCTAATATAATTAGAGTTGTTTATATAGATTTTCAAGGCTAGAGTAATGTTACTTCTAGACAATTTTTCAACTCTGTCTTCTCATTCTTCCCAACAAAAATCTTTGGTTATGTTGTTATAATATTCTCATCATTTGCTGAACATACTATGAACATTACAGCATTCCTATCTTTAGCATTCACACATCCATGTACCAAGGATACGTTTTATTCTATCCTTCCTATTTAAATGTTGCTTTCATTAAAACATCCACTTCAAGGCTGAGAATGTTGGCTCATACTTGATATTTTAAAACTTGGAACCCTTAAACAGAAGTGTTGCTTTTCTATATTACATGCATATTTGCCTTCTTAAGTTTATTAAACAGACATTTATAGAATACACTATTATTGTTTATTTGTTTTTTTGCTATGATAAGCCATACTAACTAAATGCAACATAAGTAGGAAATGGATTATTTCTTTTCACAGGTTACAGTTTATCTTCAAGGGAACCCTAGGTAGGAACTCAAAGAAAGTACCTGATTTGGAAGCCATTGAGGAAAGCAGCATAGTGGCTTCTTCCCGTCAGTTTTCAAGCTACCTTAATGACACAACCCATGACCACTTGACCAGGAATAGCAATGCCAAGAGTGGGTCGGTTATTTCTATATCCACTTCAATTAATAAAATGTCTGCAGACATGCCCAGAGGTCAATCTGATGGAGGCAATTCATCAGTTGAGGCTGTTCTTCCCAGGGCTGTCAACCAGACAACCAAGATTACCCATCACATAATCATTGTTACATGAGATGTTAAAACAAAGAAAAAAATCAGTCATTGTGAAACACAGGGTAGGATATAGTAAATGATTATTGTGGTCAAAATGAGAAATTCTCCCAGTAAGGTATTTAAACACTTGATTCCTATTTGGTGGCATAGATTGGGGAGGTTGTTCAATCTTTAGGAAATATCATTTTGTTGGAGGAAGTATATCACTGTGATTGGGCTTTGAGAGTTCATAGACTTACACTACTTCCAGTTTGCTTACACTTCAATAGTTTGCAACCATTCTTGCCATGTTGACACTCCTTCCTCTGGAAGTATCAGACTAAACTCTTTAACTAGTGACTTTTGGTCATGATATTTCACCAAAGCATAAAAGCAGGTACACTAAATCTGATAGAACAGAAAGTGAGGAATATGTTTGTACACATTAACACAGGAGACAATTTCCTCAATAGAACACCAACTTACTAAGGCACTAAGATCAACAATTAATAAATTAATAAATGAAACTGAAAAACTTCTGTAAAGCAAAGAACCCCCATCAAAAGGACAAAACAGAACAACAGCCTACAGAATTAGAAAAGATCTTCATTAACCCTACATCCAGTAGAGGGCTGATAACTAAAATATGTAAAGAACTCAAGAAACTAGACATCAAGAAGCAAAATAACCAAATTAAAAAATGAAGTGTAGATCTAGACAGGAAATTCTCAATGAAGGAGTCTCTAATGACTGAGAAGCCCTTAAAGAAAAATTCAACATCCTTAATCATCAGGAAAATGCAAATCAAAATGACTATGAGATTCCATCTTACAACTGCCAGAATATCAAGACCAAAATCTCAAGGGACAGCACATGCTGCTGGGGATGAAGGACAAGGTGAAAATTCCTTCATTACTAGTGGGAGTACAAAGTTTTACAACCAGTTTGGAAATCAATTTTGTGGTATCTCAGAAAATTGGGAGTAGTTCTATCTCAAGACCCCTGTATATTACTTCTCAGCATATACTCAAAAGATGCTTCACCATACCACAAGAATACTTACTAAATTGTGTTCATAGCAGCTTATTCATAATAGAAACAACCTAGATGTCCCTCAACCAAAGAATGAATAAAGAAAACGTTGTACATTTACACAATGGACTATTACTTAGCTTATTAAAAAACAGGGACATCATGAAATTTTCAGGCAACTGGATGGAGCAAGAAAAGATTGTCCTGAGCTAGGTAAACCAGACTGAGAAAGGCAGACATGTTATGTACTCACTTATACATGGATTATAGCCTGAAAGTATGGGATAACCAAACTACAATCCACAGACTCAAAGAAATTGAGTAACTAGAGGGACACTCTTGAATCTCATTGAGAAAATAAAATAAAACATACATAGGGTGGGGTGGATGGAGGGAGGGAACCTGGTGGAGGAGAGGTAGACAGAGGAGTAGGAGGAATCAAGTAGAGGGAGGATAATGGGAGAGAGTACAGAAAGAGAAAACTGGATTGAGAAGCATCTCTGGAATGGGCTAGACACCTAGGACAATGGCAACTCCTGGAAAAATGAGGCGGATCCTATCTAAGATTCCTAGAAACCAGGGATATGATGCCTTATAATGGCCATCTTCTGTAACCAGAAAAACTTCCAATGAAGGAACTGGAAAACCAACACAGCCCCAAAAACTTAAACCAACAATTTTTTCCTGCCAACAAGATATGCAGGGGTAATGATGGAACAGAAATTGAGGGAATGTTCAGCCAATGAGCAGTCCAGCTTGAAACCCATGCCATGGGAGAGAGCCCACTCTAACACTATGATATTCTGCTATACTTCCACACAGGTGCCTAGCATAACTGTCACCTGAGAGGCTTCACCCAGCCACTGATGGAAACAGATGCAGAGACCTACAGCCAAACATTAGGTGGAGCTTGGGGAATTCCATGGAAGAGGATGAATGATTTAAGGAGCCACAGAGTTCAAGCACACCACAAGAAAGCATACAGAAGCAACTAACCTTGGCACATAGTGACCCACAAAAACTGAAGCACCAAATAGAAAGCATACATGGGATGAACATAGGCCCTTGGCACACATGTAACAGTTGTTCAGCTCAGTCTTTGTGTGGGACTCACAGGAGCAGAAGCAAGAAATTTAGCTGACTGTTGCCTGCCTTTGTATTCCTTTCCCCTAACTGGGCTTCCTGGCCTACCACAACAGGAGAATATGTATTTAGTCCTACTACAATTTGATATGCCAAGATGGATTGATATCCATGAGAGGCCTCCTTTTTTCTAAGCCTCTTCTGAGGAGAAAAAGAGGCCTGGAGGACTGTGGGATGTGATATGAGAGGGAGGGACTGGGAGGAAAAGAAGGAGGAGAAACTGAGATCAGGATATAAAATAAATTAATAAAAGAAAACTGCAGAAATGGAGAGGGGGACTGTTAAGTAGGAACATTCCACTCCAGAGGAGTGTGATGGAAGGGATAGGGGGTAGAAGGTGGGAGGGTGGGGCTGGGAGGGGCAGAAAGAGAGCACTGGGATGGAGATGTAACCTGAAGTAATAAATAAATATTAAAAAAAACTGAAACAGAAAAAAAAGGTAAAGAAAAAGAGCAAGAGAGAAAAAATGAATGCAAATATAGAGTTTGGAGAAAAAAATCACTAGGCAGATTAATGTTTTATTCAAGGCATGTGTTGAAAGAGAGTCTGTAATTGCTAAAGAGATTATAACTGTTAAGGAGAGGCCTCCCAGTCTGTACTGGAACAAATGGGAAGGACCTTTTCAGGGGAAGACTCGTTCAGTTAAACTTCCAACTTGTGAAAAGAGAAAGCTTAATGGCTGCTTTTTCCTAGAAAGCAATTGTTTCAGCTTACAAAAGCTGCTGCAAATGTTGTCTAAGGGGTTGAGATCCAATCCCAAGCTGGGCACTAAAACATGGGAAATTAGCAGTGTTGTCCACATGGTTTAGGGGGAATAAAACATTCAAGAATAAGGGGGGTATGGACTTCCCCCAACAATCACTAACCAAGAAAATGCCCTACAAATCTACCTACAGCCCTATCTTCTGGAGGCATTTGCTCAATTGAGGTTGTCTTCTCTCAGGTAACTCTAGATTGTGTCAAGTTGACACAAACTAGCCAGAACAAGTAGTCTCTATGCTACTCAATTTATAATATTTTCTTAATGGTTTGAGTGAATTAAGATACCACTACTGCATTCTTTATTGTTATTTCTAAACATGACTATTTCAAAAGGATGCTACTATTTGATACAAATACATACAGTAAAATCATTTTCTCTTAGTCATAAATAATTTCCCCACATTTAAATAGACTTTATCTGTAAAAAGCATCTTTAAAAGAAATGGAAATTATAATTTTTATGCACATTGTATTCAAGGGTTTTTTTTTTATATGTGTGTGTGTATTTATTTGTGGGTGGAGGTCAGAAATCAGTGATATCATGTTTCTCTCAGTCACTCTCCATTGTATATTGTGAGACAAAGTCATTAATTACATCTGGAGCTCACTGATTGGCTGTACTGGCTAGCCAGCTTGCCCCAAGCTTGCGTGTCTGTTTCCCCAGTCCTGGGACTACAAATGTACAACAATACTTTACTTTTTCTTTGAGGATAGGGAGTCCAATCTCATGTTCCCATGCTTGTGAATCCCATAGACATATTTTGATTTTGTTTAAATTTCTAGTGTTAAGTTTTCATTCCATTTAATGGAGGTTTATTTTAAGCTTCATTTAGAGTAAGGAAGAGGATCATATTAGAAACTACTGAATTAGTGGCAAGCCTATCTCTTGGAAAAAAAAAAAAAAAAACCCTTGCTTCAACTCTAGACAGATTGCTGTCCAAAAAGGACAAAACTTGGAAGCAGGTAAGTCGACAGCCTAGCTCTGCCAAGACAGGGTAGGTAAGTCCTTCATAATTCTTGCTCTACAATAAATGTCTGTCAGAGAAACGGGGCCAAACAGCTGAAGATTGATGCTGTAATGTATGGAGAGAAAATGGGAACTGTTGAGGCAGTCACGGGTATGTCATTTCTTAGTTTTGGAAGCTGCAGGCCCTGCACTTCCTATATAATCAGATATATTTATCCCTCTCAGGTCTCTGAGGTGGTTGAAGAATAAATAGCTAGAGTCTCATAGTTAAATTTTGAGTTGTTTAGGAATCAAGAGGGCGCTCTGGATCTAAGATGTTTTTAAAATTGTGATGCAAGTTAGTATGAAAGCTGAGTTAGATAGAGAACTTTAAACTCATGGAGATGGTTAGATAGTAGAATGTTAAAGTCAGGGGCCAAATACATATGGACTGGACATTGAGAATGTATGCTAAGCCATATAACTCTCAGAATTGTGGCCTATTTATTTCAGTTGTTTTGTACTGTATTTATTGTTATAAGAGAAAGAACCATTTGTTGGACTGAAAAAAAAGAAAAAAAGAATTATGCATTCTGGGGGAAGGGTGGGAGGGTAGAAGGGTGGGGCTGGGAGGGGGTAGTGGGAGAGGGCTGTGATGGAGATGTAACTTGAAGTAATAAATAAACATTAAAAAAAGAAACTACAGAAATGTGAAGTAAGATGAAAACACAAGTCACCAAACTTTATAGACCATAGTTTATTCTATTCAAAATTGTTCAGGGAATACAAATTGGATCTTTCATTAAAGATTAAGAATACATAGACACTAAAACTGACCTCATCACTCCTGGAGTAGCTTTGAAAGAGAAGCACTTTCTGCCCAACTGTCCTGACAAGGTTAATGCAAAGATAAAATATGTATGAAAGTATTTTATAAATTATAAAGCCCAATCTAAGTCTAATCTATTAATATGTATTGCTAGATCCAAGGCAAGCAATGTTTGAAGGAGATATACAATGGACTATTTTAATTAAATAGTTTCATATTGCAATGTGATATGTTTCTTAAAAGAAAAAAAGGCCAATGTATGTAACTATCTACAACTTTATTATTGTTCATATAAGTTATATAAGTAAAAATAATTTTTTACACTCAGGAAATATTTTAGTTTCCTCATTATATTTTCATTTCATTCAAGTTTATTCATGTGATTTATTTTTATTTGTTTACTTCTTCTGTTCACTCTTTATCTAAAAGTGTATTATGTTTGTTTACCTTCTGTGATCTCAGTAGATAAAATCTGGAAAATGAAACACAATAAAAATAAGTTTATAACTAACTTAACAACAAATTCTTTGAGCTGCAGTGGTGCCTTTCCTGTAGTATGTACTATTGCAATGGTGGTACAAAGCTTGTGGAACCAAAAAATATCTGATTTAACAAAAGGCCAACTCCATGAGTGAGAAGCCATATCGACACTGCTTGCGTGACCAAGAACCTGATAATAGGTAGCCCAGGGCAATAGGGGACTATAAAAAAAAATTGCAGTAAGATGACTCATAATGACCATTCATTGTAGTCATAGATCAGTGTCTTGTTCAGCCATCACCAGAGAAGCTTTCTCCTGCAGCAGATGGGAACAAATATAGAGACTCATAAACAGACATTATGAAGAGAGAGAGAATACCTTAGTCAAAGTTCTATTGCTTTGAAGAGGCACCATGACCATGGCAACTTTTATAAAGGAAAACTTTTAAGTGTGGTTGGCTGACAGTTAAGAGGTTTAGTCCATTATCATCATGGCTGGCAACATGGAGGCAGACATGATGTTGGAGAGGAGCCAAGAAAGTTCTATAACTGAATCACCAGAAGAAAGATATAGAGAGATAGAGATAAATAGATGATAGAGATAGATAGATGATAGATAGATAGATAGATAGATGATAGATAGATAGATAGATAGATAGACAGATAGTGAGAGACTGGGCCTGGCTTGAGCATTTGAAAACTCAAAGCCCACCCCCAGTGATATACTTCCTCCATCGAGGCAACACCTATTCCAATAAGGCCACACCTAATGGTGCTACTCTGTAGGAGACTATGGGGGCAATTTTTGATCAAATAACCACATTCCACTTCCTGACCCCCATAGGCTCATAGCTATATCATAATGCAAAAAAAGTCTATAACTGTCTCAATATTGTTTAGAAGTCTTAAGTTCAAAGTCTCTTTGGAGACTCATGGCAGTCTTTTAACTGTAACCCCTATAAAATAAAAATCAAAAATTAGATCAAATACTTCTAACTTACAGTTGCACAGGATATACATTGCTGTTTCAAAATGGAGGAAAGGGAGCAGAGTGAGGAAATACTGGACCAAAGTAGATTGAACACCATCTGGGCCAACACAAAATTCTACACATTGTCTGATGTCAAAGCACTCTTCAGATCTCCAACTTCTTTCAGCTTTCATGACTGCAACACACTTCTCTCTCATAGGCTGGTTCCACTCCATGTTAGCAGCTTTCCTCAGCAAGTATACAAGGACTCCAGCTACCACAGAGACATTGAAACACACAGCTCTAAGTGGGATGAAGCAGAAAGTCTGTAAGAGCCGGGTGGGGGGGATGAAGGACACCAGAAGAACAAGCTCCTCTAAATCAACTGAGCAAACCACATAAAAACTCACTGAGACTGCAGCAGCAAGCACCGGACCTCCATGGGTCTGCATCTGGGAACCTTCAGTCTGGTATGTATATGGAACTCCTGAGTGTATGAACAAGTATCTTATTCTTGTTCCTTCTCTTAGGGGGTCTTTTCCTTCTGTTGGCTTTGCTTGTCCATCTTCAATATGATGATTTTGTTTCATCTCATTACATTTTATTTGTTTTCTTGTTATCTCTTAGAAGCCTCTTCTGAAAGGGAATGCATCTGATCGGAAAGGAAGGTTGGGAGGAACTAGAAGGAGTGGAGGGAGAATAAACTGTAACCAGGATATAGTATATGAGAAAAAGAATCTATTTTCAATGAAGGAGGGTGGTTCCCAGAATGAAATCATATCTTACACTTAATGTTCTACAAGGCATTATCATCAGTTGATGGTTATGGAGAGGTTGCAGTGTTATAGACACAGACTTAATTACAATTTATCTTGTGCTTTCTTTGTTCTGTTAATAACCATTTCTAAAGTTTGACCAAACAATGGAATATAGGGCAACCTAAGTCTATGTTCCCAAACCATTGTCATTTCTATTTATTTCCAGAGTAAACTAAAGTTCTCCTCTTAGAGTGATCCCTATTCTTGCATTAACATATGAATATATTAATCTCCTTTTATTTTAGTGAATGATGTGCTCATTTTCATAATCCTCTTTTTTAGATTTGGCTAGTTAAGAGTAAAAGTCTATATTTTTATCTGAATTACTGTTGGTAGACATTATTAGATAATGTATACATTTTGTACAATAATATTACATATAATATGACATAACTAATAAATCTAAATAAATAAATAACTTGTTCTTTATCAGAAAACAAGCCTAATTTTAGCCAAAGAAATGGTTTAAAACAGTGTGTTCATTAGAAGTAGCTACTATGAAAGAAGTGGCCCATGTCAACATCACTCCATATTATGGCTGCAGTCATTGTCCAATATGCTAGCAAATGAAGATAATGTAACTGAATGTTCAATGTTACTTAGTTTTATTGAATTTATGTTGATTTAAACAGTCAAATACGGTCAGTGACCAGCTTCACAGAGAAGGTAGCTCTATAGTGCTTTGATCTGTTGACAGCTACGTCCCTGTTTTTGAAAATAGTGAATGTAAAATTTTAAATGGTTTTAAATGATACCCACAAATATTGTGCAAAGCAATATAAACTAGTTAGTACAATACCACATAATCAACCATGTTGATCTATTTGACACTTCGAGTCGATAAAGTCTCTTGCAATCAGAGACAGTATGTCTATGCTCATCAGAAATACATGGTAAAAATGAAAAATAAAAAATAATTAAAAAAAAAACTTTATATACAAATGCTCAGCAGGAAAACAAATGTCTTCACTCCAATTTATTTGGTCAAAAATGAGAAAAATGTCTTGGTGGTGGTGATTTCATTTTGCTCTATGTAGTCACTTAAGATATTTTAGAGGCTCTGCAATCTTACTTCAATAAAATGATTATACAATACTATATATGTTTCTTTTTGCATTTATTAAGAAAAAAACATCTTTTAACTAAATTCTGCCTCATGTGACCTTTGTGAAAACTTGGACTTACAAATCACGGAGAGTATTGCTCTTGAATGGTAAAGCCCCACAATGAACATTCAAAGTGACTCTTCTGCACTGTCACCTTTCTCTGTCTTGTTTCCTATCAGATGGAATCTTGAGAGGATTGAAAGCAACAATTGAGAAGGAGACAAGAAGACATCGTTTCCTTTGCAGTGAAGAAAAGTCAGGAAATCTGGCAGTGTTGGAAGCCACCCTGGCTTTAGTAGAGCCATTCTGGGATCTCAAGCCTTCCAGCGTGACACGCAAATCCAATGTCTTGGAGGAACACATAGTACAATCCTATTAAAGTCTCCAATTTGTCTGAGTCATCACAGTGCTGATTACCCTTGGTAATCACATGGCTCCTCTCTTGGACATTGTTAGGATTTCTGGTGTTTTCACATCCTTCCTTGTGAGAAAATACAATTCAGGCAACAGCTGATTCGAGTATCCTCTTCTGTCAGAGAAAAACACTGCTTAATCTCTTTTACTTCAAGTTGATTTCAAGGATTTTATAATAAAATAGCTACATAAATATTTCATTAAAAACTACTAAGTCACAATTATGTCAAATTAAAGAATGATTTCATCTTGAAACTTAAATGTCTGTCATATTTGGTCAAATCTGTTCCATCACCACACACTCCAAAATAAGCAAAAGTGGATTTGTGCATGGATCCTGTTCTTACATAGGAATGGAGTCATGTGGGTTGTCAAGTGTGCTCAATGCGCTCAGTTACATTCAATAATCTTAAAATGTGCATGGAAGTTCATGAAAGAACTCCATGTGAGCCTTCTGGAAGGCTGCTTAACTCCCAAGAACTTCAGTAACTGTGGATATTCTAGAATGCTGCCTTGACCATGGTCTAATTACCATAACTCCTTTACTATGTTAAACCCTGGCAATTGCCACTCTTTACCCCCATCTGTATCTAAAATCCTTCTGAAAAACAGGTGAAACTTTTTGGATTGTATTAATTGACCCAAACTAGCTTGAAACAAAGAAAAGGCTAATAATGTCATCAGACAACATCTGAGGCCTTTAAGAGGATCCCCACTTTTCTTTATTATAGCTATATAATGTTTCCACCAATAAAAGGAGTCTTGTCTTGTGATTTTTTTTTCATTCTAGTACTGTAAAGCTTCATCAAACTGTCACCATGTCCAAACATGGAGATTTAAGTAACATAAATCTGAGTTCCCAAGCCATATTCATTCATATAATACACACCTTTATATTACATTTAGCAGAGTGTGTATTTTCTTATGTTACATTTGAGAACCCCAGAATATAAGCAAATTTTATTTGTCAGGTAATAAGCTCTCCATAAATAATATTGGGAAATTTAAAATGCATGGTCGTCTGTGGGGTTTTCTGAATTCATTTGGCTCACTTGCCATATGGGATTTGGGGGAAGTATTGTTACTTCACAGGATTTTTACTTTCAGATTTAATGAATCTGTTATATCGTGGATTTACACTATTGCTTATTTCCCGTTGCTCTGCCTTCATTTAAGATGACACTTTGATCAAAGGTGGCAAAGCATGAAATTACGGCCAGATGTAAAAATGTCACATGTTATTTCAAAGTCCTCTTTCAGCTGGAAAATGTTCTGATTATCTGGTCCTATCAAAGTAATTAAAATTCAGTGTGTCTGACATTACAGCATGTTTTAACAAGAGCACAATTACATTCCTACCCTGTTACAGTATAGGGTTGCCTCATGAGAACTGTTAGATAAGTCCACAGAGGGTACAAGCTGTCACCAATCACCAGCATACACAGGAGGGTAAATGAAGGTACTGTTTTTTCCTTTATGAAAGTCACTAATTGCATTTTGTTTTAAAATGGGTGTCTATCTATGCCTGGAGCAAGCCCAGAGAATATAAGACATGTCAGTGTATTTTCAAATTATGTGGTGAAATGTATTACTTTCTGTAAAATAAGAATAGTAGCTATTTCTCCCTCTTACAAGAATTCTAGGCCATATGCAGTAGTTCACAATCATGAAAAGTGAGACATTTTGAAAATATGTCTGCAGAATCACCAGGCTTATTTTTCTAAACAAAGAGAAAATGTCTTTTGTGTACTTTTGTTCTTGTAGAAAAAAATATTTATTGAGCATCTACTTTATACCAGGGTATTTACTAGGATCTGGGGGGAAAAACACATAGATATAGTCCTTAATTTAAAAGTATTCTCAGGCCTGCAGACAAGATAAAAATGCAAATTAAAATATTTTCCTAGTGAAAGAGAAAATAAATAATTATAACCCAAAGAAAATAGGTACTTCCTAACTATGTCTCAAAGAAAGCACTTAAGTCTAATACAACTCAAATAAATTTGTCTACAAAAAATATTAATTGTCAGGTGTAGTGGTGCATGCTTTTAATCCCAGCACTTGGGAGGCAGAGGTAGAGTATCTCTTTGAGTTCAAAGCCAGTCTGGTCTATAGAGGAAGTTCCAGGGTAGCCAGGGCTACACAAAGAAATCCTGTCTCCAAAAAGAAAAAAAAAATCACTTTAGTATTGCTATGATTCTAAGAAGCTTAAAAGTTGTGTTAATCCACCTATTCACAAGTTTTCCAGTTAGAGTATCTGCCTTTTTTATGATTATTTATTGCATCAAGTTATATCTCCATCATAGTGTCCTCTTTCCATCCATTCCAGTTCTACCCTCCAACCCTCTCCTCCCTCTCACACTCATCACACTCCTCCAATGTGGAGTGTCCCTACATATCAGCCCCTCTCAGTTCAACAGTAATATGAGGGCTAAGAGCTTCCTCTTGCACTGGGGGCTTACATGGTAGCACCCCTAGGGAAAATTGTCCCATTAATAGGTAACAAAGTCTATGTTCCTGATCCTTTTGGTGTGTTGGTTATAGGATAGGTATCCTGTACTGCATGGCTAAAATCCAATTATAAGTGAATAGATGCCATGTGAATCTTTCTGAGTCTGGGTTAGCTCACTCAGGATGGGCTTCTCTAGTTCCATCCATTTGGCTGTGAATTGCATGATTTCCTTATTTCTGATAGCTGAGTAGTATTCCATTGTGTAAATGTACCACAGTTTTTTTTTGTTTGTTTGTTTTTTTGTCAGTTGAGGGACATCTGGGTTGTTTCCAGTTTCTAGCTATTACAAATAAGGCTGCTATGAACATAGATGAGGATATTTCCTTGTGGTTTGGTGAGAAATCATTTGGGTAGATACAGAGAAGTGGTATGGCTGGGTCTTGAGATAAGGCTATTCACAGTTTTCTAAGATATCACCAGACTGATTTCCAGAGCGGTTGTATAAGTTTTCATTCCCACCAGCAATGGAGGAGTGTTCCCCTTTCTTCACAACCTCGACAACATGTGCTCTCATTTGAGTTTTTGATCTTAACCATTCTGACAGGTGTGAGATGGAATCTGAGTCATCTTGAGTTGCATTTCTCTGGCAATTAAGGATGTTGAGCATTTCTTCAAGTGTCTCCCTGCCATTAGAAAT
This sequence comes from Lophiomys imhausi, assembly GCA_907164525.1. Taxonomy (NCBI): domain Eukaryota; kingdom Metazoa; phylum Chordata; class Mammalia; order Rodentia; family Muridae; genus Lophiomys; species Lophiomys imhausi. Next base: position 13,095,501 of record CAJQZJ010001694.1, on the reverse strand, counting down.
TCCTCCTTTGTGGATTCTTGGTTTAGCTCTGTTTCTCATTTTTTTGATTGGATTATTTGGTTTCTTGGAGTTTTATTTCTTGAGTTCTTTATAAATTATGGATATTAGCCTTCTGTCAGAGTGGGGTTGATAAAGATCTTTTCCCAATCTGTGGGTTGCAGTTTGGTTCTAATGACAACATCCTTTGCTTACAGAAGCTTTTCAGTTTCATGAGGACCCATTTATTGATTGTTGGTATTAGAGCCTGAGCCTGAGCTATTGGTGTTCTTTTCAGGAAGTTGTCACCTCTGCCAATGAGTTCGAGGCATTTCTCTTCTATTAAATTTAGTGTGTCGGGCTTTATGTTAAGGTCTTTGATCCACTTGGACTTAAGTTTTGTGCAAGGTGATGAGTGCGGATCTAATTTCATTCTTTCATATGTTGAAATCATTGAAGAGGACATCAGAAGATGGAAAGATTACCCATGCTCATGGATAGGTAGGATCAACATAATAAAAATGGCCATCCTACCACAAGCAATAAATAGAAAGATTCAATGCAATTCCTATCAAAATACCAACACAATCCTTTATAGACCTGGAAAAAAACAATTATCACCTTCATTTGGAATAACAAAAGAAAATGCAGAATAGCTAAATCAATCCTGTACAATTAAAAAAAAAAACATCTAGAGGTATCACCATCTCAGATTTCAAGCTATACTACAGAGCAATAGTAATAAAAACAGCATGGTACTGGTATAGAAACAGACTAGTGGATCAATGAAATCAAATTGAAGACTCTGAAATGAACCCACACACCTATGGTCACTTAAGTTTTGACAAAGAAGTCAAAACCGTACAATGGAAAAATGAAAGCATCTTTAACAAATGGCGTTGGTCTAACTGGATGTTGACATGTAAAAGTGTATTTGTCTTTTAAATTCAGAAATTCTGTTCATTAAATATCAGAGACATTATTAACAACAAAAAAAGCAGCATTTATTGTTTTTTATTGTCAGCTGGTATTGATATCTAATAATTTATATATAATTATTAAAACAATAATTTTAATTTGAAGATACATAGCTTAAAGGGGAAGCTAAGGAAAAGATAAAAAGTTGGGTGAGGTGTTTCAGCAGCACTTGAACAGGAAGGTGGGACATGCAGAAGTCTCCTTGCTCTGCCCTACTTTGAGGAGGGCAGCCCACCATTTGGCATTCATCTGTGTACATACTGAGTATCAGTAAAGGACTTATTCGAAAATTTCATATTGGTTGCATTTCTTTGCAATTTCAGTACCACAAAGAACGGAACATAGAAGCAATAATCACTTTGAAATTTCGACCCAATTTTTCAACTTGTTTTATTTTCTGTGCAGCTTTTGGTACCACTCATTTTTGTAATAAGTGGAAGACCAAGTGTGGTGGCTAATCCTGATGCCTCATTTGATCCCATGTGGAATCAACGAAGAGATACATCTTTGGGCATTTTCTCAGAGGATTAACAGAGAAGGGAATATTCTCCTCAGAGAGAGAAGTTCCTCCATGCAGTGGCTCAGATACAAGCAAATAGGAAGGAAAACTAACTGCTCTTTTCATGCTTTTCTGTCTCTTGGTGGTGAGTGCATCTCCTGTTTGCTGTCACTGCTGCTGCCATCCTTTGCTGACTTCAGGACCCACTTCCTCTTTCCTGTTGATGTGAAATGAACACTAGGGTTCTCTGGGATGACTCCAGGACTTACATGCCATATTGGGAATATCGGAAATATCCATACCCATGAATTGAGCCTCTCTAGTGTGCCTGTAGTCATTGTTGGGCTATCCTGCAAATATTGCACAATCTGATAAATGTCCTTTGTAATATATTCTATCAGTTTTGTTCCTTTATAGAATCCCAGTACACCAAATATTCCAAATTCTACCTTTTCATTTGTTTACATTCTCTCTCTCCCTCCCTCCCTCCCTCTCTCTCTCTCTCTCTCTCTCTCTCTCTGCAATTTGCTGGATTAAAACACTTTCTCTTGTGTTTCTCTGATTCATTCTTATAAGTTTAATTAAGTAAATCTGCCTTTTCATAGAAAGAATAGTCTTTCTTAATTCACCATTAGTGGATACTTCTTACTGAAATCGCAGAGGATCTAACAGCAAATGAAAAAACAAAACAAAACAATGAAAGATCAGTTGTAGGGGAACCACCGGTCATAGTTTAGGGACATAGTCCATATTTTTATGACCTTTCAGTCTGACAGAACAAAGCAAATATACATAGTCTGATGGAATAATATGTAATTTTCCTAAGCAATTTTGTTACTGAAATCTACCCTTGAAAAAAAAAGAGAGAAGTGGCAAAAAGAGGAAATAGACAATATTTGGAATTACTCTTTGAGCAATGTACAGAAACACTTAGTCGCTTTGTTACCCAACCCAATCAAGCTTTGAATTCACTGCACTAGGCACAAAACAAACAGTTTAATGAAAAGAAGTGTTCCTCTGTTCTAATTGTGTAACTATAGACATAAAAAGCCAATTTAGAGTGAGTTACCAAAGCTTAAGTTGCAAACTGCTTCTTAACCCAGCTGTGAAGAGATCATTGAATAAAATTCCCACACACAGAATGCTCTGATATAGTCTTGCTTGTGTTTCCGCGTGGTGCTTTGTGACTGACTCAGGTTATCCTATTCTCTTCCTGAAAGTTAAAGACTGAGAAAAATAAAGCTATAATTCATCTAGAAAAAAGGCATTGGCTGTCCATCTTTGTGGTCAAGATGTATCCTCAAGAAGGGCATCTATCATGTTAGAGTGCTCTGTTTAGTCTGGAGGGTGAGAAATTAAAAGAAGAAAATATATCTAAAAGTATTTGCTTGTTCTTTCATCACAATGGAAATAAACTTTGCTTTTAAACTTTCAGTGGTAACAGTGTGTCTATTTACTTTGAGGGAACCTGGCCTACATTATTACCAGAGTTTGTTTTATTCATTTGGGAGGTTAGGTGGTACTTTCTTTTAGTATATACTAGACACAGCAGGGATTTGAAAATTGTGTTAAATAAGAAAATACAGATTGGAGTTATCATATTTGCTAGTGTTAGAGGAAGCACTTTGAATTACCCATGTGCTCTAACAATCCAAAAAGAAATAATTTGGGTAAGATAAACTCCCAGACACACATTTGTTTTGTGCACATGATGTGAAAATACAAATGGTTTCTATCACTCTGGAAAGCAGGATGGTGCTTACCAAGCAGAGTGTTGAACATAGTAAACTGCTTTTAACATACATGTGTACCTGGTACCTGATAAATACAAGATAACTTTTAGGAATAGAATTGCAACTATCATTTTTTTTTTTTAAGGAGTCCTCTAGAAACTCCTATTCCTTTTTCCTTTCATTTCTGTTTCCTCAGTGAAGATAGAACAATGACTTGGATTAAGGATTATGGTTAAAGCTGTGCTATGATATTTTAGTCTTTTAGGTAACAGATCTTAGCATAGCCAACAAATGAAAATTGACTAGAAAACATATTCAATCAATGCATTTACAATCTGAAATACTTTATTTCTGATACTGACGAGGGTTTGATTTCTGTTAAAAAATAAATTCTCAGATTATCAACTAAAAGCATACATATAAGATAGCAAATATTTTTCTGTATAAACTTGGTGACATAATTTTCACACATCTGCTATCTTTGGTGACTGGGAAATCAACACATTCTTTTAGTTTCATGAAATTTGTGTCCCTGAGATTTTCCAGACCTATCACATTAGTGATATGATAAATAAATAAATGAATGAATGATAAAAAAGAAAACAAAACCTAGCCAATTAAGTAAACTATCTCCTTTCTTCAGTGAATGAAAATATTAAAATTCAATTAATTTTAAATTTACAAAAGAAATTGATAACATGTTCAATGTGAGAATAACAAAACACATTCCAATTAACTGAATAGTAATTCAAACAATGAAATAAACTTGAGTCCATAGTAACATAAATAATCTTAAAAGTATATAGAGAGTAGGGAAACTAAATCTTATGATGAAAGAATTGCAACTAAAACCATAAAAGCAAATTAGAAAATTCTACTTTGGTACTAAAGTAAGTGACTTTAAATTTTACAGAAAACATAGTTACTGTAGTTACAAATTTTCCAAATTTCCCCATACCTACAAATGTGAAATAAATTTATGCTGAACAAACAACCTTAATCAAATGGACAAGGTCAGCATTGTCAATGATCCAATGAAAAGTAACTAATCTATACTGTTTAAAACTGTGAAGAACCCTGAGGACAACAGAGACTAAAGTATCCCAGACTGAAGGACTCTAAGAATTCATAGGCAAACATGGTGTGAGACTCTGTGTAGCACAATATAAGAGGCAAAATGAAAAACGTAAAAAGTCAGCTAATCAAAAATATTGAAACTACATGCAACATTTTTGACTTCAACAACAACCATGCAATTACCACATAAGATGCTTAAATTAGGGAAAGCTAAATGAAGGAACTCTATAATTTTTTTTTCTGTGAATCTAAAACATGTTGAAAGTAGAAGTCTGACAAGCTTATCATATTCCAATAATGAAACACCTGGAAATTCAATGGATTCAACAGAACAAAAAGAATAAATCAGAAGAATTTAAATGCAGTAACAAGGCAATCAAACAAAAAATAAAAAAGGAAATATAATCACATGGTTTAGAAAACACAAGGTTTTATTTTCACATGCTGTGGTGGTTTCAATAGGAACGGCCTCCATAGACTCATGTGTTTGAATCACATACTTTTGTGTTTTTTTTTTTTGTATATTTATGTTTCTCTATCATCACTAAATTAAATCAATCCATCTTCAGGGTCTTGTTTTAAACATTTATCTATAAACTATTACATTTTCATTTAAGATATAATACTTTTTCTCTTTGAAATGTGTGTTTGATTTTTACATGCAATTTGTATGTTAAAATTCTTTATTTGTTAATTCTTTGACCACCTTATTCTTCTAATCCTTAACATGGTTTCTAAGAATTAATCAACCACACATAATTGCTTTATTGAGGCTCTTTCTTGCATCCAGAATATTTAATCTGCTTGAGTAATTTTTGTTGACACTAACATAGGTGTTTTTATATAAATCACATTTTCTGTTGCTCTGCATGGTGCACAGATTTTGTACCCAACAACTGGGTATGTTAGATAATCTATTCTACTCACTCTTAATTCTGAAGTGGTTGAGGTCTCTACTAAGTTTTTCAAAGTCTCATGTTTTTGTTTTGACTACTTTTTTTTCCAACTAACCTTGCATCTATTTTATTCTTGGAATATACTTATTTAAAGGGTTCATTTACAGACAAAACAGCTTTTAATTCTCTGTTGGCCTCTGGTTTCCACTGTCTCTTGGGATTTTCCCTGCTTGTGCATGTAACCTACATATACATTCCATCAGGGATGAACTAAGATGTACTTCACTCTTCTAATGCTTATGTACTTCTACAATTTCCTGGTAGAATGCGTCCTAGATCCACTTCTTTTCACTAATGGGAACACAGTGCAAGGCAAGAAGGATTAAAGGGTGTCTTGCTCATTTACTGTCAGGTTTATTCCTTTCACCAGTAAAATGATCTGTGTCTTGTATTTGTACTCTAGCCGATCCTAGCAGCACCCAGAATGCACTGCAGCACTTACTTGGTGTGGCTGCTGCTCTTCTAACCCAGTAGGGTTTGAGTGTGAGAGCACTCCATGCTCACAGAGCGTCCTCTGTCTCTTAATGTTCTGACAACATTCTGAGAGGTGATTTTTCAAATACTTCCAGTTAGCTGGATGTTTCCAGAGACATATTTGACATTTTCCTAATCTTACAGGTGTTTTGTACTTAGTTGTCAGCCTCTTTATTAATCATAAATTTTTGAAAAAAAAATCATCCAGTGGGAATTTGCTGTAGTCATTTACTTTGAATTTTACTACAATGTCACTATGATCAAAACAGTATGAATCTGAAACAGAAATAATTTACAGGTCCAGAAATATAACTTTATAAAAGAATTTGAAAAAAAATAAATATGTGACAATGTTTTCCTTGAATGAGAAAGGGCAATTTGAAAAATGATAATATTATAGTTTGCATTACATCTGGAAGAAACTGAAATAGGTGCAAGAAAAATAATCTCATCATAAAATCATAAATTTTAAATGAAATTTAAGTCTCAATGAGTTAATGATGTTAGTAATAATAGGAGAAACATATATAATCTGACACTAAGTAACAAGGGTTGTTCATACAAAACAGAAATCCAGAAAGTCCAAACAAGAACAAATGCTAAGAAAAAAAGCATCACATATGAAGTGAGAAGTCAAACAATAAATAAAAGAGGAGGAACATTTTAAAACATTCCAAGTTCATAGGAAGAAAAGTGCAACAAAGAAAATCTGGTATAAAAGTCTGTGTTAGAGATGAAGCCACTCACTTTTGGGTCACTCTGATGAGACTATCTAGATTTGGATGCCTTTTGAATCTGTTTTTGCCTCTGCACCTCATCATAGTCCCATGCTGTAACTGGAGAAGACTACATTGAAAAGGTTCTCCAATTCTTCCCAGTCCAGGCATAGATTAGGTATCACCTCTTTGCACTGTAATGGAGGAAGCTTTTTCTACACTATTCTACTTGCAGAATTATCTTTCCTTCTGTATTTTCACTGAACTTTCATAGGCATGTTGTGCTAAAGGCTCCTGACTTGTTCCTATTCTCTAGATTTTACCTTTTGCATGAAATACCCCCAACAAATCTTTTATTTTATTTTCATTCAATTCTTGTTTTTTCTTGTCACTGTTCTTTAAATAGGATTCTATTATCTTTGAGCTTCAAAACTAGCATTGTGACTCCCCTTCCCAAAGGGGGCGGTGCAAAGATTATTTCAACATGGTAGGTTGCTATTACAACAAAGTGAGTCTCCCGTTCAAAGGAAGCTAAGGTTTTTGAGTTCTTTATACAATCTTAGTATCACCATTCTGTTGATGAACAGCTGGAAAGTATCTCCCCTCATTTTGTACTTTATCTCGTCTGTAAAAAAAAATTAATTAAATTACATTGGGTGCCATTTGTAGAAATGATCAATTAAATTGTTTACCAATATTTATATTATATTTAATTGGTTCGGTGGCTAATCCTTAACCATCCATTATAGGAGAGCACACAGAGATTGCATAGATTTTAACAAGCCTTGGCCTGAGTTGTGCAATCCTGGCCCATCTAA
>CAJQZJ010001694.1:13042700-13081145 GCA_907164525.1 Lophiomys imhausi | reverse complement strand
CACCCTACTCCTTTTGCTTTTTTATTTTGTGGTTTTCTCCTTCTTAATGCTGTTCTTCCTTCCAATGTCTGCATTTTCCATCACACTATGCAATCATTATTTTAGTGAATAACACAGAACATCTATTTAGAAAACATTAAAGAAGATATTTGTCCTGATTTTGGCTTTGTATTAGAGAGATGAGTTGCTATAATGTCAATAAATTATAAATAACAATAAGTTTTAATTAGAATTCTGTAGATGAGGATATAAAGATTGGGGAACTGGTAGATTTGCATAAAGTAAGCTTTCTGGTTCTTACATGGTTTCTTCTGTGTAATGACTTGGTAGGAAAAATGGAAGTCTTTCTTATCCTTCCTTTGGAAAAAGATCATCTTATTCTTATTTATGAAGTTCATATATAACCATACATAGCTTTGACTAGTGCAGTAGTGTGGAATATTTGAAGCAAATATGATATATTCATCCAAGACTCACCTCTTAAGTCCTATCACTTTGAGTGTTTGAACTTGAATATATAAAGTATGTGGTGTGTGTGAGAGAGAGAGAGAGAGAGAGAGAGAGAGAGAGAGAGAGAGAAACATTTAGACTCTAACAAGCCCCAATCATGGGTTTGGAATGAGGGTGAATGAGGTGACAAACTTTTATTGATGATTTCTTCCTTAGAGTTTTTACAGGAAGAGAACGTATAGGAGCCTCCAAGTCAACATGGTTGATGGATTGATTGGACTGAGTCGTATATGGGATATAAGGAAATCCCACCAGCTGCCACTATCTACCCAAATACATTAGGCTTTATCAGTGCCCAAATGATAATCTGTAGACTCAGTTAGTGAATTTATCCTATTCCCACCATCACTCCCCAAAAAGAAAGAAAGAAATAAAAAAGTAAACCTCTTGTTGGAGGAAGGTCTAATACATTGGTTCTGAAAGGGTGATTTCAATGCTGAGTTCTGGCTACCGCACCTTCTACACCTTCTGAGGCATTCTCTGATTGGTTAATAAAATTCACTGATGGCCAATTAGCTGGGCAGAAAGAGTATAAGAAGGTGGGACTTCCTGGTGCCAAGAAAGGAACCCTGGGTATTACACAGAAAAGCTCTTTTCACCAGGAGAAATGGAAGCAGACAGATCTGTTTGAGAGTTCTAGAAGGTACAACAGGCCACATGGCTGTTTGGGATTAGGGAGTCTGGGTTAATTTAGATTAGCTAGTTGAGAGTCTGCCCAGCTAAGGGCTGTTAAACATTAAAAGTTCTTGGTGTAATTAAATATTGGGAGAAAGGCCGCTATGTGTTTCAGACTGGAAGGCCTATAGGCTTCCAGCCATAGGCCCTACACAGGCCCTGACAGCTACCCTGCCAGGCACCACTGGCTGTTCCACTGGCTTAATATAACAGTTTAAAGTTATTAATAATTATCCATCAGCTGCCCCATGAAGCTGCCCCACCAGGCCTATAGGCTTCTAAGGCAAGTCAGGCCTGCCAATCTCCTGCCAGACTGCTGGTTGCTCTGTTGTCCTAATATAACAATTTATAGTTATTAATAAATATATTAGTTAACAGAGTTTAGGTTTCAGGAGTTGAAGGCTTCCCTGAGTCCAGGGCTTTTTCCCCAGGACAGGTCAGGTCACCAGTTAAGGCAGGCCAAGCCTGCTGGCCACCTGCCAGACCACTAACTGCTCTACTGGCCTAATCTTACAGTTTATACTTATTAATAAATATAGTTGATAACTAAGTTATAGTTTCAACCTCCCATCCGCTTTCCCTCAAATGCAAAATAATAACCACATAAACAAAGATACAAAGCAAACAAGAAAATCTTTCAGTTGCCAACTTTTAGCTGCCTCATGTGCCTTCAATGGAGTACACATGTGCACACACAGACATATGCCACACAGGTAAAGAAGCAATTTGGAAGGAAAAAGCACAAATAACTTTGAAACTTCTCCATTTGTATATACAGAATGCAATCTCAACCATCAGCTCAATTTAAAATTTCATTTCTTCTATTAGTTGACAAGACAATGTACTGGTTATTGGTTGTTGTTTCACAAGTATTTACTTCCCTGTCCTCTAATTCTATTTGTGTGTGTGTGTGTGTGTGTGTGTGTGTCCTATTTAGTTTAACAAGGGCCATCTATGTAACCAATGATAATATCAACATTTTGAAGCATGTTGATGGCAGGATCATTAAAATGAGCTTTGAATCCTATAAGATAAGAAATTAATTTAGATAAGAATCTTTGTGTCAGATATATTTATCCCTCTCAGGTCTCTGAGGTGGTTGAAGAATAGATAGCTAGAGTCTCACAGTTAAATTTTGAGTTGTTTAGGAATCAAGAGGGTGTTCTGGATCTAAGAAGATATTTTTAAAATTATGAGGCAAGTTAGTATGAAGGCTGAGTTAGATATAAAACTTTAAACTCATGGAGATGGTTAGATAGTAGAATGTTAAAGTCAGGTGCCAAATACATATGGACTGGACATTGGGAATGTATGCTAAGCCATATAACTCTTATAATTGTGGCCTATTTATTTCTGTTGTTTTGTATTGTATTTATAGTTATAAGAAAAAGAACCATGTTTTGGACTGAAAGGGAGAGCTGTTGGGGGGAAAAGGAAATACCTTAAACTAAAAAAAAAAAAAAAAAAAGACGGGAAGAGGATGGGGGGTTGAGGGGGAGGATGGTGGATGGGACTGGAGGGGGGAGTAGGGAGGGGATTGTGATTGAGATGTAACTTGAAGAAATAAAAAATAAGTTATTAAAAAAACCTGATAAATTTCCCAAATAATGTAAAAAAAAAAATCTTTGTGCGAATCCTCTTGGGAGTTAGCCTGTAGCCTCTAGTACATGATATGATGACCCTAGTTGTTCACAAACTACAAGAAAAATGTTCTATGTCTTCACTTTACATACTTATTCATTCATGAATGTTTTACATGACTATTGTGTACCAAATTCAAACTTTGATACATATAGATGCATTTCATTGTGTCAGATTGTTAATCTACTTGCATTGGTTCATAGCATGCTTATGAAACATTTGATTTTAGTTCATTTCCCAAAGCTTTAGTAATTCTTTACATTTGGAAGAGCTCTTATAATTAAACAGTGCATTACAAATGGAATCCATCCTTGTGGCATGTGATAACTCAACATAAGAATGGCTTTTTATATTTGCAATTGGATATACTTTTCTGAACATTGTTTTAATGATAAATCTGTGATTTGTAGTGCTATGGATTATAAGTAAATTGAATTGAGACATAACATCTTTTGAAATATTTTCTTTTATGGCAAACAATAGGAAAAGTAAAAATAGTGATATTCATAATCCAATAAAAAATAATGTAAGCAGAACTGCAATTATGCCATTTAATTTTGTATAATATTGGTAATAGTATCATCCCTGTATGTATCACTTGACTTTTGTTTTGAAGTATACAATATGACTAGATAAGAAAGGGGTGAATTGACTAAAATGTGTCTAGCACTTTCCATATTCACATTGTTTCAGGTTCTGAAATAAAGGTTATAAACTGATGGGAGACAAGAGGAAAGTAGGGTATCACACACTCAAGATTCTTCCAAACACCACACAATTTCTATTTAATAGTAATAGAAGTACAATTGTATCCCAAAGAGTGAATAGGTTCAGATGGAAGAGTGTTTTTCTATTAGCACCCAGCTGTGTGATAAGAAGTACTTCAGCTGAAACCAAGTCAAATATTTACATGCAATTATCTCTGCTTTGGATTTTCAATAACATTAATTTCATGAAGATGGTCTTTAATATTTTCTATAGGATAATAGATGATTTTTCAACACCAAAAATGTATTAATCCTTAATCATAGGTGGATTACTAAAGGGAACACTTACACTAACTCAGAAACCACTTCCTCTCCTAATTGAAGGCATAGATATTTATTTGAGATCCAATAAACCACATGTGTGGTGAAAACTATAAACTTAATCTTCACTTACTTCATGGAAATAAGATCCTTGTATATTTGGCCCAAATAAAATACTTTTAGCATGCAATTTTATTTTTATAATCAATTAATTTAATATAATTATATTATAATGAGGTTAGAACTTAGCTAATTTATCACTAAACCAATTAGTTCATTAATCAAACAAGTTGTATGTGCATGCTTAGCATAAACACTAGGCTAGCATGACAAGGACAAAGACATCTCCCAGCTTTGCAAACAACTGTTCACCATGCTTCTCCACAGGTAGCTTAGAATAGAAATTAGGAGGTGTGACTTTATAGGTCAGAACATCTTGGTTTGTATGCTGGCATTATCCACATGCTCATTGTTCTGATGATTAAAAAACTACTTTTCCCCTTATGATTATGTTATGTAATCTGTGATGAGTGCTAATACTAATGAGTGAGCACTTTGTTCCTCTTCCCAATGAAGACACCAGTCAACTCAAGTATTTGTGTATGTGTCCTCATCCTGACACTTGAGTGTGTCCTGTTATTAAGACACTGATGTGCATACATTACATTTTTTTAATGAAGAAGGAAGAAAAACATCATTACTCATATTTTATCTATACTGTACTTGGACTTTTTATGAAAATAGAATTTACATTTTATACACCAGAGAGAAAATAAATAATAATGCTAATTTTCTGTGACTTCTTACTTACTGGAATTATTTCAGTGATGGGTGATTTGGGAGCAATCAATTCACTGATTAGCACTCAAATTCTGCTAGTTGACACCACTGTTTTATGTTAAATTTGCATTTAATTGTTTTCAAAGTATACTTGTTTTATGGTATTCATCACTTGGCAGGCTATAGTACTTTTGCAAAAAGTAATCAACACAATCAAAACAATAAAATCTTAGCAGGAATCCTCAGATTGTTAATGGGACACTTGTGACCTTCACCTTCTCCTCAAGGATGTTCCTTGTCTTTTAGCCAGAAGTTCAGTAGGTAATGCTTAATTTCAGTCTGTTAATTTACTTAGTTATCATATAAGTATTGTTAAAAACAGTATTGGACATTTGACCTTTCTTCTAATCCTGTTTCATTTAGGAACATAAAACAACTATCTTATTTTATGACCTGATAAACACTTGATCATATCTCATATTTAAATTATAAATACTTATGAAATGGGCCTTAAATATATGCAAAAACACATTGAATAAATGAATAGAAAGTAAAAATCATTCACTGTGGGGTAAAAAGAATCCTTGAGTTCATAAAATCCTGAGTGAATATTGCTGACATGAGCAGGCCTTTCCAAGGATCATAAGCTCAGACCTTGGGAAAATAGCAAAGCCTCTGCCCCTATCAGAGGAATAGAAAAGCTTTCCTCCGGTCTGGTCCAAGTGTGAATGTTGACAGAGTATGCAGAAGTCCACCACAGATTTTTCCTACCCCCACTATATTTACAGTCAAAGATTACAGAAGCTGTTACTATCAAATGAGATAAATTTGTCACCTTGTGATTTAACTACATATTATAAAACATGCCCCCTTGTTTGTCTGTATGTAATGACTTGGCCATGTTTGTCTGTAAGCAATAACCAAGCCTTTCTCTTTAACTGTCTATAATAAACATGCTGAATTCAAGAGTGCTATGATTTCTGTACTAGAGGTCCTAGTGCCCTTGATCCAAGCATTTATGTGTATCCATGAATCTTTTTGTTTTCCTTCATTACATCACAGCCTCAGTTCATTCAAGCTGAACTCTGGAGCTGTGCAAGAACTCTACTGTTCAAAACAGGGCCTTCCCTTAGATGTTGTTTCAACTGGTCTGTCCAAGATATTTGCAAACTTAATGTACATGCTGTGGTCTTTAAGACTCCAAATAATGTTACCCTTGACTATGGCTGTAAACTTATTTTTTTTCCCTTGTGTGTGCATTTCATCTACTGTCTTCCTTACTGCTCCTTACACAAACTTCTGTTCAGAAACATGTGGTAAGGGTTTTTGTTTCTGGAGATCCAAGATGGCGGCAATCACCAGGGACACATTTTGAGCTCAGGAGAAAATAGCTACAACATCACAGAAATATAAACAAGCTGAACAACATCCTGAGAAGCATGAACCTGCAGGGTTACATCATGGGAACCCAGGGACTAGTGGGGGTCCCAGGTGAGACCCTCAGACACTCAGGTAAACAGATCTACCCAGACTGCAGAACCCAGGACACTGGGCGCAGTACACCAGGGATCCCCTGGCAACAATGAGCAGTGGAACCCAGGCTTTGGGGCACAGAAACCAGCAGGGAATGCAGGCAGTGGGAAACAGCACATCCTGGACCCAGGCAGCTGGGATCAGTGTGGCTGGGAACACAGGCCATGGGGCACAGCATGGTGTGGCAAGAAAGCCAGGCCAAGGAGTGTGCCTCAGAAGTGGGAAAGAGCCAATCAAAAACCCAGTGAGTGGACAGGCTTGAGGCCCAAAGCAGAGGTCAGTGGCATGGAGCTCAGGCCCAGAACCAAAAACAGAGGCCAGCGCGGAGCCTGGCACAAAACAGAGAACTGCGTGGACTCTGCCACAGAAGTGGGCAAAAGCCACACAAATACTCAAGTAATAGCTCCAAGCTCAGACAGAGGTACTCACCAGCCTCCAAGCACCCAGCTTCCATGCCTGCATTCCATGCAGGAGAACAGCAAGTTCACCAAGATTTATCTCCAGTGGAGTGGCTGGCAGGGAGGCACAAGCAACCCAGAAAGGTGTTGGACATAAAGGTCCCTCTACTGGATATACAATTACTTGGAATTACATGGCATTCAGACAGGGCAGAGAGCTGCTCTTCCTGCATGAGTACAGTCTCCTACTGATCTGATAACTACAGGGTCTTGGGAGGTAGCCCCAGCTGCCAAATAGAGGTACCTCCCAGCTACCTGAATGCCCAGTATTCACACAGTTACTGCAACACCCTAAAGAGGACCGGCAGTGCCACTGAAACAGTCCAGAAGACATCAGGAACAATCAGCTTAGGGCAACCAGATGGCTAAACATCAGCTAAAAAAACAAAACTGACAGAATCGGGGAAATATGAGTTCAACGAAATTCAGTGAGGTTAACCCAGCAAGCCCTGAACATCCTACCACAGCTGAAACACATGAAAATGTTGACAAATCTATACTTAGGAAAATGATGGAGTCCTTTCAAGAAGAAATTAAATCACTGTGAGAATACAAAAAATCCTCAATGTTACACATGAAAGCAATGGAGAATACCATGAGAGACCTCCAAGCCAACACAGCCCAACATGAACAGGAAAGAAACAAGTTAATGAGAGATTCGAAAGATTTGAAAGATTTGCAGACAAAGACAAGCAAATTGGAATAGGAAATGCATAAAACAAACAAAATGGTTCAAGACTTTCCAGACTTGAAACTGGAAGTAGAAGCAATAAAGAAAACACAATCAGAGATAATCCTGGAGGTGGAAAATCAAGGGAAGAGAAGAGGAACCACAGACATGAGTATCAAGAATAGGACAAAAAAGAAATGAAAGACACAATCTTAGGCGTGGAATATTCCATTGAAGAAATCAGTACAACAAACAAAGAAACTGAGAAATCTAAAAAAGTTCTCACCTATAACATCCAAGAAATCAAAGACTCAATTAAAGGAAAGAACCTAAGAATTATAGGCCTAGAGAAAAGAGAAGACTCCTGACTCCAAGGTCCAGGAAACATCTTCAACAAAATTATAGAAGAAAAATTTCCAAACCTAAAGAAAGAGATGCCAATAAAATTCCAAGAGGCATACAGAACACCAAACAGATTAGATCAGAAAAGAAACTCCTCTCACCACATAATAATTAAAACTCCAAATGTACCATACAAAGAAAGAATATTAAAAGCTGTAAGAGAAAAGGGTCAAGTAACATATAATGGCAGACTCATCAAAATTACATCTGACTTCTCCCCAGAAACTTTAAAAGCAAAAAGAGCTTGGGCAGATGTCCTACAAGCCCCGAGAGAACACAGGTACTAAGTCAGACTACTATACCCAGCAAAACTCTGTATCAACATAGATGGAGAAAACAAGATATTCCATGACAAATCAAATTTAAACAGTATCTACCCAAAAAGGTAGCCCTACAGAATCTTTTAGAAGGAAACTTCCAATCCAGAGAAGATAACTACACACAAGAAAACAGAGGAAGCAAAAAAACAAAACAAAACAAAACTCCACTGCAGCTAAACCAAATGAAACACACAACCACCACTTACCCCAAAATAATAGGAAATAACAACCTTTGGTCATTAATATTCATCAACATCAATGGACTCCACTCCCCAGTAAAAAGACGCAGGCTTACAGAATGGATCCATAAACAAGACCGACCCATCATTTTGCTACATACAAGAAACACATCTCACTAAGAAAGATAGATGCTACCTCAGATTAAAGGGTTGGGAAAAGATTTTCCAAGCAAATGGACCCAGGAAGCAAGCTGGAGTAGCCATCTTAATATCAAATAAAATAGACTTTCAACTGAAGTTAATCAAAAAAGATAGAGAAGGGCACTACATACTCATTAGAGGGAATATTCATAAAGTTGACATCTCAATATTGAATATCTATGCCCCAAATACAAGGGCACCTACATTTGTAAAAGAAACTCTTCTAAAGCTTAAAACACACATAGATCCCTGCACATTAGTAGTAGGAGACTTCAACACCCCACTCACAATGATGGGCAGGTCATGGATACAGAAACCAAACAGAGAAATAATGTGTCTAACAGAGGTCATGAACCAAATGGACCTAACAGATATCCAGAGAACTTTTCACCCAAACACAAAAGAATACACCTTCTTCTCAGCACTGCATGGAACCTTCTTCAAAACCAACCATATAGTTGGACACAAAGCATGCCTCAAAAGATACAAGAAAATTGAAATAAACGTGTGTATCTAATCAGACCACCATGGAATAAAGCTGGACTACAACAACAACAGAAATAACAGAAAGCCTACACACTCATAAAAACTGAACAACTCTCTACTGGATGACTACTGGGTCAGGGAAGAAATAAAGAAGGAAATCAAAGACTTCTTAAAGTCCAACAAAAATGAAGGCACAACACACCCAAACCTATGGGGCACAATGAAAGCAGCACTACTAGGAAAGTTCATAGCACTAAGTGCCTTCAAAAAGAACATCACATCGTGATAGTTCCTATTAGCGAATTAACAGCAGAACTGGAAGAACTGGAAAAAAAGAAGGCAAACTTTTCCAAGAGGAGCAGAAGGCAGGAAATCATCAAACTTAGGGCTGAAATCAACAACTTACAAACAAAAAGAACAATACAAAGAATCAATGAAACCAAGAGTTGGTTCTTTGAGAAAATTAACAAAATAGACAAACCCTTAGCCAAATTAACTAAAGGGCAGAGGGAAAAAACCCAAGTCAACAAAATCAGAAATGCAAAGGAAGAAATTATGAAACTGAGGAAATACAGAAAATCTTTAGGTTCTACTTTAAAAATCTGTACTCCACCAAATTTGAAAACCTAAATGAAATGGAAATTTTCTTGATATATTCCACCTATCAAAGTTAAATCAAGATCAGGTTAACAGGTTAAACAGCCCTATAACCCCTAAGGAAATAGAAACAGTCATTAAAATCTCCCAACAAAAAAAACTCCCAGGGCCAGATGGTTTTAGCACGGAATTCTACCAGACTTTCAAAGAGGAGCTAACACCAATACTCTTCAAACTCTTTCACCAAATAGAATCAGAAAGAACACTGCCAAACTCATTTTATGAGGACACAGTCACCCTGATTTCTAACCCACACAAAGACCCAACAAAGAAAGAGAACTTCAGACCAGTCTCCCTCATGAACATAGATGCAAAAATACATAATAAAATACGGGCAAACTGAATCCAAGAACACATCAAAAGTATCATACACCATGATCAAGTAGGCTTCATCCCAGGCATGCAGGGATGGTTAAACATAAGAAAATGTATCAACATAATTCACCATATAAACAAGCTGAAAGAAAGAAAACCACCTGATCATCTCGCTAGATGCTGAAAAAGCATTTGACAAAACCCAACACCCTTCATACTAAAAGTCCTGGAGAGAATGGGCATACAAGGACCATACCTATAAATAATAAAGGCAATATACAGCAAGCCAGTAGCCAACATCAAATTAAATGGAGAGAAACTTGAAGCATTTCCTCTAAACTCAGGGACAAGACAAGGATGTCCACTTTTGCCATATCTCTTCAACATAGTGCTTGAAGTTCTTGATAGAGCAATAAGACAGCTAAAGGAGATTAAGGGGATACAAATTGGAAACGAAGAAGTCCAATTATCCCTATTTGCAGACGATATGATAGTATACATAAGCGACCCCAAAAATTTCACCAGAGAACTCTTACAGCTGATAAACCCCTTCAGCAAGGTGGCTGGATACAAAATTAATTCAAAAGAATCAGAAGCCCTTCTTTCTACAAAAATAAAATGGGATGATAAGAAGTTAGGGAAACAAAACCCTTCACAATAGCCACAAACAATATAAAATACCTGGGGGTAACTCTAACCAAGCAAATGAAAGACCTGTATGACAAGAATTTCAAGTCTTTGAAGAAAGAAATTGAAGTGGTCATCAGAAGACTGATCTTCCATGTTCATGGGTAGGTAGGATCAACATAATAAAATGTCCATCCTGCCAAAAGCAATATACAGATCAATCCAATTCCTATCAAAATGCCAACACAATTCTTCATAGACACGGAAAAAGCAATTCTCAACTTCATATGGAATAACAAAAAACCCAGAATAGCTTAATCAATCCTGTACAATAAAAAAAACATCTGGATGTATCACCATCCCAGATTTCAAGCTGTACTACAGAGCAATAGTAGTAAAAACAACATGGTACTGGTATAGAAACAGACCAGTGTATCAATGGAATAGAATTGAAGTCCCAGAAATGAACCCACACACATATGGTCTCTTATGTTTTGACAAAGAAACCAAAACTGTATGATGGAAAAAGGACAGTATCTTCAACAAATGATGCTGGTCCAAATAGATGTCCACATGTGAAAGAATGAAATTAGACCCATACTTATCACCTTGTACAAACCTTAAGTCCAAGTGGATCAAAGACCTTAACATAAGGCCTGACACACTAAATCTATTAGAAGAGAAAGTGAGTAAAACCCACAAACTCATTGTCACATGTGACAAATTCCTGAACAGAACACCAACAATCAATAAATGGGACCTCATGAAACTGAAAAGCTTCTGTAAGGCAAAAGGCACTGTCATTCGAACAGAATGGCAACCTACAGATTGGAAAAAGATCTTCACCAACCGCACATCTGACAGAGGGCTAATGTCCAAAATTTACAAAGAACTCAAGAAATTAAATGCCAAGAAACCAAATAACCCAATCAAAAAATGTGGAACAGAGCTAAAGAGAGAATTCACAAAGGAGGAATCCCTAATGGCTGAGAGACACTTGAAGAAATGCTCAGCATCCTTAATCATCAGAAAAATGCAACTTAAGACAACTCTGAGATTCATTCTCAAGCCTCTCAGAATGGCTGAGATCAAAAGCTCAAATGACAGCACATGCTGGCAAGGGTTTGGAGAAAGGAGAACCCTCCTCCATTGCTGGTGGGAGTGCAGGCTTGAACAACCACTATGGAAATTAATCTGGCGATATCTTAGAAGCTTGGAATAGCTCTACCTCAATTACTAGCCATACCACTTCTGGGTATACATGAAAAGATTCCTCACCAAACTACAAGGATGTTTTCTCTTCTATGTTCATATCAGCCTTATTTGTAATAGCTGGAAACTGGAAACAACCCAAATGTCCCTCAACAGAGGAATGGATATAAAAACTGTGGTACATCTACACAATGGAATGTTACTCAGCCATCAGAATCAAGGAAATCATGCAATTTGCAGCCAAATGGATAGAACTAGAGAAGCTTATCCTGAATGAGCTAACCAAGACTCAGAAGGATGCACATGGCATCTATTCAGTTATAATCGAATTTTAGCCATATAGTACAGGTTAACTATACTACAACCAAATCCACCAGAGGGAACAGGAATGTAGACTTTGTTTCCTATCAATGAGACACTTTGCCCTTGTGGTGCTGCCTTGTAGGCCCCAGTGTATGACGAGTCTTGGCCCTCATATGACTGCTGAACTGGGGTGAGGGACTGTTATGTAGGGACATTCAACTGTAGAGGAGTGGGATGGAAGGGATGGGGTTATAGGTGAGGGCAGGTCTTGGAGGGGTGTAAAGAGGGCACTGGGATGAAGATGTAACCTGAAGTAATAAATAAATTAAAAAAAAAAAGAAAATAGCTCTGGTCAACCAAAAAAAAAAAAAAAAGAGTTTTTGTTTCTTAAAAACCCCAGTTATGTTATTTATTTATTTATTTATTTATTTATTTATTTATTTATTTATTTGTTATAATCCCAGAGGTGGGATATGAGGCTCATTTAGTTTGTTCAGAGCTGTAAACTATAATTTTTGTGCTTTATCAGAGATGTGGTTTAACAAGCTACAGAAAGTTTAATTCTGAGAACTCTGGAGAAAGGTACAAAATCCCAGAGCCTAGAGAGGGATGGAGGAGGGGATCTCTGAAAAAGAAGAGACTGCTGCTTTCCCTACTGGTGTTTCTTGCTTGTTGCTGCTTCTTTCTGCTACTGTGTTGGCTGTTGCTGGTTTGCTGGACTGTTGGATATCCTGACTGCTGAGATTGGTGTTGCCCCAAAGAAGCTAATGACCCTATTCTGTAGGAAGTAGCTGAAAGTGAATTATGCCCCTTTCTCCCTCTAGCCTTTTTTCTCTCCGACCTAATGTTTGGGGTTTGGAAGGAATAATAATTGGAAGGGAGGTAGAGGTATACGAACCATAAAATCAAATATAGTATATAAAACAATAGTCAAACCACCTACTACAGAGGCATCCGATGTTATCTTTTCTGGACACTGGTCTGATTCTGCCTTACTACATGGCTTCTAGACATCTGCTCAAAGACCACCTTTTCACTGAGACTTTCTTCAAGTGTCATATTAAAATGGAACTTCTCTTTAGTCTTCCCTTGCTTTCTTTATTTTTCTTTATAACCCTTATCATTATTGGAACTTTTCTTATTAGTTTATTTGTTTAGCTGTTTTGTAAATGTTTTTATTTCCTCAGATGTTGGGAATGAGATGAATGCTGTTACCAACCCTTTCTAGCTCCTTCTGAACTCTCGATGGCTAATTCGATTTAATTATTCTGGCCTAAACTCTCTTAGCTGACTGACTCAAACTGGCTTCTCTTGGGTTCTGACTAAATTGCTCTCCCCAGCCTCAAACTAATTCTAGCAATATGTTTTAATCTTCTGGCTCCTTTTCATTCTCAGGTTCATTCTGTCTTCACCTGTGTCTAGTTTGTTCTCTCTGAAACCTGTCATTATACAACTGTCTTTGTATGAAACTCTTGATTAAAACCTTTTACTCTCTCCCTATGCTGCTCTTAAGTAGCCCCTCTTCCTGTCCTGTTCTCATGAGAGTTGGGCATGTACTATCATTCTGTCAAATCTTTCTCTAATCTATCACTTTGGCCCTCAATTAGACTTAACTTTCAAACATGGCTGCTTCCTTCTGTTTTGGGATGCTTACCTTCATTGTTTGGGATTAAAGGTGTGTACAAAGGGCTTGTCTGTATCCCAGCCAGATCATAATGCAGTCTAGAGTGTGTCTGCATTCCAGCCTGATCACATAGACCTAGAAGGCATTTGGATGTGATTCCTTGACAGAACAGCTATGTTGTTAGATTAAAATTCCTCTACACTGTTTAGCATCTCTGCTGTCCAAAAGAATTCAATTTCTACATGGCAAGAAACTGACCACCTGTTGAGGAGGTGTCAAACAGATACCATTATACTAGCAGTTGAAATAATTCCCTCATGTTGTCTCTACCTGGCCATAGCTGCAAATGAGCTCCACAAATTTTAAATCTAGTCCATCTACCATGAAGTGTATTTTCCTACTTTTATACAATATGACAATTTTAAAAGCAAGTTAGAACTCTTTAGCAAAAATTAATTTAATATTACCTACATAATTTATAGCAAGACTGCCTTTCAAAAGAGGAAGTTGCCATCAAACTTTAATTAATCTTGAAATAAGGGTGTCAAAGAAACAAAACCTTAGAGCTTCATATTTCAAACACTCCACTCAATGAACTTTTTAGAATAAATGAATGAATTAAAAATATATATGCCAGTATATCCTTTCTCATTGGTAATATGGAAGAGAAAAGGGTTAGACACAAGACTTTTCACATGCCAGGCCAGTACTCCACCAATAAGCTCCATTCCTAGCCCTCATTTTCAGTGCTAACTAGAGAGTTTACTCTGAAATTTATCTGAAGAGGCACTCATGTTTTCATTCTTATTCTTTCACCGTATTTTTATTTCCAAGATTAGGTTTCACTCCTGCAGCCAATTTCTAAATAGTGGCGAATCTTAAGCAAATTTCATTTAAATCCCTCATGCTCCTGTAAGATTAAGCACAGCCTGACTTGACCACGGGTCTCTGTGTCTGAATGAGGATGACAGATGAGTTAATAAAACCCTGATGAATGATATTTTAGAGGCTAAATATATTTAACATGATGGATGCCTATAAACCTGCCTATGAATCAGATGGCAGCATAATCTTAATATTGGCAAAGGTGAGAAGAAAAATTATGGTTTTATGCTAATACTGTGTATTTGATGGCTCTTCTAGGAAATAACTATAGTGAGATTAATCTGAGGACTGCAGAAGCCAGTCCTTAAAATAAATGATTCCAAACATAAAAAACTTGCTTTTTAATTGATAAAGCAAGTAGAAAAATTCTTCAAAAATGTGTAAAAGGTTTTTTTTCAAAGTTTTATCTGATACAAAAATAATGAAAATGTGGAAATTTGACTTTTTAGAAAGCTTGTAATTTATTCTTTATAGGATATAGAATATGTTATTAAAAGTGAGCAACAATTTCAAATTTTCATGCAGTGTAAATTTTAATTTTTATATTGGAGGCAGGAGAACACAGAGATCTTTCCCAATATTGACACCACAAAACACCAAATTCTACATGTTGAATTTTTTCTTTCTTTTTTTGATTTTTTTCAAGACAAGGTTTTTGTATATCTATGGCTTTCCTGTACTCACTCTATAGACCAGGCTAGCCTTGAACTCACAGAGATCCTCCTGCCTCTGTTTACTGAGTATTGGTGTTAAAGCATGTGTCCCCATGCCAGAAAATTGCATATAACTCTGAACTGCCATGTGGTTGCTGGAATTTAAATCCAGGTCCTTTGGAAGAGTAACCAGTGCTCTTAACCACTGAGCAATCTCTTCAGCCCCCATGTTGATTGTTTTTATGTGTGGTATTATGGGATTATACAACAGTTTTGGGGGATAGTTAGGAAACTGAACATACAGTTTGAAATTGAAGATGTACACAATAAATAATCTTGCTCAGTAAGATACTATAAGATCAAAAACTAGGCCACAGAATAAAAGTACATTCCCACTGGATAGTAGCTGAAAGCTCAAGGCCTAAGGATGTTGTCTTCTGCAGTACTAGGCAGTAAGAGTAAGAATTTCAAGGCTTAGTTTCATTGTTTTTCATCCAAAATCTTTGAGACATTTACTGAAACTCAGCTTTCTTTGTTCATTTTTAAAAAAAAGATTTATTGAAATTTTGCTTATTTTTTTCTATATATCTGAACACTCATACATGTGTCCTGGGGACTGAACTTAGACCTTCAGGGTTGACAACAGGTGCCTTTCTCACTGAACAATCTTTTTCTTTGCTTGTGAGACCCTTTTACCCCTAATGGGTTGATTTGTCTAGTCTTGAAGTGATGGTATGTGCCTAATCTTATTTTAGTTTGTTATGCCATATTTAGGTAATGTCCGGAAGATCTGCTCTTGTTGGAGGGAAAGTGAAGATGAAACTTTTAATTAGCAAATATATTTACTAATAACTATAGGCACTTATAACAAATATAAACACTTATTACCTAAGTACTAGTCCTACGAATAACTATAAACCTCTATTACCTAACAAGTAACCCTATTAATAACTATAACAATTGTTATCTAACAACTAATCCTAAACTTTTAGAAGTAAACAGTCTTTGGAGCTGGTCCTCAGTCATCAGGAGCACCTCAGGAGTAGATCCTTTAAGGTAAATTGGCTATTGCATTGCTATGATGTTTGAGGCTTTCTTCTCTCTGGAGCCTCTGCTGTCCATAGACCAACTTGGTTAATTTTTATTAGCCACTAAGCCGCTCTGCCTCAGTCTTGGAGACTGGCCATAGTTCTATTCAGGCTACTGTTTGAACTGCTCAAACCCCTTTGGCAAACACTGTGCCACAGAGTTTAGTTCTTGGCTTTTTCCTGCTTTGCTGAGGCCTTCTTTGCTCACCAGGTTCTTTCTGCCTCAGGGAAAGCTGACTGTATTTTTACAGCTCTGTTTGAAATCAGTTTTTCAGTCTGCCTGCATTAATTCCACCAGATGATACAAGCCATCTTATATCTTGTTATGTCTAGCATGGGAACTCTTGGGTTCTACACAGTTAGTCCTTAAATAAGATCTCTCCTTGCTCACCTGGCTTCAACCTAATCTGGGCTCCACCCACTTGTAAGGGTATTAGCAGTTGAAAACAATGCCAAGCCATACACCTTGGTTTTAGTCAATATGCTGCCATGCCAAGTGCCCACAGGTGCCAGGCTGATCTCCATGCCCCCCTTTAAGGGACTGTTATCAGAAGCCTATAGATATTCACTAAATCTAATTTATATTAATCTAACTCACCTTACTGGGAAGTGCGGAGGAAGGAATCTGGAGAAGAAGGGGAAACTGCAGTCAGAATATAGTATATGAGAAAAGAATAAAAACTATTTAATAAATAAGTAAATAAGTTTTTAAAACCCTCAAAATATAGTAAATTTATAACTTTGGCTATATAAGTTCATTTTCAAATGCTTTCCCTCACTTTTTTTTTAATATATCACCTGATCTGTATTGTAGATAGTCAAAATTGCTATAAAGTAACTGTGAGGCTTGAGGTCTGTGCTTGAAGACAAATAAAGTGCTTTGATAGATACTGGTACAAGAATTGTGTATGCCATAGTCAGGTGAAGTTTGGAATCTTTTTCTAAGAAATATTTTGCTAAAGTATTCTTTAAACTAAATTATTCTATTTATAGTAAGATATATGTAAGACTGTGACTTCTAGATTATATTATCAGTTTATTTGATAATGAATACATTTTGTAATTCATCAACTGCTTGTAATTTAGAAAATGTTGACAATATTTGAATGATCTCTAATAATGTGCTTATCCTATTCTGTCCTTTCTTCTCTTTCTCCTTTCTTCCCCCGCCTCTTTTTCCTTTTCTTCTATCAAAGCACTTTATTTGTCTTCAAATAAAGGGTTTTACTGTCACCCTGACTTATCTGAAACTCACCATGTAGATCAAATAGCCTTGAAAACCAGAATAAGGGCTGGAGAGGTGGCTCAGAGGTTAAGAGCACTGGCTGTTCTTCCCAAGGTCCTGAGTTCAATTCCCAGCAACCACATGGTGGCTCACAGCCATCTACAGTGAGATCTGCCCGGGCATATATGTAGAGCAAATACTGTATACATAATAAATAAATAAATAAATAAATAAATAATGTTTAAAAAAAAAAAGAAAACCAGAATAAGATCTCCCTGTAGATGTATTTACAGGCAGTTGTGAGCATCCCAGTGTAGGTGCTGACAACCAAAATCTGGTCCTCTGAAAATGCATTCTTAACAACCAAGCCAGCTCTCCATCCCTGTTTCACTTGTTAAAAACAAAAACAAACAAACAAAAAACCTCAGAAATTCATTGTCATGAGTAATTATTAGTCATATATTTTTATTAAAATAAATATAATGTGGTATTTATTTTAGAACTGAATTGAAAGTGTCCCTAAATCAAGGAATTTGTATAGATTCTTGTGGCAAGGGAGAAATGGATTTTTTTCTCTACATTTGTTACCTGTTTATTATATCTTTATTTTATACTTGAGAGGTATGAAATTTTAATTAATCTTTATTTGCCTATTTAGAGTCTCAATAATTTTGACTTATGAAAATTTTACCATAAAATGTGTGATGTTACATAGACTATTTTCTTCTTTTATACAATATCTCCAATAAACAAAATTATAAAACTATAATTTTTGATCTTCTTAATTGTCGCGTCCCCCCTTGTCCAGCAAGGAATGACGCAACTCGCAAAACTCTTCTCCAGCAGTTTATTCAGGTCCCTTGAAAACAGTCTTCTGAATAATGGGGCAGACCCAACCCACAGGCTAAATACTAAATGAACAGCCAGTCAAGTAAAGCCAAGTGGTGCTATCTTAGAGGCCCATGTATGTGGAAGCAAGCCAGATCAGTGGTCTATGCCAAATATGAACTTATTATCATAGAAAGCGCTCACCGTCAGGCTGGTGGAAGGCGGAGACCAGCGCCATCTTTAGGGCGCGGCACTTCGCAGCTCTCTACAGTTCCTCCTTTTTTATTTTTTCTAAAGTTGGTAAAAGTCCCTGGAAAGGCTTCGTAATCCCTCTATCTGGGGATCTCACGGTGGGCCTGAGCCTGTAGGAGGGCGGTGCTCAAACTCTTACCCGTCTCTGGGTCAGCCTCCCCACTCGGGACTGCCCTGTCTTAGGTGGCCGAGACTTACCCGTCAACTCTGTCACTGACTTGCCAGACCCTAATATCCGTGGAACGAATACCTCAGTGGGCAGGGACTATGCTTAGTGAAGATTTACTTCACTGCAGCAAGCCATGCCTGAGGGGACTGGCCCACCTCAATGGCGACAAGGGCTTGTATAATCATGGCTGCATTACGCTTTTGTGTGGTTCTCATTTTGTAGATGCACCATAGGCAAACCAGAGAGGCTAGTATCATTAGTATCGCCAAAGAGCCTACGCCCGCCCACTCCTTAAGATGATCCATAGCCGTCTGTATCCAAGAAGTCAAGCCAGTAGCCAGGCTCAGATCCACCCGAGTGGAGTTGATGTGGATGATTGTCGCTCTCAGCTCTCTCATCAAATTTTCAAATTCAGCCGACCAATCCTGTAAGAGGAACTTTGACAATTGTCTAGACAAATTAGCAGCCTTTGAAAAATTTTGATACTGCACGGAAGTAACACACAAACCTTGCAATTTCCACTCACACCCCAATTGTGCTAGTTGCCAAAGAGAATCAATCTGTTCTTGTATTAAATCTATGCGTTGATTAACTATCATAAGACCTCCTTTGAGATGAGAATTCATAGAGGTCTGAGTATCCAATGCCTGTGCCACAGTGGCTGAGATGTTATTCAGGGCATTGGCAGTCTGTATAGAACTAGACAAGGCAATAGCTGAGGCAGTAGCTCCCACAGCAGCAACAGTGATAGCAGTAACAATAGCTGCAGTGATGCCAAAATCTCTTTTAAACCTGAATAGCATCATGGTATTAGGGGCCTCTACAGGAACTGGTACATATCGAGGCATTCTAGTCACCACAGCCACAGGAAAGGCTGTGGCATTCCAGCATAGGGCATAAAAACATGTGCCCGGAGTGCATACTAACTTTTCTTCACCTAAGGATGCACTCCCATTACTTACAATCCACAGAAAAGGAGGCCAGAGACATACTGGCGAAGCTGAAAAGTTCTTGTTGCGGTAAGAATGAAATAAAGAATTCCAAGTACCAGAGCCACTACTGCTAGAGAAATCCAATCTGGTAGCAGACCCTAGGGAAAAATTACCTCTTTGATAAATTCCTCCTCCAAGCATAATGACAGGTCCCAAGTCCATGCAACTTCCATTTACTCCACACAAAAGCCACAAATCAAAAGGATTGGTGGCAGTCTGCTGAGGATCCCTAGTAGATATATCAAGCATTCCTGTACAAGACTTATTCACTATATTACTAATCATGGGGCTAAAGGAAAAATAATCTTGTTGAACCCAAACTGCTCTGCGCTCCTGACATACTCACTGCTACTATCACCAGGATCCTTAGGAAGGTATTCATGACAAATCTTCCTCACAATACATTCAGGCACCCACACTGGATCTTGTTGATTCTGAGGAAAAACACAAACAGACCCTCTCGCCCATGTTAGCACGGGGTCAGGCCCCCTCCAAGAGCCTGTCAAAATATCCTTCCACTTCACCATGCTTTTAGGTGAACCAAGGGAATCCTGATGTCTGTCCACTGTTGAGTGGCCTTGAGCATCCAAATTGAAAAAGTTTAAAGTAAATAAGGCTAAAGACATTCTCTCCTTGGGGGTACGGCCTTGGCCTATTCCCCCTTTTTGTTTTTGCAAGCATTCTTTGAAGGTGCGATGAGCACGCTCCACAATTCCTTGTCCTTGAGGATTGTATGGTAATCCATGATTAAGCTGTACCTCCATCTGATTACAGAAGGAGACAAAGGACTGAGCCGTATAGGCTGGTCCATTGTCTGTTTTCAGCTGCTGTGGTTTTCCTCATGCAGCCCAGGCTTCTAAGCAATGCCCTATGACATTGCGAGCCTTTTCTACACTCATAGGTGTAGCATGTATGATACCTAAGCAGGTATCCACAGATACATGAATATATTTTAATGTGGGTAACGTCCATTTGCCAGATTTTGAGTGGCATCAACCCTCTAGGGTTCACTCCCACACTGGGAGGATGATGATGAATCACACACTGAGGACAGTCCAAAACTACTTGTCTAGCATCTGCTCTAGACAAATGAAATTTCTGCTGTAGAGTTTTTGCATTTACATGAAATAATTGGTGAAACTCTCTGGCTTGATCCAGGAATGAGCTCCAAAAAATGCATTCCATCCTGGTCCATTGATCAACTTTATCATTACCCTCACTTAATGGTCCAGGTAATCCTGTATGTGCTCTGATATGTTGAATATAAAAACACCTTTTTCTCTGCCAGATTAAAACTTGTAACTCTTGTAATAAGGCACATACAGTACTACTATTCTTAATAGGACCTGCTAATTCTAATACTTTCACTGCGTTGACCACATAAACTGAATCTGAAACCAAATTGAATGCAAATTGACATCTTTTAAACACCTCAATTACTATTTTCAACTCTACTATTTGGGGGGAGCCCGGTTGAAATTGACATAACACGGGCTCTTGTCTTTCTATCAAATAGGCTCCACAGCCTGTCTTTGAGCCATCAGTAAATACATTTGGTGACCCTTGAAGTGGTACTGCTGAAGTAACCTTAGGGAATATCACTGGGTGCTCCTTAAAAAATAATAGCAATGGATGTTTAGGATAGTGATTATCAATCACTCCTTCAAAGCTACATTGCAATATTGCCCAGTCATCTACAGTGCCACACAAAATCTTAATTTGATAACTGGAATAAGGCACTATTATACTGGCAGGAGCAACTCCAAAAGACTGCAAGCATTGTTGGATACCATTCAAGGCTAAAGCAGCAAGTGCAGTGGGATAATGTTCTATTCTGTTCTTACTTGTGTCCACATCCCCGGGCAGAAAGATCTCCCTACTTTCAGGGACTGAACTGGCTGCTCTGTCTGAGTGGCTTCTGGATATGGGGGAGGAGTCGAAGGCACCATGGCAACGGCTTTGTTTACACCAGCTGCCGCCAGCGTGGCTGAAGGCGCTGTAACAACGACTCCACCCACTCCGACTGCCGCTGACGTGTCAGGCGCCATGGCAACAGCTCCACCCATACCAGCACAGGCGGCCCCGGACCTGAGGGCTCTATCCGGGTGCAGTCAGAACTCTTCCTCAAAGATGACTTCTCCATTTTCTTTGTTAACCTTTTAAGTTCCTCTTTAGACTCTGAGGTATCCTCTTCCAAAGTATCTTTCCCAGATTTGACCAAGAGCTCCTCTTTTAACTGTTCTAATGCCTTTTGTCCTTTTTCCACTGCCTTGCAATATCTCTGATCTCCTAAACAACTCCGAACAAGTCTCCAAATAGGCCGTGCTCCTCCCTGCAATGTACTTTGCCCCCAGGCAAAATCCAAGATCTCTCCCAAGCTTCTCCCAGCAACTGATAAAGGCAAGGCCAGCATTCGCTCCATTTCTGTGAGGCACTCTCTGCTTTCCTCACCTTGCTCTGCCAGTTGTGTCTTCTACTCGCATGAATCACGGAACTTTATTGCTCCCTCCCGGAGACCTTATTGCCTCTTTACTGAGGTCCTTATTGCTCCCTCCCGGAGACTTTATTGCCTCTTTACCGAGGTCCTTATTGCTCCCTCCCAGAGACCTTATAGTTCGCAACTTCCCGCGAAACTTTACCTTTTGTTCGCAATCTCCGCGAAACTTTACCTTTTGTTCGCAATCTCCGCGAAACTTTACTTTTTGTTCGCTATCTCCATGAAACCTTTACCTTTTGTTCGCAATCTCCGCGAAACTTTATTGTCCTGATTTATCCCAGGAACTTACCAACGCGTTGCACCTGACTGCAGGAGTTCTGAGTCTTTTCTGGGTCCCCGTATGGGCCACCACTTTGTCACGTCCCCCCTTGTCCAGCAAGGAATGACGCAACTCGCAAAACTCTTCTCCAGCAGTTTATTCAGGTCCCTTGAAAACAGTCTTCCGAATAATGGGGCAGACCCAACCCACAGGCTAAATACTAAATGAACAGCCAGTCAAGTAAAGCCAAGTGGTGCTATCTTAGAGGCCCATGTATGTGGAATCAAGCCAGATCAGCGGTCTATGCCAAATATGAACTTATTATCATAGAGAGCGCTCACCGTCGGGCTGGTGGAAGGCGGAGACCAGCGCCATCTTTAGGGCGCGGCACTTCGCAGCTCTCTACACTTAATGAACAAAATTCAAGGTCAGTCATTTTAGAACATCCTCAGGGAAACCACTCTTTCTATACAAACTTGTTTCAATGAAACTTCATTTTCATCAAACACACACACACACCAACGGTTCCTTCATGAAGATTTAAGGGACCACAGTAACAGAGATTAGTATTATTTGTTTTGAAAGCTATCATGCTGCTCTCTCTTTAATTCTCTAAAAAATACTTTTCATGTACCTTTGTGTATTTAAAAAATACACAATAAATTTTATATATATAAAGAAAACCAAAAGAAAATACAGTTTTTATTTTAAAACACTAAGAAAATAAAAACAAAATTTATCATATTTTCTTAGTGTAAAAGACAGTCTGGGATATTTGTCATCCACCAACTACACATGAAAAATTTCAAACATATTTGTACTAGAAACCAAACTCTCCTCTGCTCAGAGCTGCTGATGTGGTGTTATTTGTTGTTAGATTGTTTTTGCTTCTCCCAGCTGAGATCAAGAATTTTCATGCTATTTGCAATTTCTATTAAAAAGTAATTAACAATTCTGGTACACAAAAAACACTCCAACCTACTTAAAAGCATCAACATTAATTTGCAGCAAAGAGTCATGTTATAAAAAATGAACTGTAATGTTTTTAAAAGAAAACTCCATTTTGATGTTGATGTCATCATTCAGAAATATATAGTCTTGTTAAGACTGTATAGAATTTTCTCAGACATACATTGATTGTGCTTACCAGATAAAGAGTAACAATTTTGTTTAAAGTAAAATTATTTATTTTTTTTAAATAAAAGAATTATTTTTTTAAATTTTGTTTTATGTATTTTATTTTATGTGTATGAGCATTGTGTCTGTCTGTATGTCTGTGGACTGCAAGGCCAATGGCATGAACCCATTTTGGACCAAGGAATCTATTCAGTTACATTGTCTCACTAGCACAGGCTTGGATTTCTTCAGTCACTGTTGAGGAGGTGTCTTTTCTAACTGTGCTGACATACAATACATTTCAGCTAAGTGATCATTTTATTTCACTTTTATATGTTCCATTGTTCTATATATTATTCCCTAAAGAAAAGCCATTAGGCACCATGGATGCAATGTTTCAATATGGATTTGGAAAACATTGTAAGGATTATGGTAATTATATATACATCTAGACCATATTTTATATGTCCCAATGTTTTTAGTAGACATTGATCAGTGTGTGGGATGATTGTGGTTGTCAAAATGCAGAAAAACTGCTGGCATGGAGGAGTGTCTTGAGTGGATAGAGACCACACATGTTTTTTTATTTATTGTAAGACACAGAAAAGTCTCCACAGAACAAACATAAATTAGGCAGTTTGGAAACCCTTAAGCTATACAAGCTATACCTTCTTTCTTAGAAACACTTTTTTTTTTTTTAGTTTGTTTTTCAAGTTACATCTTGATCACAGCCCCTTCCTTCGTCCTTTCCAGGCCCCACCCTCCCTCTCTCTTCCCTATCTCCATCCTCTCCTTCTAGGCTGAGGAGAGCACCCCACCAAGGGGTGCCCTCTTGGTTCCTCAGTCACAGGAGGGTTAAGAGCTTCCCCTTGTACTGGGGCCTGTTTGGAACATGTTATTTGCTCTCCCATGAATACGACTTGTTTATTGAGGTTTTGTGCTTTCAGTTTCTAAATAAAACACTTTCTAGTCAGCTTGAGAAACCAAATCTCATTGGGACTTCTCTAATTTTGGATATTATCACTCTTAATCTGATCAATTCTTATTATGTTTTCAGGTCTAAATAAAAATTGTACTGGACAGAATTAAACAGAGAAGACTTTTGTTCAAGACTGATGAAATCTATATGACTGAATTCACTTGTTCTTTTATAAAAAAAAACATGGCAGGAAGTTCTTACATGCTGCAATCTGCTATGGAAGTCACACTGAAGGAAATTTTGGAGTGTAGATTATGGGGAAAGTAGACAAGTGGATGAGTGAGATGTTAAATGAGTTGTCTCTGGTTTTGTTAATATTTTTTCTCTCTGTAATGGCCACTGGTTTTTTTCTCCTTGAAGGTAAACCCCATTCTTCGATGTAGGTAAGGGGCAGGGACATTTCTCCTTCAGTGCTTATAGTTCAAAGAGATGGTTTCTGAAAGACATTTTCTTGGTAAAAATCTGTCCAGAGGCTAGGAAAATGACTTACATTTATGTTAAAGGCATAAAATAATTATTTTCAATAGCTAGGGTCTCTCCTAATGTAAAATTCCAAAAAGAGCAGTTAAGTCTTTCATTACAGATCTCCTTGTTCTTGCTCCTAATTATGCAATAGACTCCAAAATGAATCTTCATTTTTAAGTAAAGAATCTCAGAATTTGATCTTGTTTGCTGGTCAATATGTAGAGGAGAACACACATATGTTCAATAAACTCAATTAATTCAATTAGATATTTATGCATCATGGCACACATGATTTGATTGGTATAGAGGAAACTTCTTAGGTCAAATATTGAAGTATAAAAAGCTGTACTTGGTTCTCTAATTACAACTTGATACTGGGCTCTAGGAAATGGTTCAATGATTAGAATGCTTGCTTTGTAAAGATGAGTCCCTAAGTTGGATCCACAACACTGAGTGGGAGAACACAACAAACATGCAATGTATATGAAATCGAATGTATATTACATATATATTCTGAATAAAATACATACGTGGTTGAATTTCAGACTTAATCATTATTAACTCATAAAACATGGTCAATTCTTGGTTTTGTCAATCACTAAAACAGGTCAGCTAAGTCTACCTTTTAGGTTCCTTTACAAAGAGACATTGAATTCCATTAGTAGATTCACTCCATTCCCATCTTTCTCCTCAGGTAGTAGCATCTGCTATCAAGATATAAAAAAATTGTTTATCAAGCAATAAAGTTTTCTTCTCTACTCCAGTGTATCTGCTCAGATCAGGACTCACATATCCCACTGTCAATGGATTTTGAATTAACTTTTCCATGAACTCTCATAGCTCAGGGTTCCGAAAGATAAAGTAACATTACTTACCCTCTACACAACTGCTCAGAACAAAACCAAGGAAAGTCCTTTAACTATTTTTTTCTTCTCCTTAGGGAACTTTGTCTCATTCACTCAAGTATTCTCAGTCTTACTATCTAGCCATTTCCCTAATCAGCTTTTCTCTCTTGTTCTCTGTCTGTCTCTATCCCTCCCTTCCCCCCTCTCTCTCTGTTTCTCTGTCTTTCTGTTTCTCTCTCCTTTCTATCTTCCTTTGTCTCTTAGTCTCTTCCCCATTGTGGTATTATTCAGTCTGTTCCAGTGGTAAAATATCTTCATGTTTTTTCATCTCATTCCAGCTTTTTGTCAGTCTAATTCCCACTAGAACTTTCAATGAAGTTTTCATTCTTTTAGTTACCTACTAATTTTCAGATTTTTAATACAGCAAGCACTCAAAAGTTTCCAGGTAATATTTCCACACCGTTTGCTACTACTTTTATTGATGAAGTGCCATTCATTTCTGTACTAGTTTCTTTTCTAGTGCTGTGATAAAACACCAACATCAAGGCAATGTATAAAAGAAAGTATTTAATTGGACATGCTAATAGGATCCATGACGCAGAATAAAGACATGGTTGAGGGAAACAGCTAAGCTCACATCTCAAACATCAAGAAGTAGGCAGAGGGCACACGAGGAATGGCAGGAGTCCTTTGAAACCTCCGAGACTGCCCTCAGCAATACACCTCCTTCAGCAATAGTCTTTCAGAAATAGTTCCAGAACCAGGTGCTAAATATTCAAATATATGAGTCTATGGCATCCATTCTTATTTAAACTGCCACAGCCTCTGATATAAATGTCTGAATCTCCTTAAACTGGGATAATTAAAAGCTAGCTGAGATGCACCCCAAGTTCTGTACATTTCATTTAGCTTTCTCCAACTTCTGCTCATACTGCCTATGTTTTTCATTTTCTGCTTTGTTTTCTTCATGAATTTATGTGGAATATTACATTTTTATATCCATACTCTTATTATGCTCTTCCCAAAATTATCTGGAAATATCATTGCTAAACTTTCCATTTCATGCTAATCCTTTATGTGTTTGGGTTCCAGAATATTCAGTTTGTTGCTGCTTTGTTTCACTTTGTTTGAGGGCAATTGTATCCCCACCAATGATACATTCTGCAATCTTGTTCTATAGCCGTGGATCTGTCATATTACTGTTAAATAAGGCAAACAGATAGTCCTTAAATCTAACTGTACTGTAATATTCCTAGTCATGTTACATAGAATAAAGTTCCTGTACTACAACACTGACTAAATATGACTTAAACATCTTTAGCAGTTGAGTTCTGATTTACACTTTTGTCACTAGCTGGGTTCTTTGGGCTGCTATGTGTTTGATGTCCTTGTTTGCAGGTCTGATTATGACATTAATTTCTAACACCAATTGTAGTTTAATACATGTGAAGTCCCCTACCTGCCTCATGCCTCAGAAGTCTGGTCTCTATGTTATCGTAATATGAATATACAAAGTGCATAGGGTAGAACTGAGTGTTAAATAAATTAGTGCATGTCAGGTGCTTACACTAGTGATTGGCCTTGGATGGCATTAAAAACTGTGGATATTCTTCACATGCATGATCATCACAAACATCTTTGAAGACAGATTGCTAAGATGGAACTTAAAATTCTATTTATGTTAAATTATTTTAAGTATAAAGTTAAGTTATATTTACTTTATGTTAATAATGTCCATCTATTTAAAGATATATATTAAATTCTATATACATTTTCATAATAATGAATTTAGAGTTATTTATATTATATAATGTACACTGGGAGAAAAATTTGTAAGTTTCTGGCCTCAGCAGATCAAGTTTTTTGGCATTTCTGATGTTGGGGTAGAAAGATAGCACAGTGTTTAAGAAAATTGCTATTGCAAAGGATATTACTTCAGTTACCATCACTCACATGGAAGGCTCACAAGCACCTCTAACTCCTGTCCCAGGTTATCTAACCCCCTTTCTGATATCTGTGGGCACCAAGCATGCATATTGCATAAATACATATATGAACACAAAACACTCATATGCATAAATTAAAATAAATATATCTAAAATAAAAAATTAAGTAGTGCTACAAAATATTTTGTATCTTCTATCTTTTCCAAAACCATATCCTCATATGGAAACTAATAAATGCTCTATTAATAAATGATTCTTACTATTTATGATTTGAAGTAGTTAATACAGTTCTAGAGAGTACTCTTCCATACTTTAAACACAGTTGTTCCTGTATTCATGAATATTTTAACTTACTCATCTTAATTTCATATTGTTAGTTTAAAATGAAATCTGATACTTTACTCAGTATGCCTCATTTATTATGTAGTAAAAGCCTTTTTAGCACCTACAATATTGTCTCATTATTTTGTTATTTTGGAGAAAAAGCCTCAAGTAAGAGACCAGAAAGCAGAGCCATTGCTCATTAGAGAATTTTCAAAAGCAGGTCCCAGAAGTCATAAAGACCTAACAGTTAATTTGGTACCATTGAGCTGCAGCCTGGCACCCTGTGACCTTTATTTTGACTAGGACTTACCTCCGAACAACCTTTATTTGTAGCACAGCCTTTATTTTCATAACCTCGATTTGCATGTCTCCTATTTTCATATCATAGTCTACATGATAGAAAACTCTGTTCGTTTGTCTCCTGCTCCCTTTTGTGTATGCCTGTCCTACTGGAAGTAGGCAAGAAAAGACAATTTAGGATAGGCCTTCCTTGCAATGGCAGGAAAGACATTATGAGAGGGTATTTCTGTCCAGGTGACCAAATAAACCCACAAGCTTGCTTATATAACCAGAGGAGTGATGCTTGTGCCAATCACAGCAAACCTAATATGCAAAGGAAGGTTTGTGTTTGTATCAATTACAACAGTGTACCTTTAGCATCAGTCACACTGGGGCCACTACCAGGCCACCATGAAGTATTTCCCTTTCAACTCTTTAGTAGAAATGTTGAAGTATTACAGAGCCCTCTGAAACCAAAATATCACGTCCTGGCTCAGGCTTTGTCATTAGGGACTGGGCAAATCAGTAGCATTGTCATTGGGACTGGGCAAATCAGTAGCATTGTCATTAGGGACTGGGCAAAACAGTAGCATTGTCATTAAGGATTGGGCAAACCAGTAGCATTGTCATTAGGGACTGGGGAAACCAGTAGCAATCTTTGGGTAGTTTGCTTTCGAGCATTCAAAATGGTGAATGTTGACAAGGATGGTTCTGCTTGCTGATCTACTGACAGTCCTTTTACTCAAGGTAGTTGACACAACAAAGGCGACTCCAACAGCTACCATGGCAGAGTCCCACTGCCCTATTCTCTACAGTCTTTGCTCATCTAGAAGAAAATGAACATTTGAAGGAGTACTTATTTTTTTTAAAAAAGGAAGGAGCACTTATAATCAGAACATAAAGTATTTATCAGTAAACTAATATTGATTTCAATACATTGTGTTTTAATTGTGGTTGCGATCTACACTGTGCTTTAGCATACAGGTAGGTATCCTTGTCTGACTTCTTCCAAATATTTGTAGTAGTCAGATATTGCACTAAAAGCCCTCATGTTTACTTTCTAATTTCCATATTAATTTAAGTCTGAGGAAATATTACTGAGTATTAGAGACTTGGGAACAAAATATCTTTATTTCATCATGATTCAACATGTTTCATATTTTCAACATTTTCAGAAGAAACAATATTTCTATTAACAATACTTCTTGTCTGAGTAATATCTACTTATGTCTAGACATTGCCACTGGATATATGAGAGGTGAAGGACTTTAAAAATAAGAGCCTACAAATGGAAAAATCTTTCAATCCTGTGTACGTTTTATTAGTATTTAAATGTGGTCAAGTGTGTTATGTTTTATAGCCCAGCAAATGTTGAGTGATTGCTATTTATTTGTATTGGATGATAGCTACCTTGGTCCAGTAGGGCTCATACACAGTCCTTTGGTAAGAAGCTTTTAGTTGCTAAACTTCTTGTTTTCCTGAAACTCTATATGAAACTCTGTTATATGAAACAAAGTATACTTTCTTTAATGTTCAACTAATCAATTAAGATTTTACTTCTATTGAAGAACTTTAGGAATACTTTGCTTATCTGTTTACTATTATTATTATTGGGATTTCAAATAGAATGCTGATTGCTTTTATTAACACTGCTATTATTGTAGTCTTCCTAGAGTATTTTTCACATTTCTAGATATTCAAGTTTACTTGATTTTCCTAATAAAATTTCATTTAATAAAATATTAGGTAGATTATTTCTGAATTTATTTTCTATAAATATTTAAGTAGAATGCTTTCTTTCAGTGATCTACTCTTCTGAAAAAAAATGTAATTTCTATCACTGGAACAACTGAAAATGCCAGTGAAAGGATTGGGATATCTGAATATTTAGATTATTTTGAACAAGCCACTTATATTTTTGGCTCAGTTACTATGAATTATATCTTTGTGTATCTTAGAAAGTTTCTCTCACTCTTTGAGGTATGAGCAGTGCATACTCAGTAGTGACGGTAATTTTATGAGCCAATAAAAGTGTGCATGTAAGAGGATGTGAAAACTGGGATTTCAATTTAGGCCACAAAAATAATAATTGCCAGGAGAGGTGCCAAGTCAATATTACAAAGGAAATGGAAACTTTTATATCTAAGATACCCAGAATGCTCTAGGTGACAGTCCAAAGAGGGTATCAGATTTCATAAGATTTGAAAAGCAAAAGGCTTTTTAAATTTTTTTTTCTTATTTTATTATAATGTTATAATGTTTATTTATTACATTAAGTTACATCTCCATCATAGTGCCCTCTTTCCACCCCTCCCAGTTCCACCCTCCCACCCTCTCCTTCCTCTCCCATCCATCCCACTCCTCCTCTGATGTGGAATGTCCCTACATGTCAGCCACTCTGAGTTCAACAGTCATAAGAGGGCTAAGAGGAAACAAAAGGCTTTCTAAAGTTTTGTTTGCACTTCAGTTTTCTACGTGTGTATGGGGAGAAAGGTTTGGTGTGTTTGTGTGTTTCTTGGTCTGAATGAAAATGAAATATCAATATTTTATATGGAATATTTTTTACCTCTAAACTAAGACTGTTACCACTTTACTTGACAATGTGAACCTGGGAGAGAAGAGCCTAAAAATGAGTAGACTAAAGTCTCATGCCATAGTCAACTTTCTTCAGGACATCCGATAATTTATACTTTGAGGCTGTCCTGAAGCTTAAGCAAAGTCGAGAGCAAAGTTCACATGAGTTAGAATGTATTCAGGAACAAGGGCAATCTGTGCTTGGAAAATTTTTTGAGTAGCTTAGAAAATAACTATGATAGACTGTCATAGTAACTAACAAAATGACATGTTTTCATGACTATTAGTTTCCGTTTCTTAATTATTCTAAACAGTTTATGATGGTTGGTAGCAAGAGGTCAAAACTTGACATTTCATTTTTAAGTATTACTACGAACAGTACCTTTAAGAAGCGTTACCCTTAATTTTGTATCAATATACAAAGATCAATACCAATGTGGCCAAATATAATCTTAATTTTGTATCAATATACAAAGATCAATACCAATGTAGCCCAATACAATCTTAATTTTACATCAATATACAAGTGTCAATACCATTGTGGCCAAAAATAATCTTAATTTTGTATCAATATACAAAGATCAATGCCGATGTAGCCCTATACAATCTTAATTTTGCATTACTATACAATGATCAATACCAATGATTGAATTGGTGGTAAGCCTTTCTCTTGGCAAGAAAAACCCCTTGCTTCAACTGTAGACAGACTTCTGTCCAAAAAGGACAAAACTTGGAAGCAGATAAGTCGACAGCCTAGCTCTGCCAAGACAGGGTAGGTAAGTCCTTCATAATTCCTGCTCTACAATCAATGTCTGTCAGAGAAACGGGGCCAAATGGCTGAAGATTGATGCTGTAATGTATGGAGAGAAAATGGGAACTGTCCAGGCAGCCACTGGTATCTCATTTTTTAGTTTTGGAAGCTGCAGGCCCTGCACTTCCTATATAATCAGATATATTTATCCCTCTCAGGTCTCTGAGGTGGTTGAAGAATAGATAGCTAGAGTCTCATAGTTAAATTTTGAGTTGTTTAGGAATCAAGAGGGTGTTCTGGATCTAAGAAGATGTTTTTAAAATTATGAGGCAAGTTAGTATGAAAGCTGAGTTAGATATAGAACTTTAAACTCATGGAGATGGTTAGATAGTAGAATGTTAAAGTCAGGTGCCAAATACATATGGACTGGACATTGGGAATGTATGCTAAGCCATATAACTCTTATAATTGTGGCCTATTTATTTCTGTTGTTTTGTATTGTATTTGTAGTTATAAGAAAAAGAACCATTTTGTGGACTGAAAGGGAGAGCTGTTGGGGGGAAAAAGAAATACCTTAAACCAAAAAAAAAAAAAAAAAGGGGAAGGGGGGGGGGGGGAGGGGGAGGGTGGAAGGGTGGGACTGGAGGGGGGAGTAGAGAGGGGATTGTGATTGAGATGTAACTTGAAGAAATAAAAAATAAATTATTAAAAAAAAATTTTTTGGAATAACAAAAGTAAACGACAGGTGATCTGAGCAAACTCATTCCTCTCTCCTACACCTGATAAGGAGATGAAATAACATTCCAGGGACAACCCATGTTGGGGAGGAACAGAGGTTATAAGACTCTTACCTTGTTTACTTGGAGTTATCTCACCAGGTCTCAAAAATTCTCCTCACAGAGCTTCATTCACGGAATATGTTCTGACATAAGAACTTGTTTTTTGTTTGTTTGTATGTATTTAAATTCAAGGTAAGCGGGCCCCACTTGTTGATCACTTTTTAATTCCTGCAGTTCATGTCAATAGCATGGGAGGACCATGACATTTAGGCTGTAAGCTCCAATCAGTCAGTGTTTACAATCACTAATCATATTGCTAAGTTCTTGGACAAAAGAAAAGAGAGGTTTTACATGAAAATCACAATGTCTGCTACTGTTTTATCCACCAGAAGTATACTTTTCCTTTTGGATATAATTTAAAAATAAAAATCTGTTTTTTTTTTTCCTCTCATCTACAGTTTTGCTATCTTAACATATTGCTCAGTTCAAGCTTTCTTTAGGTTTTATTTCTCATCACTATGGCTAAATCCTTATCAGAAAAAAATCTTAAGAGAACAGGGATTTATTTTACCTTGAAGTTTGAGAGGACACAGACCATCGTGGAGGTAGCATGAGCTAGCTCATCACATACCATTTACAGTCAGGAGGCCAAGCGATGGGCATATTTATGCTCATTTTTTTTCTGGTAATTTAGCTTAAGACACCAGTCCATGGGATGGTGCCAATTACTTTTAGACTGGGTCTTTTCTCTTCAGTTACGACTCTAGAAATGTTCTCTCAAATATACACAAAGACATTTTACCCAGGTGATTCTAGATGTAGCCAAGTTGACAATCAAGACTAAACCTCACAGCAA
Organism: Lophiomys imhausi; assembly: GCA_907164525.1. Classification (NCBI taxonomy): domain Eukaryota; kingdom Metazoa; phylum Chordata; class Mammalia; order Rodentia; family Muridae; genus Lophiomys; species Lophiomys imhausi. The sequence goes on along the minus strand of CAJQZJ010001694.1, from coordinate 13,047,762 downwards.
ATTTGTTTTGCATTTCATGCTTGAGATAATAACAAAAGCTCATTGAAAGTATAACAAAACTCATTTAAGGGGACTGAGGTGTTAAAATGACAAATCTTTGTGGAAGTCACATCTTTCCAGCATGTCTTGTTTTATAATTAAGAGATTGAGCGATCAGTAAAATGTACTTCCTAAGTTATCAGTGCTTTTTTTTTTTTTAAGCTTGTTTTTTGAAGCCTAAGGAGGTAGGAGAATGGAGACAGAGAATTCAATATATCATGTTGGACTCTTGAATTAAAGTTATGTTTTTCTTCAAATAGAATTGATAAGAAAGGGTTCAGGTCATATCATTTGAGATTTCACACACAATCTAAGAAATAAGATAAAACTTGAATCTATCAGTTCTATAATCTATGAGTACACCATCTCACTTAATCCTGAAAGCAATGTAATCATTGCAGATTAATTTTTTTTGGGGGGGGCAGGGAGGGCATTTGTTTACATGACAGCTGCATAAAAATTGGCTAGTTGGGATGGCAAAAAGAAAAAACAGCAAATGGTAGAAGGATGGCCTTTTTTGTAAGTTCTCTGGAAGGTCAGAAAGAGAAACTTTCCTATACATATGAAGAAGTAAGTAAAAGGCAAATAGTTTTATTGCACTAGAAAAGAAAATGACAAAGAAAGGACAAAAATAAAAGCAAACACTGGGAGGTCATAGAGGGGGAAAGTGAGCTCAGAGGAGTTAGTGACTGAAGTTATTCCTCACTAGTCAATACAGTGAAGCACTGAAGGAGAATGTGGCCACCAGCATGAGGATATGCTCTCATTTCCCTGATCATGTCACTCATTCAAAAGTAGTTTTAGTAGCCAGCTGTTGACATTGCTCCTGTTGAATTGATGCAAGGAATACACAAAAATAAAAGTAGTGTCCTCATACAAGTGTGTGGTCATCATAACACACCCCCCTCCTCAGACACACAACGATGCCTAATTGACAGCAGGGATCTAGGAAGCTGTGGAAAAGCAGACATCTGTCTGAGTAATAAAATGCAAATAAGCCATTGACATCTGCATACCATTACATTTGAGAAACAGCACTATATAAATTCAGGACAATTAGCATTTTCTATTGAACTCTTTGTTTTCATTGCTTGGCCTTGTGGAAATGGAAATCCATTCTTTCTCTTATGACCAGTTAGTTTTCAATCATTTCATTTCAGGTCAATAATGTGACCAAAATATGGGAGGAGGGTGACAAGGGGGTGGTAAAACTATAATGAGTAGTGTTTATACAATGCTGATGTCATGGCTAAAAGCATATGCAGCAGAAAAGATGAAAACTAGTACCTTAATTTATACAGGGCCTTATTTGTGCTGTTTGGCTGTCTGCATAACTTTTCTCTCTTATTACCTAACATATAAATGAGTAGACACTCATAATGAAGCAATAATAAAACCTTGTCTTTTGTTTAAAAAATTAATTTGCTAGGCCTATAACAAGTTTAGTTTGTAGAATTATTAACATTGTATTACACTAATGAACATGTAAATGAAGGAAACATTGTTCAGAAAATAAGACATTTTATTTCATTTTTTTCTGTGTTTATTTTCAGCATTATGCAATTGGCTTTCTAAAACCATTTCTTGTTAATTCTCAATTGCAAAATTAGTTTACTTAGAAAAAATTAAAGTAGCGTAGAAGCCTTAAGCATAGTATACCTTTATGTTTATTGCTTCTGTATTTACTAACATAATACTTACAACCTGAGGTTCAACTTTTAATTACTTTAATTCACTAAAATTGAAATCAATATTTAGTTCAAGGTTTAAATACATCATGCTCCATAGTTTTTCTTTCTTTAGCTTTCCTCATGCATATTCTGTTTTGTTGTTTTCATGGAGGTTTGAGGATCAGAAAGTCCTGACATTGGGGATCTTTATTACTATGGTAACATTCTGCCTATCCACAATGAACACACAGTAATAACTATGATATCATCTATTTACATTGTCTGGTTATTTATTTACTTCAAATTATAATTTTATTATTTAATTAGTGTAATAGCACTTTACATATATATTTTACATTGTGAATTGCCAGACTAAGATTTTTAAAAATTGTTAAAAAGTACTACACTTGTCTCTAAAACACATGGTATTCTAACCTATAATATTTGAGTGATAAATCTGGACCATTTTCACTATTAGTTTGGTTGTTTCTCATTTTAGCTTGTGTTCTTTAATGTTGATGAAACTGGATACTATATTTGTATTCCTTTTGTAAATATCTTGATTATTCCATTTTTTGTATTAAATTGTTGTCTTAGTCTGTTTTCTATTGCTCAAATGAAGTAACTGAGGCTGCATAAACAAATAGGTTTATTTATTATTATTTTAGTGACTGAAGGGTTCAAAATGCATGGTGTTGATGAGTCGGTAAAGTTACAGTGTCAAATAGAAGATCAGTGAAAATCATCAGTGTGAAGAAAGGGCTGTCTATATAGAGTTGTCTCACATTCGATAAGACTGATCTTACCAAACCAGATCTGCATTGATCCCTTTAGGAGTGAAGTCTGATGAATAGACCACTTTTATTTGACCCTATATCCAAATGGTTCATTACTTCAGCAGCACCACACTGCACACACCAGAACTCCAGAACAGAATTTCTGGGTCACACATTTATGTTTACCCCAAACATCAAATAATTTACTTTTATTTTTTCCTTTTAATTTATAGATATTCTTTCAAAGTATGTGAGTTTTTAAAAAAAACCTTTATTTTTCAGTTTTTTTCAACATTTATTTATTTATCCAAGTTACATCCTGATCACAGCCCCCTTCCTCCTCCCCTCTCAGTCCCACCTTCCTACCCTCTTCCCATTGTCCCTCCTTTCCTTCTCCTTGGATGAGAGGGGGATCCCCTGTATCCACCCCACTCAGTTCATCAGTCACATGAGAGCTAAGAACTTCCTCTTGCTCTGTTTCCTGACATGGCAACAACCTCTGGAAAGGTGTCACACTAACAGGCAACAGAGTCCATGACTGAGACCTACCCCCTCCAACTTGCTAAGAGATCTGTGTGAAGACCCAGTTCATCTTTATATGTTTGGGGGGTAGGAGTCCAGCCTAAGCTTTTTTTTTTTTCTTTGTTTGGTTAGTGTTTCAGTCTCTTTAAGCCTCTAGGTCCCTAGGTTGGTTGATTCTGTTGATCTTCTTGTGTTGTTCTTGTCCCCTCAGGTCTCTCTATTCCTCCTTGCTCTCTTATATAGGACTCCCAGAGCACCCCCTAAGGTTTGGCTGTGTCTCACCATCTGTTTTGATCTGCTGCTGGGTGGACTTTCTCACAGGATAGTTATGCTAGGTTCCTGTTCTTTTGGGACTGTGGGTTGTAGGATAGCTATCTTGTACTATATGACTAAAATCCAGATATAAGTGAATACATGCCATGTGTATCTTCCTGGGTCCAAGTTAACTCACTCAGGATGAGCTTTTCTAGTTCCACCCATTTGGCTGCAAATTGCATGATTTCCTTGTTTCTGATAGCTGAGTAGTATTCATTCCATTGTGTAAATGTACCACAGATTTTTTTTATCCATTCTTCAGCTGAAGGGCATCTGGGTTGTTTCCAGTTTCTAGATATTATGAATAAAGCTGCTATGAATGTAGATGAGCTGATTTTTCTGTGGTTTGGTGAAGAATATTCTGGATATATGCCCAGGAGTGGTATGGCTGGCTGTTGAGGCAGAACTATTCCCAATTAAGTCCAAGTGCATTAAAGACCTTAACATAAAAGTGGCCACCTTAAGTCTAATAGAAGAGAAAGTAGAGAAAAGCCTTGAACTCATTGGCACAAGTGACAGCTTCCTGAACAGAACACTCGCAGTTCAGACTCTAAGACCAACAATCAATAAATGGGACCTTATGAACCTGAAAAGCTTCTGTAAGGCAAAGAATACTATCATTTGGACAAAATGGCAACCTACAGATTGGGAAAAAAATCTTCACCAACCCCCTAACAGAGGGTTAATATCAACAATTTACAAAGCACTCAAGAAATTAAACACCAAAAAAAAAAAAAATCCAATAAAAAAAATCGGTACAGTGCTAACCCGAGAATTCACAAAAGAAGATTCTCCAGTGGTGGAAAGACACTTGAAGAAATGTTCAGCATCCTTAGTCATCAGGAAAATACAACTCAAAATGACTTTGAGATTCCATCTCACACCAGTCAGAATGGCTAAGATCAAAAACTCAAGTGATAGCACATGATTGCTAGGATGTGATAAAAGGGGAACACTACTCCATTGCTGGTGGGAGTGCAAACTTGTACAACTACTTTGTTTTTCGGTTTTCTTAAAGCATATCTATAACTTATTAGGATTTTCCCAGACTATATTAATATAAATTTTAACACTATTCATGTGGTCCTCTTTACCTTTTCTTACCCACTGCATGCAATGTTTCAGAAAGCAGTCTGAGAACAGCTTTTAAATTTGTCTTCATATGTCATAAACAAATGCTAATCTTTATGTTCTTGTCTTATCTGTCTATCATCTATCTACCTATCTATCTATCTATTTATCTATCCATCTATCCATATATTGTCTATCTATCTTGCTATCTACCTGTCTGAATTCCATAGGCCTAAACTAAGTTTAACAACTAAGTAAGCTGGAAAACATGTGAACATGTTTTCACATGAACATGTTTTTTATGGCTGTATTTTCTCTGATAGTTGTAGGATTTTGAAATTCCTCCCCGATCCAAGCTTGCCTTTGGCTATACAAGATCACTTGTTCAAATTACTTGCAGGCAACCAAAACTGCTGTTAGTAGATATAAGCATGTCATGCCCAGAGGACAGTAATTAAAAGCTCTCCTTGCCATCCTATGGCTTTTTATTTCTGTCCTGGCTTCTCCAGTGTTCCCTGCGTCTAAGATGAAGTGACTAATATAGATTATCCATATGTCTGAGGACTCACAGTTACTTACTCTCAGTATTTAATCGCTTACAGATATCTGCATTATCCACTAAACACACACACACACACACACACACACACACACACACACACACACACA
>CAJQZJ010001694.1:12940920-13042690 GCA_907164525.1 Lophiomys imhausi | reverse complement strand
ACACACACACACACACACACACACACACACACACACACACACACACAGAGGTACAATAAAACATTCTTAGCCAAGGCTGAGGAGACAACAATTCTATGGGCATAAAAATAAATATTAGGAAAGAAGTTTGATGGCACAACCATTTAGTGAAACAACATGAGTGAAGTTCTTCACTAGAGAGTAAGATTTCTTTTATTTTAATTTATGTATGTGCATGAGTGTTGTGCCTGTGTGCACACATGTGTGATGCCCAGAGAGGCCAGAAGAGGGAATTGAGTACCCTGGAGCTACAGTTACAGTCAGTTGTGAACCACTTAATATTGATACAGTGATATGAGCTCCAGTCTTCTTCAAGAGCAACAAGCATTCTTTAATTGCTGAACCATCTCTCCAGTTTTCCCAATTAAAATAGGAATACCTATATCTTCTATATGTAAGCAACTGCTACTCAGTGTTAAAACTTGCATACATAAATTTTAAAATAAAAACATTGTTTAAGACACCCACTATTCCCCATAAGCTATATTGCTATCATATTAAATTTTAGAATTTAATTCGTCTTTCATTTGAAAAAAGGAAAGGTAAAAATCAGCAGATCAGTGACTCAAATATACCAGGTCAGAGGGTATAAAACTGTGCCAGAGACTTTGAGAGATGATTGAACTTTTCTCTGCCTTGATTATGATGGAACGTTTGTCAGGAACCAATGAATCATATAACTAGAATGTAATTTTATGATTTTACAATAATGTTAATGTATGTAAATTGTACTCCACAACAATTGTTTAAATTAAAATGTAAATTTGAACATAATTTTAGAAGGAAGTGAGATTGATTCATCAGCCATTTATATCCTGGTCTATTATCTCTGGTCTGTTGTGTTTACTTTTTTAGATGGTTTCAATTAATAAAGAAAACAATGAAATATCAACCTTCCTTGTTTAGTAAATGTAGCATATATTTCTCAAAAAAATAAATTTTATAATGCTATGCTGTAAAATCTAGGGCTTTCACATAAGGTTCTTTTCCTTCCTTTATTTTTTAATGTATTTTTATCCATAAGATTTACCTGGCCATTAATTTTCTTCTTTAAGGTTGTCAGATTTAGCAAATAAAATCAGGGAAACTTGTTAAACATAGTTTCCTGACAAACCACCAATAATAATCTATTAGATATTGGATAAACACATTTATATCTAAATTTGTCATTAAAAATTCTAATTTAATGGTATGTCATATTTATGCAGCCAGTCTGTTTCTAATTCTAGTTTGTTGGCTAATGATAGTTTCCTGAAATTTCATCAACTGTGTTACTTGTAATGATATTATTTTTAATGAATGCTTTTTCTTTACTCATCTAAAATTCCAGCTTTATCAAAAAGGAAATATTCTTTCTCCAGTAAGTGTATTTTTGTTTCTAGGCTTTCAGATTGGCTAGTTATTTAACCATATGTATTCAAATGTACTCACTGCATTTTTCTTTTCAGAAGAAATTAAAAGTTAACTAGGTTAGCTTTTTATTATATACATCAATTTGAAAATAATATTAATATTAAATTGTCCATAAATATTATGGACATTTTGGCCCTGATATTTCTATAACTAGGATTATTTTCTATTTAATGGGATTTTAAGCATTTGAAAAAAATCTTTTTTTTTTTCATATGAGAAATTAAAAGTTCTCATGGATAAAACTGTATGGAATCTACTTAATTCCTGATGAAATTAATCTGTTTTATTAATAGTTGGATAGATTTTAATTTCTTGCTTGGTACTAGCCAACCTTGGGGCATTTTAGACATAGAAACATCATATATTTGAGTTTTAAAATTGCAGAATACATAGTAGTCTTCACACCATTCTACAGGATCTATCCTGCCTTGACTTATATGCACTGCTGTTAAACGTTCATCATAAGTTTTGATATTATTTGACTACTCTACTCTTGTACAAAGTCTTTGGAACTTTGTGATTCTTGCAGCACTTAAATTTCAGTATCTTCTTTGTTTAACCAGATTACCTGTCTATGTTTTCTACCAGTTTGGTTTCAGATTTTCAGAATATATTTATATTTTATGTAAGGTCAGTTGTTGCAGGATATTTGCACATACTGTGAACCCCAAGATTGGTTGTTTACTGGAAAGACCTGTTTTTAGTTATGATGTGGCTCAGCCCTAGCATACTCCTTTAATCCAGAGTTTTCTGCTTGAATACTATAAACAAGATTCAATAAAGTCAACCGTAGTTCATTAAGTGGAGCAGCCAACCAGTTAGCAGGAAGTGAACATAGGAAGAACCATAATGAGTAAGAGGAAGTCAGGAGGATGGATAGAGAAATGCACAAGAAGTAGAAGAGAGGGACATTCAGTTTGAGAGGTTGTTTTGAGTCATTAAGGGGAAAGAATACTCCTTCTTTTGGGATGCATGTTGAAGAGGAAGTTCAGCTGGGTGCTTTCTCTGCCTGGCTGAGGTAGCAGGCTTTTACCCCAGCATCTGTCTTCTGAGTCTTTGTTGGTAAAATAGAATGTTTGACTTTTTTTTAAAAATAAAAGTCAGATGTATGATCATTTATTTTAAATGCTTAGTGCATACTATAAAAACTTTACTTTTTTACAAAAAGGTCAAAACTTAGATCTGCAATTACTATACAATCTTAATATTTTAACTCAATCCAGGTATTTCATTTACTATTCTACTTCATTATCAAAGTTTAAGAGTGCTGTTTTTAATGCTTATTGAGTTAAATCATTAGTTCCATAGACTAATGAAATATAATGATTTATTTCCATAATCATTTATTTATTTTAGTTTTTACTGTGTATATTTTCTTTCATTGAAAAGTACTTTTTATACAATATGCTTCCCCTCATCCATCTCTTTCAAGATCCTCTCTCTCCTCCCCACCCACCAAACTCCACATCCTTTCTTTCTTTGTCTCTTTAGAAAACAAGTAGACAAACAAACAAACCAGAAAGCACAGGAGGAACTCATATACAGAAAAACCCATAAAGTCACACAATACAAAAGCATAGCACATAACAAAAGACCAATAAGATACAAGGTGTCAACGAAAAGTATCAGGACAAAAATAGCTTACAAAAAATACCATTAAGTTTATTTTTTAGTGGTCATCTATTGCTAAGTATGAGGTTTACCCTTAAGTGTGGTTAAAATACCCACTAAGACTCCACTAGAAAAGCCTGATTTTTCTTTGCAATTGGAAATAACTACTTGGTTAGAAATGGGAACACATGTCCACTTCCCCTTGTCAGTGCAAGGTCCCCATATGGCTTAACATGTGCAGGCCCTGTACATGCTAGCGCTGTCTCTGTGAATTCATATGTGTATCAGTCTAGTTGTGCTTTGAAGACATAGTTTCTTTGATGTATCCTTCCCCTCTGGCTCTTACAATCTTTCTCCTTTTTGCTGACTTTACATTTTATTTTAATAAAATATGATGTTGCATTTTGATGTGTTTATGTAATTTAACTTTGTTTCAACTCATTGTAATTATTATTTTATCTTCTACTCAATCAATTGGCAATTTACTAGTCATCAGAACTTTCTTAAAGATAGTGCCCAGCATAGGAGTACTGGAGGGGACATAGCACAAGGTACCCAGTTGGTCTGGTGGAAAAAAGGAGAGCACGGCACTCCTGGGAGTGGATAGACTCTCTGAAGCATTGTCATAGTCTGTTGTGAACTTCCTGATCATGGAGAGCCATGTCCTGGAAAAATCGTTGCCACCATGCCTTTCTGTCTTTCTCTCCTTTCTTTCTGGCTGCCATAGGGTGAACAGTTCCTTCAGCTATCCATTTCCACCATAACACACAACCCGGAAATAGGCCCAAAGGCAGCTCTTGATTACAGCTTATATTGTAAGCAATCATCTCAGGTATTTTATTTCAGTGATAGGAAATTAAGTAACTAGTATTTTTTGTTCTGTTTCCTGCACTGTTATTGCATGAAATCAAAAATTATCTACCTCTTCCTTTTCCAATATTGACATATTTTTATTTTAGTCCAAACATCACAAAAGCTAAAACTCTTCAAACCTTCTAATATCATCTAGTTTTTAATAATAACTAGCTCAAAAAGTGATTACATACATTGTAGTTTTGTGTAAAAGGTCAAATTGTTAAAACTAACATCTCAAACTTATTTATTTATTTTTTTAAATAAATAAATTTATTTCTTTGTTGCTTCAGGTTATATCTCCATCACAGTGTCCTCTTTCCCCCCTTCCCAGCCCCACCCTCCCACCCTCAACCCCCTAACCCTTCCATCCCACTCCTCTGGAGTGGAGTGTCCCTACATAACAGTCCCTTGCCCAAGTTCAGAAGTCATATGAGGGCCAAGAGCTTCCTCATACACCGGGGGCCTAAAACGCAGTACCACCAGTGAAAAGTTGTCTCATTGCCAGGGAGAGAAAACTAAAAAACAAACAAACAAACAAAAGTCTATATCCATGTTCCCTTTGGTGCGTTGCTTGTAATATAGATATCCTGTACTATATAGCTAAAATCCTACTATAAGTGAATAGAAGCCATGTGCATCCTTCTGAGTCTGGGTTAGCTCACTCAGGATGAGCTTCTCTAGTTCCATCCATTTGGCTGCAAATTGCATAATTTCATTGTTTTTGATAGTTGGGTAATATTCCATTGTGTAGATCTACCACAGTTTTTTAATCCATTCTTCGGTTGAGGGACATCTGAGTTGATTCCAGTTTCTAGCTATTCCAAATAAGGCTGCTATGAACATAGATGAGGAAACTTCCTTTTGATTCTGTGAGGAGTCATTTGGGTGTATACCCAGAAGTGGTATGGCTGGGTCCTGAGGCAAAGCTATTCCAAGTTTTCTAAGATATCGCCATACTGACCTCCATAGTGGTTGCAAAAGCCTGCACTCCCACCAGCAATGGAGTAGGGTACCCCTTTCTCCACACCCTTGCCAGCATTTGTTGTCATTTGAGTTTTTGATCTTAGCCATTCTGACAGGTGTGAGATGGAATCTTAGAGTCGTCTTGAGTTCCATTTCTCTGATGATTAAGGATGTTGAGCATTTCTTCAAGTGTCCCTCGGCCATTAGGGATTCCTCCTTTGTGAATTCTCTATTTAGCTCCGTCCCGCATTTTTTGATTGGATTATTTGTTTTCTTGGCATTTAATCTCAAACTGTTTAATAATATAGTATTTGATTTACTTTTGAAAGGGAAATCCTAAAATGATTTTAAAATTGCTGGCTTAATTGCCATAAGCTATTAGGTGGAGGCAAATAATAGACATATCTATATTTATTGAGAAAATAATCCTAATGAGCTGAAAATAAGTTTGGGAAGGAAAGTTTCTTTTTGTGTGAATTACAAAGTACAATAAGTTGTGCCTGACACCACATTTTATGAAATTTGGACACACCTTAAAGAAATCACTTATTTTGACATTCTCTTAAAAATTAATTCATTACGGGGGACTAATAGGCAGGGACATTCCACTCCAGAGGAGTGGGTTGGAAGGGATAGGGAGTACAGGGTAGGTGGGTTTGGAACGAGGGAACAGTGATGGCGATGTAACCTGAAGTAATAAATATACATAAAAAAGTGCAGGGAGATGTGACAGAAAAAATGTATTCATTAAACAAAGATTATTTTCAGAGTCATTAAGTATTTATGTACAGAATTATTTTGAATTGGTTATACTAAATGTTATATTTGTAGGCATTTTGGAGGCAATAGCATGAGCTTATATGATGTATTTGATTAAAAAATAGTAGGTGGGAACACACACGAAATACAGAATATTTGCCACTAAATGTGATCAGTAATAAACCGACAGATTTGCCTTGAAAACAGCAGATCCCTGGATCTTATGTTGTCTGATACAGGTTACACAGATTTCTAAAACTGTAATATTCCAATGCTAATAACGATATTTAATATGTTAAATGGGGATGGTATACATATGAACTTTGAATTTTTAGGAAAGATAATGAAATTATAAGCTTAAAAGTTTTATGATTGTGCCTCCATTTAGAAAAAGTTATAACCCAGAGTAGATCCCACACAGAGTGACTAAAACTTTCAAGCCTAACAGAAAACTTAAAGCTGGTGGATGCTTTTCTGGAAGAGCACAAAGAAAACAGACTCCGGTAGGCCCATACTTCTTAATTTTTATGCTATACATTTCTCATTTTGCCTATTTTGGAAATGATGTTCTTTATGTATTTCAGTCTTCCAAAGTTTGCTTACAATTTTTATTTTATAATGGCTTCCTTTTTTCCTTTATTTTTTATTTCTTCAAGTTACATCTCAATCGCAGTCCCTTCCCTATTCCCCCCTCCAGTCCCACCCTCCCACCCTCAACCCCCATCCTCTTCCTTTTTTATTTAAGTTTAAGGTATATCTTATTTCCCCCCTACAGTTTCCCCTTTCAGTCCAACAAATGGCTCTTTCTCTTATAATAATAAATACAATACAATACAACAAAGGTAATTAGGTCACAGTTATGAGGGTTATATGGCTTAGCGTACATTCCCAATGTGCAGTCCATATGTATTTGGTACCTGACTTTAACATTCTACTATCTAACCATCTCCAAGAGTTTAAAGTTCTATATCTAACTCAACATTCATACTAACTTGCATCACAATTTTAAAAAGCATCTTCTTAGATCCAGAACACTCTCTTGACTCCTAAACAACTCAAAATTTAATTATAAGACTCTAGCTATCTATTCTTCAACCAACTCAGAGACCTGAGAGGGATAAATATATCTGATTTTATAGGAAGTACAGGGCCTGCAGCTTCCAGTACTAAGAAATGACATACTAGTGGCTGCCTGGACAGTTCCCATTTTCTCTCCATACATTACAGCATCGATCTTCAGTCGTTTGGCCCTGTTTCTCTGACAGACATTGATTGTAGAGCAGGGGTCATGAAGGTAATGAAATTATGCAATTTTCAGCCAAATGGATGGAACTAGAAAAGCTCATCCTGAATGAGCTAACCCAGACTCAGAAGGATGCATATGGCATCTATTCTCTTATAGTAGGATTTTAGCTATATAGTAGAGTATATCAATACTACAACTAACTCACCAAAAGGAACATGGACATAGACTTTTTATTTATTTTTATTTATTTTTTTCTCTACTTTTTATTCTTTTTTTTTATCTGTTTGTCTGATTATTTGTTTGTTTGTTTTTTAGTTCTTTCTCCCGGGAAATAAAACACTTTTCACTGGTGGTACTGCCTCGTAGACCCCCAATGAATGAGGAGGCTCTTGGCCCTCATATGACCTCTGAACTGAGATGAGGGACTGTTATATAGGGACACCCCACCCCAGTGAAATGGGATGGAAGGGTTAGGGGGTAAACAACAAAAATGAAATGTGAAATTTCGGCTTTTTGCTACTAATTGTCATAAACTGTTTAGGATAATTAAGAAATGCAAACTAATAGTCATGCAAGCTGGTCATTTTGTTAGGTACTATGACAGCCTATTATAGTTACTTGCTAAGCTAATCAGAAATAAATCTGCTAAGAGACAAGCAACATCTGCTTATCCTAATATGAGAGATAGAAAGGGCCTCTTCAAAAACCTCAAAAGATCTGCAGAATATGGCATTCAAAGTTGTTTTCTTAACTTTAGATTTTCTTTATATCGAGACATATCAATTCCTGACAGCACCCCCTATTCTACTCCAAGTAGAAGATGAACATCAAAGAATCTCCACTGGGAGATGATTGAATTAGTGGCAAGCCTATCTCTTGGTAGGAAAAGCCCCTTGCTCCAACTGTAGATAGACTGCTGTCCAAAAAGGACAAAACTTGGAAGCAGTTAAGTCGACAGCCTAGCTCTGCCAAGACCGGGTAGGCAAGTCCTTAATAACCCCTGCTCTATTATGGCTTTCTTTATGCTCTCTTCCTTTAGGGGAATCATTTTTTCTTTTATTAATTAAATTTTAATAGTTATTAGAGAGGTGGGGCTAAAACATGCTGCCATCAATTAATTTTATGTAAATGGAATGCTATGCAAATATCTCTTAATATTTTAGCTTTCATTAATAGTTATAGCCATACTATTATTATTACCAATGCATGGATTCTCGATTTCCCTGGAAACAATAACAATAGTATTACTATTTTGTGTTATTCTTAATAATATTATAGGTCCTTGAAAAGTCTTAGTTTTTAGAGAATATCAACTATAAATATGTACTTTATAAATATTCTAAGTTTGATTGGCATTTATATATGCCCATTTTGTTCACATACGGTTAGGTTTATCACTTTAGCAAAGCCATGAAGTCAGATTATATTCTTAATTCACTCATATAGTAAGGCAAATGTTTTAACAAGAAAATTTAGACCCTGACCATCATTACCATATGTATTATTTGGGTATCTACTCATTCAATTTAAATTTAAGATCTTTATTATATGTAGGTATATGTTATATACTTTTTGGAGAAATTTTAATAACACAAATAATATTTAGTTATTAAAACTATTCCATTAAAGTTAATAGGTAAGATGCAAAGATTCAAAATGATGACTTTCGTTTTTTATTTCAGTCATAAGTTAAGGTATGAGTTATAAGAATGGTTTATTTTCGTTCATTTTCTCCACACTAGCTTTTCTTTTTTTATATATATATACACAAATCTTTTTATTTATTTATTTATTTATTTTAAATACTTTATTTTTTTTTCTTCAAGTTACATCTCAGTCACAAACCCTTCCCTATTCCCCCTTCCTATCCCGCCCTTCCACCCTCTTCCCCCCAGAAGTTTCCCCTTTCAGTCCAACAGATGGTTCCTTCTCTTATAACAGTAAATACTATACAAAACAACAGATATAAATATGTCACATTTATGAGAGTTAAATGGCCCAGTATACCTTCCCAATGTCCAGTTTATACATATTTGGCCCCTGACTTTAACATTCTACTATCTAACCATCTCCATGAGTTTAAAGATCTATATCTGACTCAACATTCATACTAACTTGCAACACACTTTTAAGAGTATCTTCTTAGATCTATAACACCCTCTTGATTCCTAAACAACTCAAAATTTAACTATGAGACTCTAGCTTTTCTTATTTTACTTAGCTTTGAATTTAAAACCTATAAACTATGCCATATTGAATGCTATTTATTTTGATTTTATAAATTATTTCACATGTTATTTCTAAGTTGATAAAACTATTTGAACTTCTCTTTAAATTGTTTTTGGGGAAGAAATCTGCCTTTTTATTATTCTTTGTCATCCTATTACCTTTGTTGATTACTGTGGTTTATGCTTTGCTTAGCTGCCACATCCCTTAGTTACATGTGTCTTCCAAAAGTTAGTGCTGCTATACTTCCATCCACAAATCTATCTGATGAGTTCTGTAAGTGATGTCACCCAGTTTGAGATAGAGACAATGGGGCATATTCCTGTTTTGCCCAAGGTCTGTAGCTCTCTCCTAATTTATCATTACTGAGGAATCAGAAGTTACTTTGGTACATAATTTTGGAACTCTTTTTTTTTCTCCCAAAATACCTTTTGTTGGTCTTGTCTGTGTTAAAGTAATTCATTACATTGTACTTTATATAAGTGGTTAAACTTCTTTATTATTTCAGTGAATTGTTTTTAATGTAATTGATTTGGCTATTTTTCTTTTAATTTGCATGTAATTTATATTTTTTGAAGTGTGTTTTTTGTTTGGTCTCATCATCTCATCATGGACCCATCTACTCTTATGCCATGCAAGATTTTGCTTTAGTTTATTAAGAGCACAGAATTGATTCATTTTTACAATTTAATCCATCTTTTCTTCCTTTCTCCCTTCATAACTCCTATCACTTTCTGTTTCTGTGAGACTAAGAGTCAAAGCAGAGACTCAAGCATTCAAGTTAGATACTCAACAGCTAAGCCATATATCAACAGCAGAATTATGATATTAGCTGCAAATTATACTTTTAAAAAATGTGTCTTTCCATGTAACACAAAGGATTATTTTATGATCTTGCATTTTAGTCTACTGAATGGTCTTATATAATTTTCTTTATAATCTTGCAGTTGATAGAGGAGGGTTAATCCTTGTTCTTACTAATGATCAAGATACTATCTATATTCTCTTCTTGGGAATACATTTCAATATTAAAGACATAGAATTCCATTAAAATTTATGATGTTAATTATTAAGCCAATGTTTCTTCTCTAAACTGAGAATAAGGAATTTTCTTTGTCAGATAGCAAATCTGGCAGGATTTTTTTCTGAGTGAACCTCTAATTAGTCATAATGCCTATAAAAGCAAGCAAATATGTAAATAAATCAACTCTTTTGATTATCAAAAATGAATTATGAATTATTATATTATAGATTTTAAAATACCTTGTAGTAGAGTTTTCGATTTCTTTTGAACACAGTATGTTATATTAATATATAAATGTTGTGGGAGTGGTGTTGAAAAATAGTTTCATAAAAGGGGCATACGAAATCAGCCAAAGGTTTGCTCCTGTCTTGAACATCTGGAGCCACATGTGGTTCAATAGGTGTACCTGGGGAGGAGAGCATAAGGCTGGACAGTGAGAAAACAGTATGATGCTTAATTAAGAGAAAGCATATAAAAAGGAAGGCCTGGGAAACTCAAGAGAGCATTTTTTCCTTGGCATAGCTTCTCTATACTGCCTCGCTTCAAAAGGCTCTAGCTGCTGAAGCTTGCTAAAGACTGCGATCTAGGTAGGCAGAACCCAGATTGGACTGAGGCCAGCTGAAGCCTCATTTTTGGAGACATAAAAGCTGTGGCTCAAGGGACAAGAACAGCAGTGCCTGTAGGCCCTGTGGGGGTTCCACAGGGCCTTCAGATGGAAGAGGCAATGACCCCAGCTGAGGTGCACCAACAGCTGGCACTGAGGCCATAGGGACAGAGCCCTGCCAAAGGTGTGGCTGAAAAAGGTGTGTGCCACTGCTGGTGTTGAAGACAAGTGGACACAAAGGCCTGGCCCCAATCAGTGTGCACGAGAGGCCTGTGACTATGCCAGCAGACTGTGAGGAGACTGTGACCTCAAGTGGGACAACCCCTGAGATGTCAACTCCGCTTGAAGAAGAGGCATGGCTTAGGACCATCACAGAGAAGTTCCAAGGAACCTGGTAGGCTAAAGAGAGCTGCAGCAGGCTGACCCTGTGGGCTGGCAGAGAGTAGGGACACTAGGAGCTAGACAGCTGAGGAGGCTTACCACAATCGGATGTAAGGCTGCCATAGCAATGCCAAGAACAGGTGACCACTGCAGTGGCTTCTGATTGCTGTGGGCCCTGTGTAGGCTGTGATGGACTACTGGGCGGTTGCCTTCAAAGACGTCTTGATCTGGGTATCCTTTCTAAAGTGTTAGCGTTGGCTGGTTGGAAAGTGGTTAGAGATATTAATAAATAGTTATGTTATGCCTGCAATACAAACCTATAAAATATACTCTGTTACTCTTTCAACCAGTATAAAATGCAGAACATTTTAGAACTTGATGTTTATAGGTAGAATCATTTCCAAAATTTAGATCTTTGCACAATGACAAGAATAAGTAGAAAATAATTAAGATTACAAAGGATTTCCAGCCATGTACTTCATTCAGTGTTCCCAAACCCATAAAACCTCATCCATACAACATGTTTTAGGAACTGTAATACCCCAAGGAATTTACATAGAAGAGAGATACTTTTTAAGTAGTAGGTATATAATTATTTCTGTCTTGCTGTATTGTTTCATGAAACATAATTATCTTATTATTGAGAATTTCTCTTGATATTTTTCAGATAATTAATGTTTTTTTTTCAGTTTTGTGGGTAATTTCATCAATTAAGCATGCCAACTTGGTTAACACTACATAGTTATGACTCTATCTCCAAAGTTTCAGAAAAACTTTAAATAATAATACATTGCTCTAAAACACATGAAAGATTATAGCATAATATGAATGCACCAGAGAGTTTTGCCACACTGCTTGACGTCAGATTAATTTCATAGTAAGACATTGGCTTGGCAACCCAAACACAGGGAACGTCTCTTAAATGTGTTTCGTCTTCCTATAACACAGATCTCACTGTGCATTCTTTTTCCTGGCTATTCTCTTGGCATAGACTGAACCTGCTTCAAATATGAAGTTTGGGAGAAGATTGCTCTCTCGTTATTTTTTCACTTTTTTGTACTTCAAAGGACATATCAGATGATAGTTTGATCTTCTTTTTTTTTTTTTTTTTTTTTTTTGGTTTTTTGAGACAGGGTTTTTCTTTTTAGCCCTGGCTGTCCTGGACTCACTTTGTAGACCAGGCTGGCCTCGAACTCGCAAAGATCCGCCTGCCTCTGCCTCCCAAGTGCTGGGATTAAAGGTGTGCGCCACCACTGCCCGGCTTTTTTTCGATAGTTTGATCTTCTAATCCTCTGGAGCACACAGGCCATGAATGGTCATGGAATGGGGAGCAGAGGATGAGGGAGGGGGAGCTGCAGAATGTTAGTAGCAGATGAATGAGTGGGTTTGTGTTGAAAAGAGTAGATGAAAGTATTGTCTGTAGGCATTCTTCATCCATTTGTTTATTCCCAGCCTCCCAGGAGGTGGGTTCTGGTTAGCACTTTGGATGTGAATACCTGGATCTCTACATCTGCAGCTAGTCTTGGGCCTCCACTCACCTGTCATTTGTTCCTCATGTGTTTGAAGAAAGTTAACAGACAAGATGAGGCAACCGTGTTCTTGCTAAGCACATT
Organism: Lophiomys imhausi; assembly: GCA_907164525.1. NCBI lineage: Eukaryota > Metazoa > Chordata > Mammalia > Rodentia > Muridae > Lophiomys > Lophiomys imhausi. The sequence continues at coordinate 13,029,956 of CAJQZJ010001694.1, read as the reverse complement.
AGGCAGTTCCTTGAAGAGATTTCAATAGAAAATTGAAAGAAAGAAAGAATAATTTAGGGAAAATTGAATGTGAAAACAGAAGGTGTCTCTTTCTTTGTTTAAAATAATTGGTTTGAATATCTGTTACATGATTTGAATTCTCAGCTGATTTCAGGACTAGTTTAAGGCAAATGCCTGCAACCCAAGTACTCTGGAAGCAGACAGATGTGGGATGATTGCCAGTGTGTAGTCTTCTCAAGGAAGGAGAAAGGAAAGGAGGGAGGGAGGTAGAGACAGAGACAGAGAAAGAGACAGAAAGAAAATAAGACTTTAAGAATTATTGAAATGCTTAAGTTGTTTGCAATAAAACAATTTTCTAATTGAAAAATCCTACGTCTTCATAGGTGAAGAGCATTTGTTTTATTACCTTATTATGGTTTCTCATCCCTCTGCTCCTCACTGTTCTTACCCACTTGCCCTCTCATCTGGACCCATCCCTTTTCTATCTCTCATTAGAAAACAAGCAGGCCACAATTATGAAAATTATAAGGCTTAACACACATAATTGGGGCTTACTTATTTTTGTTGTTTTGTATTGTATTTGTTGTTATAAGAGAAAGAGCCATTTGTTGGGCTGAAAGGGGGACCTGTCGGGGGAAGAAGATATTAAACTTAAAAAAAAGGAAGCAGATGGAAGAGTATGATGGGGAAAAGTGTGGAAGGGTGGGACTGGAGGGGGGTTATGGAGAGGATTGTGATTTGAGATGTAACTTGAAGAAATAAAATATTTTAAAAAAGAAAAAGAAAAAGAAAACAAGCGGGTTCTAAGTGATAATAATAAAATAAAATGCAATAAAACAAAATCAAATAAAAACAAGTTGGAAAAGGGCAAAATGCAGAAGGAAAAGAACCATAGAAAAGGCACAAGAAATAGATATAGATGGAGAAACCCACTTATTCACACACATTCTGGAAACCCATAAAAACACAAAACCAGAAGCCATATAGATGCAAAACATGTAGGTTAAAAAGTAATAAAATAAATCAGACTTTTGGTCAATGGAATGAAATCTCAATTTGTCAATAATCAACTGACAATATGTTAACTTAGAGGAATTATCACTTTTTGCCAAAGTGTACACCATCTGTTTTACATTCTAATTACCATCAACAGAAAGACCTAATTCATGACTGCATCATAAAGCAGTTCAATGTGCTTTAAATGGATTTGTTTCTTTTTTACCTAGAGATGTTTTGATGTATATGTAATAATTTTCCATATTTTGACACAAGAAGGGAATATAGCAAAAAGTATATAGCAGGCAAGCATAAACTTTACAAAGGGATGATTCCTGCCACTATATAGACAACATATTTTGTTACTAATGACTATATTAATGATTAAATAAAGGGATTTACTACAGACAATTGTATATTTTAAACAATATATGTTTGTTCTAGGAATTCAGATTATCTTAGAAAAATAGTGAAATGCATTTCCTTAGTGATCAGTTAATTGGTCTTCAATAAATTAGTCTTTGTTAAGTTAGTAATGATGTGGTATGACAATAAGGCAGAGAATTATCATGACTTCTACAAGGATTCTCACATTTTTAAAGTAGTTATAGTTGGATGAAAAAAGGGAAATTCAGATATATGTCTTAAATTTTCAATATACCGAGATTGTTGACTAAAGCATGTTAGCAAAATTATACATTTTAAAAAGAAACGTATGAGTTGGATTACCCTCAAGCACTCCATACCAGTAGTATCTGCTTTGGTTTATACTCTTATTTTTGCTTCTGGGAATAGTTTTTCTTTCCGTGGCATACAGCTGGGTATGCATGTCAATCAAAACATCAAACCTACTCACCATCAACTGCTAAGAGGAGACCTACAGCCAATCTTCAGTTTTCTTCTGGAAACACTGGGGAAAAGAACTTCTTTGGATTGTTGTTGTTAGTCATACAACAAAAGTTTCACCTGTCTGGAGCCATGTGGTGTGTACAATGTGGTGAGGATAATCAGATTTTTGACAGTTAGAACAATTTGTACTTGAGGCCCACTCTCTCCTGGATTTACAAACAATATAAACATGTAGCTACTTATTCAGACTCAGATATAGTTTCATAGTTTCTAACTGAATGCATTCTTGTTAACTCTTGATTAACTATCAGCACATCATCACAGAACCAAAATATCAACCAATATAAAGTTGTTTTATATTATTATGAATTTAAAATGAAATACAAAATGGTTCTCATGAAAATTTTATGTAAGAATAATATCACCATTGGAAACCTTCATTGCAAAACTTTATGGTTAATGTGCATGTGGCAGGCTTTGGATGAAGTGCTTTACATGCATTATGTACTTTAACCTATAATATAAGATGATGGTCTGGATTTTATTTTATTTTTAATTATTTAGCATATTATTTCCAGATATATCAAATTTATATGTTAATGACAGAGAAAACAGTACATTTGCATTAAGTTATTTTAAACATTAATATTAATATTATAGAAAAGTTTCAGTTTTTCTCTCCAAACACTTTGAATCATGCTTGCCCATAAATTTGTCTTTATTCTTTCAAATGCTCATAGAGACTGCATACTCTTGTTACAGTGTGTGCTTTCTTACATAAAGGAACAGATGATTTACTTTTAACTTTGAGTATAAGAAATCCAAGTACATTTTAAATTTTGAAATTGTAAATTAAGGCTATGTCTATGTAATGTTGCCAGAGCTAAATTACTCCTATTAATATTTTGGGGGTAATTCCTTAGGAAGTTTCTGACTTATCAAATGAACAAATTGGTTGTGTTCTTATTTTTACTTTTATAAAACTGTGGCTTACAATAGTATTTCACAGGAAAATAGGTGTCAACATTTAGATTTTTTTTTATAGGATTCTTCTAGTTTCTTCATGGAAAAAATTAATGTAAATATCTTTTTTGGTTTTGCTTTTAGGCTTTTTAAAAATATATTTATTACTTCAGGTTACATGGCATTCACAGTGTCCTCTTTCCACCTCTCCCAGTCCTGCCCTCCCACCCTCTACCCCTATCCCTTACATCCCACTCCTCTGGAGTGCAGCATCCCTACATAACATTTCCCCATCCCAGTTCAGCAGTCATATGAGGGCCAAGAGCCTCCTCATACACTGGGGTCCTATAAGGCAGCACCACTAGGAAAAAGTGTCTCATTAATAGGAAACAAAGTCTATATTCATGTTCCCTTTGGTGCATTGGTTGTAGTATAGATATCCTGTACTATATAGCTAAAATCTGATTATAAGTGAATAGATGCCATGTGCATCCTTCTGAGTCTGGGTTAGCTCACTCAGAATGAGCTTCTCGAGTTCCATCCATTTGGCTGCAAACTGCATGATTCTGTTGTTTCTGTTGGCCAGGTAACATGTTTCTTTTAGTTGAGAAATGAGACAAAATTCTTTAACATCTGAGTTCTTGACAGTGAAAATGCAATATACAAAAAAAGCACTTTACAAAGATTTTTTTCATCAATTTATGTATTTACTTATTTTGCATCTCAAACACAATCGCCCTCCCTCCTGTCCTCCCAGTCCTACCCTCCCAACCACTTCCCCCATACCTACCCTGTCTGGTACCAACCCACTCTGGCACATCAAATCGTATCAGGACTAAGATCCTCCTCTTCCATTGAGGCAAAACAAGGCAGCTCTGCTTGGAAAATGGGATGCAGAGGGAAGTAATAGAATCCAAGTTAGGGATAGTCCCTTCTCCAACTGTTAGGGGATCCACTTGAGGACTAAGCAGTCCATCAGTTTCATATATTTAATGAGCCTAAGACTACTCCAGCCAAGTTCTTTGGTTGATGGTTCAGTCTCTATGAGCTACTTTGTGTCTAAGTTAATTGGGTATGTAGGTCTTCTTGTGATGCCTTTGACTCCTCCTGTTTCAAGAGGATTACAATGTGTTAAGAGGATTACAATGACCCTAAAGGTAGCTATGTAACAATGAATATACAGACATATTCATTACATCATATCATCTAAAACTTAACATGTAACATACAAAATGAATCCATAAAAACAAAATATACATGAAACCTGTATGCTATAATTAACATATTTTAAGATGCCATAAATTTATTAAAAGAATAGAAGGGGTAAGTAGATAAAGGGAAATTATATATGAATTGGAAGATAATATAACAAAAATCCATATATTAATATAAATACCTAATGCTGTAATTGCCTTAAAGAGCCTCTTATGTTTTAAGAACTAGCATCTGTATATATGAAAGTAGTCCTTCCCAAGTATAATTGAAATTCAAAACACCAAGTCTAATAATTGTCTCCTGAAGAAGTAAATAGTTTAGCCATTGATATAAGAATAGATTGAGTAGAATAGAAAACTCTAACCCTTTGTGCAAGAAAATTTGTCTATGGCAAAGTTACCACAATTGGGAGAGCAAGGGTGTAAATATCAATATACAGTGCTGGACAGCTCCATAAAAATTAAAGATCATAATTAGACAATAAACCCACAAGTTTATGGAAGGTCAAATTGATCTAACTTACAATCAAAGGTATAAATGTTTCTATAAAATGAATTTTACATTAGTTTTTGATATAAGAATTTTTATTATTCTGAGTCATGGACTTGTTCCTTATGGTAAAAATCTATTGGACAGAAAACAACATAACAGAAGTAAACAGATGAACTGGACCATACTTGACCTAGGAACTTATTTTCTATACAAGAATTATCTGACATAATTAAAATAATATGCTAGGAAATGAAGCAAAAGTGTATACGTACAACATAGGTATACCTACACTCAGGATGTCTAAAGAAGAAATACTAGTACTGCTTGATTCATTAAACATTGCAAATTTGGAAGTTAAGTCACTTAGCAAATAAAAATAGAAATAATTATAAGAAAATTGCATCTGTTCAGTAGGTGTCTGTTCATGTTCCATGGTGAAGTTTAAAAAGAAGGAATTGATGAGCAAGTAGGAGTAATTAAACTAAGAATTCTAAAAATGCTATGACTTTGAATTCATAGAAATAAGTTCCTATTAAGCTTGTCATATGTCTGTACTGTCTGTTTACAGTTTTACATGTAAAGGAGAAAAGCCAATAGCTGTCAATTTTAAACACGCACACACACACACACACACACACACACACACACACACACACACGTGAGACAATGATAGACCCTTTATGATCAGTGTTTGTAGTGGTCAATAAACATAAAAATATACTTAAACTCCTCAAAGTCAAATCTTCATTGAAATCCCTTTATAGCAGTCATCAGAATAGATGAGAAGACAGTGGTAGGAGGAACAGAAAGTATCGGTGAGTTTCTTCATCATGGCAGGCTCATGTGAAGTTCTAGTATGAGAGAAGTATCTATGCCATTTCTACTGTGCTTGAAGCTTACATGTTCTGTGAAACAAAATCAGTTTGCATGGGTAGATGACAGCCCATGTGTGTCCCCCAAGAGCACTCCCAGCCTTGCAATGTGCGTAACAGTCAAAAATCTGAACTGTCCATCCACATACAAACAGATGTTAAGATTGTGTTTTGTTTTATGAAATGAAATAATCTGCAGTGAGATGATAAAAACAAATATTGTAGCACACAATTTCATCACTGTATCTCACAAAAACAGTGTTGAAGAAGATTAGAACATAAACATACCATGTGAAATACAATGACTGAATTCAGTGTGGTTTTTAAACACACACAGAAACTCAAAGATGATTGAAGTGATAGGCTAAATGTCCCTCTCATTTAAAACTTGTTAATGACCTGCTGAGCAGCAGCCTCAGGCGATCCTTCACTTTTACTAAGTCATTCATTAAGAAAAGAAACTGTAAATGGCCAGCAGGAAGTAAATTGCCCTTAGTTAAAAATGAAAATGTGTTAACTTCACTTGACTAATAAATTTACTTTTGGCACTAAGCCACAGAATAGAAAATAGCTACAATTCATGCTGAGAACCTCAAGTGGGGAAACAAATACCATATATTGTGATGTTTCTGTATGTGAAATGTCTGAACTCTGACAACCTTATATTTCAAAAAACAGGAAAGTTCTTTATCATTGACAGGTTAAATAGGTTATTTATTTATTTATTTATTTATTTATTTATTTATTTATTTATTCATTCATTTAATCAAAGGAAGTCTCAAAATGATAACAGCATATCAAGAAATGTGCCTCCATAGTTTGACATTTTCCACAAGGCCACAAAATTCCATGCTACATACATATGATGGGAGCATATGCACTACAGTTGACGTGTATGGGTGAGTACTCTATGTCTTCTTTTTGTACCCTGTTTTTGAATCTGATTTGCTCTGGAAAGATAGGTCTCACACTCTTCTTTTTCTACTTTCTTACCTACTCATTAAGTGGCTCTTTTCTAATCCTACTTATTCCAGGAGTCCTCCTCCAATTTACCTTGTACTTATTCTACATAAAATGTAATGGTAATTGGCTTCATGATCTCCTATACTTGCTTTTGTGACAGAATGTTAGAAAAAAACCTTTAAGATATGATTTATATTTGTTTACATATGGGACACAAAACCTGTTGTCATAGAAAGATGGGAGACTATTTGTGTAATTTAAACTGAATGACTATGTATATATTGAATGCAAACTTCATATGTTCTCAGATAAAGTCATTTTATGGTCATTTTCATAGCTGTTTAAGAGTCTAAGTTTACAGTGGCCCATGATTATCTCATTTCCTCTTTTATGAATGTCTTCCTGTTTGGGACAGGTAAATATATGGGCAGGTACATGTGGACATATGCTATCGTGTTTCTGGAAGTCAGAGGATAACCTTAGGTGTCTTTCCTCAAGAGCCTTTCATCTTGCTTTAAAAACAGTTCCTCTTTGTTCTGGTGCTTACCAATTAGACTAGAATGGCAGTCCACCAAGCTCTAGAGATTCTTCTGTCTGTGCTTCCCCAATGTTGGGTTTACAAGAACATATGTCTGTGTTTTTTTCCACATTGGTTCTGGGGATTGAACTTAGCTGTCATTTTTGGGCATCGAACAATTTCCCATCTGAGCCATCTCCCTGGTCCTACAGTCCTATGGTAGTAGGCCATATTGAAAGGATGAGTGGGATGATATTAATTTATCAGTAATGCTTTAAGGAACTACCAACTAAAGACATATGATTAACCTGCTGTTCATTGTTTCATAGATTCTTCTCCTCCCTTAATAGAACTTACTAAATACTCTGTACTGGGCAGCATCCTCAGCATTGTAGTTGATTTATTTGTTATCAATAAGATCATAAACCTTCAGTTGTACTATTTTCTCTCTATGTTGTAGATGGAGAACTGAAAATTTAGAGGATAAGTTACTGAATAACTAAGAAGGAAGAAGTCAGAGAGCAATAGTTATCATTTTACAGCCTACGTTAAGGACCCACTCTACTGTCAGTACCCAGCATGATATCAAAGTCAGTACTTTACCATGTTGTGATAGACTCATCTAACAAACTCCATGTGTGAAAACCTCCAAATGACTTTTTCGTAGACATCAAGATTTCTACATGGTCCCTGACCTCACAACATCACTCATATTGGGAGGTTTTATTTAATAACAGAAGTGGCACTTGAAATATACAAAGGGAAAATAAAAATGCTCAGAAAATCATAAATATTGATAGTTCAAGATACTTTATAATCATGAATGAAATCACATTAGAAATTTATAATACAATACAATGAGTTCAATGTCAATATTTTTGGTCCCTTTCAACAAACTGCTGATAGATAAGTTTGAAATTATGGCATTGTGGGTCACAGTTAAAGGATTTATAGATAAGTATTTGAAATACAGGCCCTTAATAAAACTTTGACTTAAGAAAACATGAATTTTATTTTTTATTGTAATTCTTCTTAAAGCCAATCCTGTGATGGTAAAAATATGGTATATGTATAATGGAGTGGAATATCCTTAAAACATCAGTTAAACAAATACCTGGCACAGTTGTGCTGTCAAATATTTTGTCTTTAAATACAGTTACAACAAACCCGAACATCATTCAATACTTACACAGCTCTACCTAAGTAACACTGTAGTTAAAATTAGTGCCATAACAAGTTGTGCTTCTGTAGCACTGCCATGTGTCTTTGGTGTTGATGTTCACAAACAGGAAATATGAAGTCACGTCTTTGCAAGGAATCGACTGTTTGCTACCTATGTCCAGCGCCATCTGCAGACATCCATGCTATAATGTAAGTCAAATGGTATTTTTCAGCATCTGAAAATTCCATTGGATATAATGACACAAGTTCTTTGTTGTACTTGTGCCTGTCTGAGAATGCCCTACTCTACACACCGCGGGATTTATACAACTCAGCAAAGACTGATTAGATCAAAATGACGTTTGAGTACTCTGTCCAGATTTCCCAGTAAGGTACAATGAATCAAAGACAATGATTTTAAAATGTCACAGACCGACAAAATAAAACTCATGTTCTAGAAATTGAGTGGAATGTTCTCTGGTTGTACAGCATCATTTTGTGGTTTTAATTTCATCATTGATGTTGCCTGTTTACCATTTCCTTGACTGTGCCTGAGCTTTTTAGTTGGATTCGATCCCATTTGCTGGTTTTGGTTTAGGAGGCACATTCAAGCAGAGTTGCCAGACTAACATCAAGTAGATTGTCATATGTGTTTTCTTCCAGTATATTTTCAGCTTCTGGTTGTAACCGAACTTTTAAATTATTATTTAACACTTATTTATTTATTACTAAATTCACTTATAACAAACACCAACAATTTCTTAACTATTAATCCTATAAAATCCTACAACCCCTTTAACCTATCCACTAAACCTATTGATAATTATAACAACTACTTTCATAACCTTTTAGAATGATACAGTCTCTGGGGCAGGTCCTCAGTCGTCAGGAACACAGTCTTTGTTGTAGATTCTTTAACGCTCTTAGCAGTCTGTTTTCTGGATCTCTCAGATGCAGGTTCATCAGGGTAAGTTGGTTATTGCAGTCTCACCCTAAATAAGGCTTCATGCTTTCTTTTCTGTGGGAGACCCCAGCCGTCTGCAGGCCAACTTACTTCTTTTGAATCAGGAACACAGCTGCTCTGCCTCAGTCCTTAAAGCCAGGCACAGTTTCCCCTAGGCCACTGATCGGACAGATCAAATCCCTCCAGGCAAAAGCTGAGCCACAGGGTCCAGTCCTTGGCCTTTTGGTGTCTTGCTCAGGCTTTCTTTGCTCACCGGCTTCTTTCTGCTTCAGGGAGAGAGCTGGCCATCAATGGCCAGCCCTTTTTTCAGCAGGACTCTTGGAGCTCTCTAGCATCAGTGGCCTCTTCTCTTCTGGGCTCCACGCACTGTCCTCCAATAGGAGGAACTCTGTTTCAGCTTAATTTGGCCCACTTAGCAGCTGAAAACAATGTCAGGCCAGATTTTGTTTCTTTAATTCTACTGAGTCTTTCCTGTTTTTCCTGACTTCAACCTTGTTTTTCAGTCTATTAAGTCTTTCCTGTTTTTGTTGACTTCATGCTGATAATGCTCTTCAGGCCCCAAATTAAGAGACAGTATCAGAAACTCCTATATATTTTCTAAATCTAATTTATCTAACCCCTACATCTGGTGTTAAGCACAAACTTTTCATCCATGCTATAAAAAAGAAACAAAAGTTCAACACCTCTTCTAAATTTTGGAACTTTGATAATGACAATTTAACGAAAATATGTGAATTTATTTGTTAGTTTCATGTTCTGTCTCATTAGTTCCATCATTTTTTATGCCTGTGCCATGGTTTTTGAATCACTCACTAGATAGCTTCAGAGTATATTTAGAGTTGTGGTGATGTGATACTTCCAGTCTTTTGTTTGTCTGTCTTGTTTTGTTCTTTTTAGGTGAGCTACTATCTTTTAATAATAAAATCAAATATAATAAGATGAAAAAACTAACATATCAGAGTTGGATAAGACAAACAGAAGGAAAAGAACCCAAGAGACAGCTCAAGAATCAGACCCAAAACACAAAATTGGATCTCTCTCTCTCTCTTTCTCCTTTCTGTAGACATAGCTATGCAGAGGTCCTGGTGCAGTCTTGTGAAGGCCCTGTGCATGTGAGTTCATATGAGCTTTGATCATCTTCATTTAGTGGCCTTTGGTTTCTTGGTGTCCTCCATACTCTCTAGCTCTTTTTTTTTTTTTTTTTTTTTTTAAAAAAGTTTTTTTTTTTTTTATTGCTTCAGGTTCCATCTCCATCACAGTACCCTCTTTCCATGCCTTCCCAGTCCCGCCCTCCCACCCTCTACCCCCTAACCCTCTCATCCCACTCCTCTGGAGTGGAGTGTCCCTACCTATCGGTCCCCCGCACCAGTTCAGCAGTCATATGAGGGCCAAGAGCTTCCTCAAACACTGGGGGCCTACAAGGCAGCACCACTAGGGCAAAGTGTCTCATTGACAGGAAGAAAAATAAAACGTCTATGTCCATATCCCCTTTGGTGTATTGGTTGTAGTATAGATATCCTGTACTATATGGCTAAAATCCGACTATAAGTGAATAGATGCCATGTGTATCCTTCTGAGTCTGGGTTAGCTCACTCAGGATGAGCTTCTCTAGTTCCATCCATTTGGCTGCAAATTGCATAATTTCATTGTTTCTGATGGCTGAGTATATCCATTGTGTAGATGTACTTCAGTTTTTTAATCCATTCCTCAGTTGAGGGACATCTGCCTACAGACTGGGAAAAAATCTTCACCAACCCCACATCTGACAGAGGGCTAATATCCAAAATCTACAAAGAACTCAAGAAACTAAATGCCAAGAAACCAAATAATCCAATCAAAAAATAGGGAAAAGAGCTAAACAGATAATTCACAAAGGAGGAATTCCAAAAGGCTGAGAGACACTTGAAGAAATGCTCAGCATCCTTAATCATCAGAGAAATGCAACTCAAGAGGACTCTAAGATTCCATCTCATAGCTGTCAGAATGGCTAAGTTCAAAAGCTCAAATGACAGCACATGCTGGTGAGGGTGTGGAGAAAGGGGAACCCTCCTCCATTGCTGGTGGGAGTGCAGGCTTGTGCAACTACTATGGAGGTCAGTTTGGCGATATCTTAGAAAACTTGGAATAGCTCTGCCTCGGGATCCAGCCATACCACTTCTGGGTGTACATCCAAATGACTCCTCACTGAATCACAAGGAAGTTTCTCCATCTATGTTCATAGCAGCCTTATTTGGAATAGCTAGTTCTTTGTTTCTGCCTCCTGTTTCATTTGAGTTCCTTAGCTCAGATTGTAGGGAACCCCTTTATGAATGAGTGTTCCAAGTTTTCTAATTCTCTGTGTAATGTCTGGATGTGAGTCTCTGTATCTGTTCTTATCTGCTACAGAAGGAAATTTCTCTGATGATGGCCAAGCAAGGCATTGACCAATGCTTATAACAGAATGTTTTAGGAGTAATTTTATTGATATATTTTGTTTTATTTTGGTATTTTTTAGAACAGAAATACTTGGTTTTACCTTACATTCATGGGCTATCTAGGCTCAGATTCTTAATTCCACAAGCAGTGTTGAGTATCGGTTCCATCTCATGGAGTGGACTTTAAGTCAAATCAGACTTTGGTTGGCTACTCCGGAAGCTTTGTGCCACACTTACCCTCACATACCTGGAAGCCAATACACAAGTGTAGAGCAAAGAGTTTATGGTTGGCTTGGATTTTACTTTTGTCTTTTGGTAGCATGCAGAGAACCTTCCTGTAATAAAGAAGGTAGAATGTGAGAGTGATGGATCTAGGTAGGCACCAGCTCTATTTCACCAAGTACAGTAAAATTTCTTGAGATTTTTGTAATTTTCTAATATCACACATATTTTAGAATAGATTTTTTTGTAAAAAACTACAGTTAAAGTATTAATACATGTTTCATTGAATATAGAGATCTCTTTGAGTACTATAGTCATTTAATAATAGTTATCCAATCAATCCAATAAATTAAAACAAGGTATCATGGATTATTTTCCATTTGTTATTTATATTGTGATGTCTGTTTTCCTTTTATGAAATTCCAGATTTAAATTTTACATATTTCCTGTTCATAAACTAAAAGAGCATCAATTCTAGTATATATATATGTCAATATGATGAAACATCTATGATTTATATAACAAATGTGTCCTATGAATTTCATATTCAAATTCTCAAGTGTCTCCTCAATCTCTCTACTCTGATTCATCTCAGATATCTCAAAGACAAACAATACATTTGAGTCTCTTGACTTTTTCCCTATCTAAATCATCTCGCCACCTAGTTACCTTAATTTCAGTCTGAATATATATATATATATATATATATATATATATATATATATATATAAGGACTTGACATACTCAAGAAAATAGCATTCTCATTTTCTGTTTTGTTGAACCAACTAGATGCAGAAAAAACAGAATGAACTCCCAAACATGAGTATTGTGTTAAAAGAGTTCAGATAAGGTTTATAAAAAATATCAGGAGAGTTAATGAAAACCACTGAGATCTGGGACATATAACAGAACTAGCAAAAGTGGAAAAGTGTCATTATCCATGTCTAAGTGACCCTGAGTAAAGGCAGTTGCCAAAATGGTCTATGTGTACAGGATTATCTTCTTGAGAAGCTATGACCCACTCATCAGGAATTACATGAATAAATGAGAGAATGAAAAACATGGTTTCATTCCTTTTATATCCCAATCAACTTCTCTAACTACTACTGACTGAACATAAGTGGGTGCCAGAGAGCAGCGGAACCCTTTGGCACAATCCATAGCAGATTGTCAGAGAGCAAGGCAGTGTTGATAGAGTACAAAGGAAACTTGAATGGACACATAAATATGTGTGTTCCATTCAAGTTTCCCTACACCACCTTCATGCAATTCATCACACATTTTTGCTGAACCCATCCACAAAATGCAGAAGTCACATCTATATACATGTTTCAGTCTCCAAGGATATTGTTTATGGGTGGCTTACAGTTCCAGAGGGTTATAGTCTATGATGGGTAGAGAGAAGGAACATATGAGAGCCCATATATTAATCTACAACCATGTGTATGTGTCTGTGTGTGTGAGAGAGAAAGAGAGAGATAGAGAGAGAGAGACAGACAGACAGACAGAGACAGAGAGACTAGGAAAATGTGAAATCATGGGAGTATATTGAAACATCAAAGCCTGTCCCTAGTGACACACCTCTGCCAACATGGTCACCATTCCCATCCATTCCAAATACTGCCACCAACGAGGACCAAGTACTCAAACTATGAGACTACTAGGGATTATCCTCATTCCAACCACTACATTCCTTGAATAAGACAAGTTTCATGCATTTTCCTCTTATATGTTTGCATCTTAATGCATAGTCTATAGATATATTGATATGAAATTAAATTCCATTATCAGTCTAATTTTTTTACTGTTCTGTCTTTTAAATGTATTACTTATCAGTTTCTTTCAGAGGCATCTAAGATTCTTGAGGTCAAACCCTATATGATGTGTATATACCAATGTCACAGTCCAGTGCTTAATATAATTTAAAGCTGAAGTTGGATTATAACTTTTTGTTAGTTATTTAACTTTTGAAAATAAAGACCAGGAAAATTGCTTCTATCTGAATTTATTTTCGAATACACAAGTGGTAAATAAAGCTGACACCTCTGCAAATTTGAAGTTATCATCTAAGTATGAATTCATTAAGCCAGACCTGGTCCTAGAAGTCATGACCTAATCTCACACACTGTGTATGTGGCATTGTTTCTGCAGTGCATTTTCCTTTTTATAAAATCTTAGTACCAGGCATAAGAAATCTTTCTAGTTTCCTGTCAGGAGAGTTCAAGAGACTCTCAAAACAATATTGGATATTGCTATTTACTTTGATTTCTCCGCAAGTTGAAGATAAGTTCCTATTGCTAAAGACACCATTCACTTTGGACATAAGACTCAGAGGATTTGAGCTGGATATGACCTGAAATCTTTCTTCCTGAAGATTAGATTTCATAGTACCAGAAAGTATGATATAAGCCCCAAAGGGAGAAAAGCAATCAATAATTCTACCAAGCATTGTTTAATAATTCTAAGGGTGCAATCCTGTCACTCATGTCTGAGAACTAACAAACAGCTGCATAAGGAAATTTAAGGTCCATTAAATAGGAAGGAATTTATGTGTGGTACTAGAAACCTAGAATAGTAAATATTACCTTCCTAACTGCATTTTAAATATTAAGTCTTACTCCCACAAATAAGTGTGGCTATTAACCTTCACTAAAGAATCTTCACTTTGAAGCTGACAGAGATCATTACAGAAATCTAAATGCAGAGAACAATTGACTGTAGTATGTCCAGTCACAAATGATGCATCTCAGATCCAACTCATGGACATAATGCTCAAGGAATATTGGTGAAGAGGAACTGGAAAGATTTGAAGGGGCCTGAAGAGAAGCATGTCTGTTCTGTGAGATTGTGTCTATCTTTAAGAAATGGAAGAGGAGCTATACCCATGAAACTTCAACAATATGGATCCCTAAACACAACCAGAACAATGACAACAATTGACAAGAAAATAGATTTGTATGTTCTTGATTTCAGGGCTGAGCACTTTGCCTTTATTAACCAATTGGGTCCTCATTTCTGAGAGATGTTAACTCTGTCTCTTTGTGGTTATTAGTTGCCTGTAGTTCTTTGTCTAGGAATGTGACTTCCTCCTCCATGTTAAATATCTTTTGATATTGTCATTATCTGGTCATGTATAGGAAGCCATATTATTGAGGTATTATGGGTATAGCTTCCCTGCCATTTCAAGGGAACACAATCTCACAGCAGATTTCATGGTATTCTGAGTCTTACAATCTTTCTGCCTCTTCTTGCACTGAGATGTTCCCTGGGCTTCTGGAGCAGGAGTTGTTTATAGATGTATCTGCTGGGGCTGGGCTACATACAGTACTACGATTTTTGCATTATGAGTCATTGTGTTTTTCTGTGATGATTTCTATTTGCTGTATGAGGGGTGAGAGCTACAGTTACCTGTGAGTTTAAAGATAAGTTTAGAATGCAGATAAGAATTATTCTCATCTAGTAAGGATTTCTTCTATGTTCCATAACATACCGGCCCTGTGTAGTTGCCTAGATTTCCAGTACCAGATATGATTTTCCTCCTACTGAGTGTTCCTTAACACCAGTTAGACAGTTGTTGGTTACCACCAAGATATGAACTCTGCTATTAGACACAAGCCACACTAAACAGATTCAACAGGAGCTATCTTCATTTCATAAATTTATATCTATATGTAAGGGCAATAACAATAAAGAGACTATCAATTTGAGAAGTAGGTAGGGAGGGAACATGGTAGGTATCGAAATGAGGATAACAAAGGAGGAAGTCATGTAATTATATATTAATTGAAATTTTATTTTTTTAAAAGAAAATGAGGCCATGAATTTGAAAGGGAATAAGCAAGCAAAACATGAGGGATGTTGGAGGGAGGAGTAGAAAGGGGAAATGGTGTAATTATATTTTAATTTTTATAAATTACAAAGAAAAATAAATAGCATCCTCAATATTATTTCACTATCAGGTGTACCATGTTCATACAAATAAATCAGTGCTCTTTTCCAGATTTTATTCTTTACAAAGGTTCAGATCAGAGGACAGGAGTCTGGATGTCTTTTAAAGATGACCTGATATTTAAGCTGGTTGTGTCTGTTAATGATTATTCTGACCTCTAGGAACCTCTTTTTGTTGATTCCATGCTCTCAGGATACCTCTCAGGGAGACAACTTATGACATTCCTGCAACCTGGAGCAGTTAAGTTGTAGCCAAATACAGTTCTGTATAGATTTTATCCATGAAATAGCGTGAGTACTTGCCTCACCTCCTTAGTGGTTGTGACTTTTTTCAGTAGCAAATGAACACTATTATCAGGGAATGTAGGACCACCTTTTAGAGTAGTTATTTTCATTTACTTAATGAAGGCTGAGAAAAACTGTTTTGAGTAAACACTGATCCACTGTCTGTTCCAATACTGTTTATATTCTATGAATTTTACTCTTGCTCATGATCATTTTTATCCATTTATGTTATGGTTATCTGCTGTATGTATGTGTATTTGAATTTTGAACCCATAAAAATTTTGATATACAATTCATTATCATATTTACATCAGTTTGTAAGTGTGCCTGGAAATGTTGAAACAAATATTCATTCATGTAATAAGATGGAAGGAATCAAAATATTAAAAATTGAAAATGAGGATGAACTTATTATCTTTGCAAGTGTTGTCTGAGGAGTTTAAGCAAGTGTGTTTAATCTTTAAAGAAAATTTATTGGTGGCTATCATTACCTGTTACACTCTGAAATTCAAAATGGAATAAACTGAAGTAGAAAGTACTTAGGTCAAGTCGTCAATAGATAAAAGAGTATCTGGTAATAAATGAAATTATAGTATAATTAGAACTACCTAGAAAAATTACAATTTTCCTTTGCCATATTTATACTAGTATACTCAATAAAGTTTGCATAAAATAAAATAAATTTATTTGCATAAAAACAAATAAAGGACTGTAAAAAAAGATTGTTACAAAATTGACACTAAGTTTAGGAAGATGATTTAAAAAAAGGTGTTGGGATATCCTAGATATTTTATTGAACTGATGTCAGATACTCAAATATTTGAAACATGTTGGTGTTTGTCATTGTTCAGCATAATATCCAATTAAAACTGTTAATTTAAACCAGATGTTTTATTATTATGAGGGTCTGTTGTTAACCTGAAGAACAGTGGGAAAAACATAATATTTTCCAGATTGCTAATTGTTTATAAATATTCTACCTCAGTAATGACCTGAATATAAAAACAGCAATTACAATAGCTATTTTGAATAAATTGTGCTATTGTCACATGACAACCACCACACTCTTTTTAAAGAATGCATACTGCAATCAAAATACAATTATCTATAGAATATAATTCAGAGTAAGAAATGAAATTTTAGAGAACATATAGAGCATAATTACATTTATGTAAATCAAATGAAACTAAGATAGGAGCTTAGGATGCATGCCTGTAATCCCATCATCCAGTAGACAGAAGCAGGAGAAAAAGAGTTGAAGAATGTTGTATTAGGTGTGTATGAAGCTATTTTATAATGTACTGTGAACACATACTGAGTTTGTATTTATCATGGTCTCAAGGTAAGCAAGGATATCTTTATAGTAGAAAAACTTGGAGTTTATTTTCTGTAATCTCTCTTAAAACAAAGTTAATGTAATTGAGCATATTAAAACATTTAATATTTTGTATTGAATTGTCTAGAACCAAATTTTCCATCAAGAAATAAAAAATCAAATGGGAAGGGTCAGGGGAGGAAGGGAGGGAAGGAATAAATGATATAATTACTTAATTTTAAAAAATTGTGTATTCCAGTCAAACCTTGTGCTTATTAATTTCATACTAACCATTGCTTACACCCTCACAGCCTATAGTCTGTTTCTTGATTGCTATCTAGTCTTGATATTTTCCATAAGTGAAATAACATGATATGTCTTGGTTGAATGGCATGTTGCTTTTTCACACACCAGCTTATCAAAATTCATCCATGATATAGCCCATAAGAGAAAATGTGCTGTTGTATGGACAGCTATGATACCCTTATCCACTCATACATTTTGGTTTTCTCTACTTTACCTATCAGTAGCCATGCTTGTTTTGCAATGGAGACAGTTGTGTAAATGTATTTTATTCACATATTTTCTTGGTTCTCCTGTGTATATACATAAGAATTAATTTCTAAGATCAATAATAACTGTATTTCAACATGTTGGGGAATTATTAATTATTGTCCAAGGCATTAAGTCATCTTACACTTTAGCTTGGAATAAGTGAAGATTTCAATTTCTATATGACCACAATTCTTAGTGTCTAGCACTATAGCTATATTAAAGAAAGATTAAATAGTCTCTCATTGAAATATTAATTTGCATTTCTTTAAGGGCATTTTACCCATTTGTTTATGTGTATTTAGACAAATGTCTGTTCTTATTCTTTCTAAAATATGTTTCCATTTATATGTTGCCAGTCTCTGGTCTACCCATTTATCAACTATATACTAGATGGCATTTGTCTAGTTATTTTCTGTTGCTGAGGTAACATACCCTGACAAAGGCAACTTGAGGAAGGAAAGTTTAATTTTGATTTATGGCTCAAGGTTCAGTCATAGTTGGGAAGTGAAAGCAGCAAGAGTTGGAAGGACCTGCATCTCTAGTTGGAAGATGATAATAATGGCTGCTAATGCTCAGCTCAGTTTCTCCCTTTAATACAGTAGAAGATTCTAATCCAGTGAGTGTAATCAACTACAATGGACAGGACTTCCTACTTCAATTACCTAATCAGATAATCAAGATAACACTGGGCAAGATGGCGATGCAGGAAATAGCACTTGCTATACATTTGTGATGGTCTAATTTCAATCTGCAGAAATTATAGTGACATGACAGAGCCTTGTAAAAAAATTAGTTAAATTACATTGGGGCACCATTTGTAGAAATGATTAATTAAAATTTTTCCCAGTATTTATATTATATTTAATTGGTTTAGTAGCAGTTAATTCTTATCCAGACACTATAAATGAGCACACAGAGATCACATATATTTTCACAAGCCTAGGCCTGGGTTGTGCAATCTCGGCCTACCTATGCTAGCTCGTAATTCTATTACCCAATTATGACCCCACATATACACACGTCCCCTTGGACTGCCATTCTCCATGATATGCCAATGTTCCTGATCATGTGGAATGAGGTCCTTTTTTCTTTTCTTTTTTTTTTAATTTATTTTTTATTTCTTCAAGTTACATCTCAATCACAATCCCCTCCCTACTCCCCCCTCCAGTCCCACCCTTCCACCCTCCTCCCCCTCAGCCCCACCATCCTCTTCCCTTCTTTTTTTTTTTTTTAGTTTAAGGTATTTATTTTTCCCCCCAACAGCTCTCCCTTTCAGTCCAAATAATGGTTCTTTTTCTTATAACTATAAATACAATACAAAACAACAGAAATAAATAGGCCACGATTATAAGAGTTATATGGCTTAGCATACATTCCCAATGTCCAGTCCATATGTATTTGGCACCTGACTTTAACATTCTACTATCTAACCATCTCCATGAGTTTAAAGTTCTATATCTAACTCAGCTTTCATACTAACTTGCCTCATAATTTTAAAAATATCTTCTTAGATCCAGAACACCCTCTTGATTCTTGAACAATTCAAAATTTAACTATGAGACTCTAGCTATCTATTCTTCAACCACCTCAGAGACCTGAGAGGGATAAATATATCTGATTATATAGGAAGTGCAGGGCCTGCAGCTTCCAAAACTAAAAAAAATGACATACCAGTGGCTGCCTGGACAGTTCTCATTTTCTCTCCATACATTACAGCATCAATCTTCAGCCATTTGGCCCCATTTCTCTGACAGACATTGGTTGTAGAGCAGGAATTATGAAGGACTTACCTACCCTGTCTTGGCAGAGCTAGGTTCTTTTTTCTAATCCATGGTGTGTGCCTCTTTCTTCCTGCTCCTGGATGGAATGCTTTAATCCTCTGTCTAAAGCGCAGGCTTCCTGTTCTAGTCTCAGGAAGTCCCACCTTTCTCCATCTTTGCCCAATCTCATGGTTTACATAATGAACCTCCACTGAAATATCAATATTTCCAAAATGTCATCATTTTTCCAGTATTCACTCTTGATGATATAGTCTAGGATTCTATTGCTGTTGTTGTTTTTGCTAAATTATCAATTGCCTGTAGCCACCATGATAGGACCATACAAAATGCTGTGTTTACTTTATAAAATCTTTGCACCTCACCTCTGTCTCTTCCTCTCTCATCTCTTGTAGTGGCACAACAAATTATTCTCCTGCTTCTATAGTTTTTTCTTTTCTAGTTGTCACATGGTTGGAATTACACAATCGATAACCTTTCACATATTAAAGTACAGTATAGTGTCTTCATGTTAATTGATAGCTCTTTCCTTTCCAGTTTCATATTTATTGACACCATCTTCTTCATCCTTTGTCCCAAGACATATGTACTTTAAAATCTTATCAAGCTTGAAAAGCAAACCAACAAATCACAGAAAATGTCCCTGTGTCAAACAAAAATTAGAGATCATCATCTGCTCATTTTCTTAATAATCCAACTTTGTGAATGGTTTATGGTCAGTCTGTGTTTTCTCCCTTTCAGTTTGCTTTTTCCAACACAGTGAAATCAAACTTTCACTCACACATATTCATAGTGTCCAACCCTAGTCAGATAACCAAGGAATAATTTTCCTTTAACATGTATATGAATAAAATACCAGTTTCATTTTATATTTTTCTCCTCGTTTTAACTTGCTGACAAACCTTTTCCCTCTTTTTATCTTATTCAATAAAGTGACAGAGAGACAGATACCACTATGGACAGTGTCCTTTGATAATCACAATTATACCTATGACCTTTGTTATAATATAAGCTGCAACTGGCTTGTGCTTTGCATGACACATTTTAACTGAAATGTGAACATAGAAATTATGTCATTGCTTTTCATGTATGCAAAATAGAAGCATGACATTTATACTCACAAGTTTTAGCTCACAAAATAGTGTGTAGATTAAAGAAATTTGTTACTTATATAGTCTTACTTTAATGCAGATCTCTGTACTTGAATAAACAGATTTTAAAAAGATTTATTTATTTATATTTTATGTATATGAGTGTTATGCCTGAATGTATGTCAGTGGACCACTTGTGTCCATTCCTCACAGACGCCAGAAGAAGTCACTGAATTCCCGTGGAACTGCAGTTATAGATGGCTGTGAGCCACTATGTGGATGCTAGAAATCAGACCCTGGTCCTCTGGAAGTCCTCTGGAATCCAGCACTCTTCACCTTTGAGTCATTGCTCCACCCACAAATGAACAGTTTATCTTTTACGAAGTATTTTCATTGTCTTTCTGAAAACCTCTACAACATATAGAAGGGCACCACAATCATGTCTATACATGATCTTTCTACTCTTTATCTGAATCCTTCTGGCCATACTCCCTAGATATTTTTTTAGCATGTTCTATTGCTAGGCATTATGCAAATCATAACAATTCAGTGGTGGTGCTATTCTAACAAAATGTCCCCTGCCTTAATGTAGTTTGTAATTTGCAATCTAGAATACAAGAAAACTGTATGTAAATAACTGTACACATAGTATATATGGAACAATTTCCTGATAGCTTCTAAAAGACTAGAAGATAATTTATTTAGTTTTCAAGTTGATTTTATCAACTTACTTTATACCCTATGGATACCATGAAGTATCACTATAATTTTCTATGTGTCCTTTATCTTTTCATCACAAGGTTCTAGGTATTTAATTTTTAATGAGGGACTTAATAAATCATTTGAAGAACAATATGTGAGTGATCTTTGAAAATTAAAAATGACAGTAAATACAAAGTATTGTTTTCAAATAAGGATATCAACAATAACAATTATGTTCATTTTATTAATAGAAGTAAATAAAAATTATCAAACAATGACTACTGCTCCCAAGGAACTTACATTAAAAATAATGGTATCCACCATATAAACAAGCTGAAAGAGGGATAAAATTATTTTTAATGCAAGTTCCTTGGGGGCAGTAGTCATTGTTTGATCATTTCTATTGGGGACTGTGATGGAAATGTAACTTGAAGTAATAAATAAACAAAAAAGAAAGAAAGAAAGAAAGAAAGAAAGAAAGAAAAGAAGAAAGGAAGGAAGGAAAGAAGAAAGAAAGAAAGAAAGAAAGAAAGAAAGAAAGAAAGAGGAGGAAAAAGAATTCATAGATTTTTTTTTCTCAAATCTATGATCCAGAAGCCCATATATCTGTGAAAGGAATGAACAGAATAAAGGATTCTGATAAAAAGATATTTTAATAGATCCTTGAACTTTTTCACATGGATTCAGAAGGAACTTTTTCCCTCCTTTTGTATCAATTGGCAACTCTGGTCAGACTCCATATGTGAGGGAAAGGACCCATATGTATGTGGGTCCACCTTAACAATGATGTATATCTTTCTTTCACTATAATAAATTTTTTCTTGTCACTTAAAAAAAATAATGATATCCAATTGCAACAAATAGAAATGAATGCAGTTGCAAGTTGCATGCATTAAATAGGATTTAATGTTTATGGTATAAAATAATGTGTTTGATGCCACTTATAATTCTTTACTATATTTTATGCACAAAATTGCTTGAAATCATAAAGCAAGGCTGTAGCATTGCACAAGTGCTACAAAGACTCCTCCAGCTTTTAAAAGACATGCTCTATTTGGCCATTTAGTTCTTTTATGGACTCTCTGTTGAACTTATAAGCTCGATGATACAATTGTTAATTTATGTAATATTTATGTGTATAATACAAATACTATACTAACATGGTATGTGTAGGTTCTGGGCAGTAATGTAGCAGTAATTCAAAAACAGGAGGTAAAAACGTCATCTTTATATGTGAGAATGAACTAAGCAATAGGATACCGAACAACAAAATCCTGGGAGACTGGAGTATGAATCTGGAGAGAAACACAGGGAAATGTCTTGAAAAACAATAGCGTGGTATGGTAAAGCATGCCTTTAATCTGAGCACTTGGGAGACAGAGACAGGAGAATCTCTGAGAGTTCGAGGCCACCTGCTGGTCTACAAGGAGAGTCAAGGACAGCCAGGGCTCTGTTACACAGAGGAACCCTGTCTCAATAACATAAAAACACAAAACAAGACGACAGCAACAACAACAATAATAAAAACAAACTCAAAATGATACTAAGTAGAAAGTCTAGAAATGGAATCAGAATTTCAGTTTAGGTTTATGACGTTTATATATGGTATTTTAAAAACTGATATTTTGAATTAATGAAAAACAATACTGTTTGCCTACAGAAAGTGTTTACCATCATCAAATTCTGCAAAGACAACGGTTAGAAAGTACTGGAAGATGCCAATTGAAATTGGCAATTCTAAAGTCAGACAAAACCAGAATGGTGACTTGCAATAAAACAATGGTAATGAAGGGTTGGCAGGCAAATCTCTTACACTAATCTCAGTGACATTTCTTCTCTTCTAAAATGGACAAAACAGAAATACACTTATGGCCACTTTAAACGAATCTATCCAACACTCATATCAGTGTGTCAATTTATACAACATTTCTAAGCATTGATAGTCTTTCTGGTATTATTTGAAGACTGAGAAAGTCATAGCCAAAGCACATTATACACATACACAGAAATGTCATAATGAAATGTATTAAAGTCTGGTAATAAGAAGGCAAAGAAGAATGAAATGAGACATTAACGTAACAAGTGTGTCTTAAATATTTCCTCATGGTGTGGTCTAGTTCATCTAACAATGCTGCAGCACTGAGGGTTGTGCATGGTTGGAAGTTCAGGAACAAAGCTAATGGTTTAATTTCAGAATATATAAAGAAATTAATTTTTATAATAATATATACCCAGTTAAGGGAAACAAAAAACAAATACCATAAAACAAACAAAAATAAGAGCTATGTACCCAAAGGTAGCAACACTCTTCAGGGTTGAATGGCAACAGAAGAGAACCACATTATTAGCCAGGATGAGCAGTTGTGAAAGAGACACAGCCAGTAACCAGAAGATCCACAATGAGGAATCAGTGGATCAATGATGCCTGTTTCTTTCCTCCTTTTCCCAGTGTGCCCTTGTACTTCCTACTGGCTCATATGCTTAGTGGTCCCTTAGTAAGTGGTGCAGAGATGTAGGCTACAGGAGTGAAATTTCCAGATCACAGCTTAAAACATTTTATGGTGCCAATAAACTTAATCACCACAGGGCATGAGCATTATTTCTGAATACATGAAATATAAATATGACTCACTGTTGTAGTTGTGTATTTCTCTGCTTCAGTATTTATATGCTATATTTGAGAGGGGGAAAAAGGGATCTGTCATGTTTGTGTTTGTGCTTAACATATGAGATGTGCTACTTCTGTTTTACTATTGACAACCCTAATGCTGTGTTTACGTTATGCTTTGGGGTAAACTGACTATGCTTCCTTCTGCTCAGGTACACAGCAAGAACAGGGTCACAGGCCTGTTGATGAAGAGTGTATCAACAAACAAGGCTGTGACATGGTATGAAATGTTTGCTGTGTGAACTGACTTAGATTCCTTTTTTGGAACTGTAGAACCATGTTTCTTTATACAGAAGATTTGTTAGAATGGCACTCTTCTTAAAATGAGCTGGAGGTTGCTAATTTGACTCACGAACTCAAAGAAGTTTACTCTATACATAATGCTAATGTTTGTGAACAAGGGTCATAGAAGTAAAGTGATTTTTCTCCAGAAACAAACAAATAAATAGCTATGAGCATCAGTAACATATGACTTTACATGCCAATGTCAAATTGCTGTGTGGAATGTGTTTTTAGTTTCATTGTCAAAATCTAATTCTGTAACACAGTCAATTTTGGGAATTGGTTCAGTATAGTTTACTGCAATAAAATGCACTTGAGTTTTACCAACAGATCATGTGAAAACACCATACACACATGTCTTTGCTCTCATAGAAAAAAATGTCCTGGGGTTACCAAAAACAATATGTACTTTATGGTAGAAAGTAAGAGAAAAGTCTAGCCTTCCTTTTCTACAGAACAGAAACCTGTAAAACAATCTGCACATGGTGAGTCTTACTGGTGAACTCTGTGTAAGAACCCTTTCTACCTTTTTCCTACCTTTGGCTGTTCCACAAAAGTTTTTTGCTTTTCTTTGCAAGTGAGTCACTCTAGTCTTTGCCATCCTTTACACATGCCTTCTACTTATGTCTCACTACATTCAGATTCCTCTTTATGAATACATATCATATTGGATTATGCATATACCCTGAAAAATCATGGATTCATTATAAAAAATGGCAGGGGAAACTACCTTGCTTTTGTCTGTCATGTACTCCTACAACAAAATACTTAAGGTTGAGTAATTTTTTTCGCTTTTCATTTTAATATTTATTTATTACTTTAGGTTACATCTCCATCACAGTGTCCTCTTTCCACCTCTCCCATTCCTGCCCTTCCATCCTGTCTCTTATCCTTTCCATCCCACTCCTCTGGAGTGGAGTGTCCCTACATAATAGTCCCCTGCCCCAGTTCAGCAGTCATATGAGGGCCAACAGCCTCCTCATACACTGGGACCTACAAGGCAGCAACACTAGGGCAAAGTGTCTCATTGACAGGAAAAAAGTCTATGTTCCTGTTCCCTTTGCTGCATTGGTTGTACTATAGTTATCCTGTACTATATGGCTAAAATCTGACTCTAAGTGAATAGATGCCATGTGCATCCTTCTGAGTCTGGGTTAGTTCACTCAGGATGAGCTTCTCTAGTTCTATCCATTTAGCTACAAATTGCATGATTTCATTGTTTCTGATAGCTGAGTAGTATTCCATTGTGTAGATGCACCACAGTTTTTTAATCCATTCTTCAGTTGAGGGACATCTTGGTTGTTTCCAGTTTCTAGCTATTACAAATAAGGCTGTTATGAACATAGATGAGAAACTTCCTTGTGATTTGTGAGGAATCATTTGTATGTATACCCAGAAGTGGTATGGCTGGATCCTGAGGCAGAGCTATTCCAAGTTTTCAAAGATATCGCCAGACTGACATCCATAGTGGTTGCACAAGCCTGCACTCCCACCAGCAATGAAGAAGAGTTCCCCTACCTCCACACCCTCACCAGCATGTGCTGTCATTTGAGCTTTTGATCTTAGCCATTCTGACAGGTGTGAGATGGAATCTCAGAGTCATCTTGAGTTGCATTTCTCTGATGATTAAGGATGATGAGCGCTTTTTCAAGTGTCTCTCAGCCATTAGGGATTCTTCCTTCATGAATTATCTGTTTAGCTCTGTTCCCCATGTTTTGATTGGATTATTTGGTTTCTTGGAATTTAATTTCTTGAGTTCTTTGTAAATTTTGGATATTAACCCTCTGTCAGATGTGGGGTTGGTGAGGATTTTTTATGGTCACTTAATTTTTGACAAAGAAGCCAAAACCATACAATGGAAAAAGGACAGCATCTTCAACAAATGGTGCTGGTCTAACTGGATGTCAACATGTAAAAGAATGAAATTTGACCCATACTTATCACCTTGTACAAAACTTAAGTCCAAGTGGATCAAAGACCTTAACCTAAGGCTGGACACAATAAATATACTAAAAGAGAAAGTGGGGAAAACCCTCAAACTCATTGAAACAGGTGAAAACTTCCTGAACAGAACACCAACAGCTCAGGATCTAAGACCAATAATCAATAAAATGGGACCTCATGAAACTGAAAAGCTTCTGTAAGGCAAAAGACACTGTCATTCAAAGGCTGAGTAATTTGTTACAAGCAGTGGATTATGTTTGTACTTTTGCTAGTATCTGGCCAAGGTCATCTTGTATCAGTATATGGTGCAATGTTCACAAGAAAGAAGAGCAAGGCAAAGAAGATAGCAAGAGGGTGAGATCACTCCTTGCTAATGTCACCAGTCCACTCTGGACCCACAATCATCTTGACCCATTGCCTCTTAGCACACATTCTCCATGATAGAGAATCATTAAAAGCAGTTAGGTGTTCACCTAAGATTTGAGAGACATGTGTTCAAAGTATGGCAGGTTCTATTTTAAGTGATGTCATATTATAAATAACTAGAGATTAAGGCTTAAGCCTATTTATAGAAAAACTTCACACAATTAAATCCATAGCAAATATAAGTAGTATATTTAAAAGAGCCCCTGAATTTGAGAGAGAGCAAGTATGCTTATATGAATGGGATTTGAGGAAGGACAGTGAGGAGTAAAATCACATAATTTTATATTTTAATTTCAAAAAGTACAAAATACAAAAAATAATAAAATTTAATAAAAAGTTTAGGTTTATTTATTTTCTTTTGTATGTGTGTGTTTTGCCTGTATACATGTATGTGTACCATGGACATATATAATACTACAAAGGTAAGAAATGTATGTTGGAACTCCTGAAACCAGAATTGCTGATGGTTCTTAGCCATCATGTGTGTACTAGGAACTGAACCTGGTCCTGTACAAAAGCACTAAGTGTTTGTTCTTAACCACTGAGCCGTTGCTCCAGCTGCCAGGCAACACATTTTAAGACACTTATCTAGAAACAGGAACTGAATAGGCTCTTAAAGAATAGTTTTCTCTTCTTTAAATTTTTCTATTACATTTTTCTGTTGTCTGTTGGAATATGCTTTTTTGTATTTATATGATTAAAATACAATGTGTTGAATTGTAAACAAATTATATGAGTTTTGTGATCAGTACCCCAAAAGAGTATTAATTTTCTACTACACTTGCTGTGGGTAAATTGTCATGAGTTAGAAATATCTTAGGGAGGATGGTCAGAAGATATACCAGAATAGGATAGTACTGAAAAAAGAACTTGAAGGTGTTACTGTATGTACCTCATGAGGGCAATAAAAAGCCTATGTAGAGTTTAAAGGTAGAGATCTGAAGAGAGTAGCATGGCAAGGTGTTGGATGCTCTGTGGTGGAGGTTCAGATTTCTTTAAAGGCAGGGTTGTGTTGAATGAATGTGTTTTCTGTTTTGGTCTTTGTATACCACTGAAAAACAGACTCATGGAAAAGATGTACAAAACATTGTGATGAAAGAGCATTTGATATTTGACCAGCCAGAAAACTGTCACCTATGGGAAACTTATTTGCATCTTTTGATGGACAGACTCCTTGGAGAGCTTGTGATCTTGGTCAACAGGAAGCACCTTGTGTGGAGGGTGTGAAGCTAGTCAATTGGAAGGCGTCCTTACCCATGCATAAAGAAGAGGCTCATGGAAATGCAGAGGGGCTTTTTGGGTGGCATCGCTTCCTCATTGCTGCTCATCACTGCTTTGTTTCAAAAGATTCAAGAAAACTGCTTCCCTGAAGTTTGCTGCTTCGGAGACTTGCTAAAGATAGCATCCCAGGTTGGGCTGAGTGCAGTTCAGGCTGAGCCCAGGTCCGGCTGAGCTTAGGTCAGGCCCCATTCAGAGCCGCAAAAGCCGCTGCTTCTTCAACTGTTTTTGTTGATGCTGTTTGCTGTGTTCCTGTTGCTGACTTCATCTGTTCCTATGTATGTGATATGTCTTTGTGACTAGTTGTCTCAAAGACCTGCACCTAAGATTGTCTTCATCTTCTGCATAAAATAGTGTCATTTCTCCCATGCCTCGAGTTGGTGGGTTGGAAGGTGTGTAGAGTTATTAATAAATCATTTAAAAGTATGCCTTCAGTGCTGTGGTGCTGGTAGGTGCCATTTCTACCAGAGGACTGTTCATCATAAAAGACATGTTTGAAAAGGTTGAATTCCATTTGATAGGAAAGCAAAAATAGATTCTCTATTATATTCAACAGTCTGAACAATCTCCAAAAAGAATAATGTGCAAATCTGACTTGGAATCTGAACATATGGGAAAATTTGCTCATTAACTCTTCAGTCTGTGGGAAGAAAAGGGCATAAGTCAGACAAATATTATTTTAAGTGACATTTTGTTTGAATATTTACTTATTTTAATTTTGTGTATGGCTGTGTCCATGTGAACCATTTGTATGTATGTAGTGCAAATCGAAATCAAAAAAGGTAAATGGACCCCTGGAACTGGACTTACAGATAGTTATGAGCTATTGTGTGGCCACTGGCAACTGAACTGGGGTCTCTGCAAGAGCTGTTAACCTTGGAGGGGATTTTCCAATTCCCCAGTATAATATTTTACTAGCATAAGACAGACAAAAAATATATATCAGTGGTAGATAACTACATTTTAAAATACATAGGATAAAGTAATGACACACAGAGATCAGAGGAGTTACCTTTATGTTCATTTTTTGTTATATTGCTTCTCAGTGTTTTAGCTTTGACCAAGTGTATTTTCCAGAAAAAAATTCTCCATAATTAAAAAAGGAAAAATAATTTCCTGATGTAGTTTTGTTAAAGTCCTCCTAAGTTAACTGAACATCAATTTGGGTATGATGGAAGAAGTGTGCTGACAGAACACATAACTGCACAGCTCAGCAGAAGGAAGCAGTGAGCAGACAGTACACACAGACACACAGCTCAGTAGAATAAACAGAGAGACATGAAACAGGCAAGCATGGCCTGTTTCTCACAATGATACAGAATCTAGAAAGTGACAAAAGAACAACTATTCCCAGAAATCCAGTGCTACTGTTTGCCATTGGTATGAGGAAGGAGAAAGGAACCATCCTTGATTTTTATACCTCAAGACATCAATTCAAATGCTTTTTCAGCATCTAACAAGATGATCATGTTGTTTTTTTTTTTTTTTCTTTCAGCTTGTTTATATGGTGAATTACGTTGATGGACTTTCTTATGTTGAACCATCCCTGCATTCCTGAGATGAAGCCTACTTGATCATGGCGTACAATACTTTTGATTTGTTCTTAGATTTTGTTTGACAGTATTTTATTAAGTATTTTTGTGTATATGTTGTGGGAGGGAAATTGGTCTGAAGTTATCTTTGTTGAGTCTTTGTGTGGATTAGGAATTAGGGTGACTGTGGCCTCATAGAATGAGTTTAGCAGGTTTCCTTCTGTTTCTATTTTGTGGAAGAGTTTGAAGAGTATTGGTATTAGCTCTTCTTTGAAGGTCTGGTAGAATTCTGTGTTGAAACCATCTGACCCAGGGCTTTTTTTAGTTGGGAGATTTTTAAAGACTGTTTCTATTTCCTTAGGGGTTATAGGGCTGTTTGATCTGTTAACTTGATCTTGATTTAACTTTGGTAGTTGGAATCTATCATGAAAATTGTCCATTTTGCTTAGGTTTTCAAATTTGGTGGAGTATAGATTTTTTTAAGTAGGACCTAAAGATTCTCTGTATTTCCTCAATGTTGTTATTTCTCCCCTTTCATTTCTGATTTTCTTGATTTGGGTTTTTTCCCTCTGCCTTTTAGTTAATTTGGCTAAGGGTTTGTCTATTTTGTTGATTTTCTCAAAGAACCAACTCTTGGTTTCATTGATTCTTTGTATTGTTCTTTTTGTTTCTAAGTTGTTGATTTCAGCCTTAGGTTTGTTGATTTCCTGCCTTCTGCTCCTCTTGTGAGTTTTCACTTCTTTTTCACAAGTTCTTCCAGTTCTGCTGTTAATTCGCTAATATAAGCTGTCACAATTTTCTTTTTGAAGGCACTTAGTGCTATGAACTTTCCTTGTAGCACTGCTTTCATTGTGTCCCGTAGTTTTGGGTATGTTGTGCCTTCATTGTCATTGGATTTTCACTTAATTTTTGACAAAGAAGCCAAACTGTACATGGAAAAAGAACAGCATCTTCAAGAAATGGTGCTGGTCTAACTGGATGTCAACATGTAAAAGAATGAAATTAGACCCATACTTATCATCTTGCACAAAATGTAAGTCCAAGTGGATCAAAGACTTTAACATAAGCCCTGACACACTAAATCTATTAGAAGAGAAAGTTGGTAAATCCCTGGAACTCATCGGCACAGGTGACAACTTACTGAACAGAACACCAACAGCTCAGGCTCTAAGACCAATAATCAGTAAATAGGACCTCATGAAACTGAAAAGCTTCTGTAAGGCAAAAGACACTGTCATTCAAACAAATGGCAGCCTACAGATTGGGAAAAGATCTTCACCAACCCCACATCTGACAGAGGGTTAATATCCAAAATTTACAAAGAACTCAAAAAATTAATGCCAAGAAACCAAATAATCCAATCAAAAAATGGGGAGCAGAGCTAAACAAAAATTTCACAAAGGAGGAATCCCTAATGGCTGAGAGACACTTGAAGAAATGCTCAGCATTCTTAATCATCAGAGAAATGCAACTCAAGGTGACTCTGAGATTCCATCTCACACCTGTCAGAATGGCTAAGATCAAAAATTGAAATGACAGCACATGCTGGCGAGGTTGTGGAGAAAGGGGAACACTCCTCCATTGCTGGTGGGCGTGCAAGTTCGTACAACTGCTATAGAAATCAGTCTGGTGATATATCAGAAATTTGGAATAGCTCTACCTCAAGCCCCAGTCATACCACTTCTTAGTATGCATCCAAATGATTCCTCACCAAACCACAAGGATCTTTCCTCGTCTATGTTCATAGCAGCCTTATTTGTAATAGCTAGAAACTGGAAACAACCAAGATGTCCCTCAACTGAGGAATGGATAAAAAAAAACAACTGTGGTACATCTACACAATAGAATACTACTCAGCCATCAGAAGCAACAAAATCATGCAATTTGCAGCTAAATGGATGGAACTAGAGAAGCTCATCCTGAGTGAGTTAACCCAGACTCAGAAAGATGCAAATGGCATCTTTTCACTTATAATCAGATTTTACCCATATAGTACAGGATAACTATACTACAACCAATACACCAAAGGGAACAGGAATTTAGACTTTGTTACCTGTCAAGGAGACATTTTGCCCTAGTGGTGTTTCCATGTTGGCCCCCAGTGTATGAGGAGGCTCTTGGCCCTCATATGACTGTGGACTGGGGTAGGGGACTGATATATAGGGACACTCCACTCTGGAGGAATGGGATTGAAGGGATAGGGGGTAGAGGGTGGAAGAGTGGGACTGGTGGAAGAGTGGGACTGGGAAGGGTGGAAAGAGGGTACTGTGATGGAGATGTAACCTGAAGTATAAATATTTTAAAAAAGACATCAATTCAAAAGAGAGCCTAGTACTATATGTAAAATACAAAACCATATACATTTTGTAAGATAATAGAGAAGAGATTGTTCATAATGCAAAATTTGACAAAGATTTTTTTAGGCATTACAAAAACAAACAAATAAACACATAAACGTGAATTAAAACATTTTAAAAACTCAATTGGATTTCATTTAAAAATTTCTATCAAAACAAAATTTAAAAAAGATTAGGTAAGGCCTTAAAGAAAATATATGGAAACTACCTGTCGTACAAAGGACTTATATCCAGGAAAAATATGCAAATGTATTTTAAAATTCTCAAACCATTAAAAGAAAAACAAAGAAGCCAATTAAAATTAGGCAACAGATTTAAGGAGATATTTTGAAATGAATTTCTTTGGGTCTAAAATTAGCACATAAAATATATTCAGCATATATTCATTCAAAAATATATTCATTCATTTGTAAGGAGAGTATAGATTAATATAAATTAGATTTAGTAAATATCTAGGGGTTTCTGATACAGTCTCTTAATCCGGGGCATGAAGATCAACTTGGCTGTAGGCAATTAGTTTATCAGTTTATGGAGTAAAAACAAGGAGGAAGTCAGGTGAAAGGAGGGGAGTCTCTGTGGAATAAACAAGGAGGAAGCCAGGTGAAACATGGATAGACTCTATGGACTAAAAACAAAGTTTATGGTCCAGCATTGCTTTTAGCTTCTAAGTTGGCAGAGCCCTGATTAAGCTGAAGCCAGGTAGAACAAGGAGAGATTCTATTTAAGGACAAGTGGATGGAGCCCCAGGGGCCCATGCTAGAGAGCTCTGATGCTAGTGAGTCCTCATGCTACAAAGACAAGTAGTTTGTACCGTCTGTCTGATAGAGAAAGTACTGGTGGACTGATGGCCAGATCTTCATGAGGCAGAATGAAGCTGGTGAGCAGAGAAAGCCTAAGAAAAAAAGCAGAATCCCAAGGACTAAACCCTGTGGCTCAACTTTTTGCCTAGAGGGGTTTGACCAGTCCAAATGGTGGCCTGAACGGAACTGTGGCCAGCTTTAAAGACTGCGACAGAGCAGCGGCAGAGTTGCTGATACAAAGGAAATAAGTTCGCCTATAGACAGCTGAGTTCTCCCCAGAGAAGAAAACCTCAAGCCTTATTTAAGGTGAAACCGCCATAGCCAGTTTACCCTGAGGGATCTACGTCTGAGATATTCCAGAAGAAAGACTGCTAAGTGCATTAAAGGGTCTACCCCAGACACTGTGGTTCCTGATGACTGAGGATCTGCCCCAGAGACTGTATCCTTCTAAAAGGTTATGAAAATAGTTGTAATAATTATCAATAGGTTTAGTGGTTAGGTAATAGGGGTTGTAGGCATTCGTAGGGTTAGT
Source organism: Lophiomys imhausi (assembly GCA_907164525.1). Taxonomy (NCBI): domain Eukaryota; kingdom Metazoa; phylum Chordata; class Mammalia; order Rodentia; family Muridae; genus Lophiomys; species Lophiomys imhausi. Next base: position 12,996,835 of record CAJQZJ010001694.1, on the reverse strand, counting down.
AGTTAAGTGAATGTTTATATTTGAATATAGTTATTAATAAACAAATGTTTAATAATTTAATAGGTTCAGTTTCATTCGTTAATTATCAGGAAAATCCCACTCAGAACCATTTTAAGATGTTACCACAGTTTACTACAAGAGCATAAATTAAAATTAAAATTAGGACTGGCTAAAAATATAGCCATGAATATTTTTAAAATATCTATTTATTACTTCAGGTTACATCACCATACAGTGTCCTCTTTCCACCCCTCCCAGGCCTGCCCTCCCACCCTCTACCCCCATCCCTTCCATCCCACTCCTCTGGAGTGGATTGTCCCTACATATCAGTCCCCTGCCCCATTTCAGCAGTCTTATGAGGGCCAAGAGCCTCCTCACACACTGGGGGCCTACAAGGCAGTACCACCAGGGCAAAGTGTCTCATTGACAGGACACTTTCCCTGGGTTCGCTGGGTGTGACCCTACTGGTTCACATTTCTCAGGATGTTGCTCAACTTGTTTATATTTTTGCAATGTTGTAGCTAGAGCTCAAAATGTCTCCCTGCCGACTGCTGCCATCTTGGATCTGGCTTGCCATGGACATTTCTTATAAGACTAGAAAACAATTGGAATTCACACACTGGTGGTAAGAACTCAAAGACAATAGGAAAACCATGTAAAGCATAACAGGGCTACACAGGTCACTTGCAAAACTTTCCTGTTTGATGTGTGACATTAACTTTTATTTTGCGTGGTTCCCCTAAAGACATTACAGTTCCTGATGTAAGGTGGCATGATTTACAACTCATACTTTTTGCCTAGAGGTTTATTTCAGGAGCCCTGTGGTCAATCAAAATATATTGCTGTGCAATATAATTGAAAACATTTTTTTGTGATTTAAATTGGTGATAGTTAACTTCTCTTTAAGTTGAATAAGTCCTGCTTATATGAAAATTTCCAGGCATCTAGAGCAGGTTGAATTGGTCTACCCAACAGCCCTGTTCTGGATATTAGAGTGCATAAACTGAAAACCATAATCTGTGTTAGAACTTTACATCTGAAATATTCAGAGCAGAATAAGAATGGCTTTAGTATTGGTTAGGTAGATGATTGATTAGGTTATTAATTCAGCAGGTATCATATCACTTGGGGCAGCAAAGGAAAAACTAGACTGATCACTTTTGCCACTTCTACGTCAGTGGATTCATGGCAAAGCCTCCAGAGAAGAACTGCCCAGAGGATGAATTGAGAGCTTCACCCTCAGTGATACCTATGGAGTCCAGAAATCTAGTCATCTTTAATTATCCCTCTCTCTTCTGTGTTCATTTATAAATTTCTTAGAAAGAAATTAAGAGACAATCTCCTTGGTGAACTTACAAAAACAAAACAAAGCAAACAAATAAACACAAAAAAACAAGGATACGAACAAAACAGATACAACTAATTTTTTATTAAGCTGCTAAGAGCAACAAGAACAAGTGCAGACTTTGTGGCCCATCCATCAAGGAATTATATTGAGGAGCAGGGAGGATGGTGTTTGGGAATCAGAATGCTATAGGCAAGTTTAGTGCCCTTGAAGGGCAAAAGTATAGAGTATAAAAATGTTAGATTCTATTTTTCAAAAATGTTTACCAAATTCTAGAGAATTGGGTCAGAAAACAAATATATATTGGCTTTTCAAAACAGGATTTCTCTGTGCATCCCTCTCTATGTACTCATAGAAATCCACTTGCCTCTGCCCCCCAAGTGCTGGGATTAAAGGCATGCACCACGATCCCTGGAAGAAAAGAAAAATCTTTATGATAATCATTAAAAGAATCTGAGGAAAGTGCAGATTACTAGGGAAATATGAACAATTTCTAAAGGACAAAATAATGAACAATTAATAGATTAAGTGCTTTAAATGTTTGAAAAACACTCTACCATTGAGCTCCATCCACAAACCTGGTGTTAATGGTAGAAATCATCAAAGTCTAACACAGACTCTATAAACATGGTCCATGACATGATGTTTTACAAATTTATTAATGAAAATATAATATTCCTCATTAGTTTAATTAAAATTTAATATGATTCACCTGATAAATTGAAATTATAATGAGAATAAGTAGAAATATTTGAAATCAAAAATTAAAATCAGGAAATAGCTGCAATTGTAGACTGAAGTTGATAAAGAAAATTTTCAAAGATATTGAAGAACAATTATTGAATGGATTGCTTTTCTCATCACTCTGACCAGACAAGAAGCAACTGAATGTAAGAAGTATTTATTTGGCACATGATTTTTAGAGGATTTGGTCCATCACCTAAGGGCCTGCATTAGAGCTGGTAACTCCTTGCCAGGGGGAGTGTGTGGCATCATACTTATGTCTGAGCAGACAAGGAGAGAAGCAGGTATAAGATATGGACACTCAAGCTTGCTCTACTTGTCAATGACTACTTCTTTCGTCTAAGGATCCACATATCTCCTAAAAGTTCCAAATTAGCCCATCTTGCTGGGGTGAAGGGTTCAAACATCTAAGCAATTAGAGATTCATTTCCATCCAAACAACAATACATATCAACAAACTTTAATCATTCATTATATATCTGGGTTTAATACATCCAAGGTATAAATATTTACCAGTCATATATATCAGGTATTCACTTTTGGATATACCTAGAAATATCATGAAATCATCATGAGCACCAGGGAATACCTAAATAATCATCTCTGCAAATGCCAGGGATGAATATATTTATATACTGATTTATTGTGTGTGCATCCAAATTGTTGCTTTATTTTTCTCTATACCATCCTACATATCTCAAGCAGATCAAAGCAAAATGAAAATGGTGCACATATGCCATGCAAGTAGGAACATCTCAGACTTAAATAAGTCTGTTTTCTGGGAATGACATTACTACTTGACTTATGAATGTAGTGGAAAAATAAATCATCAGAGTCATCATAGGACTGATCTGGCAGCAACTATTCCCCTCATGTCCAGCTGGCAGAACCTTGTCTAATTTGTAGACCGCAGGATGGATTGCTGTCCATTTGAGAAAGTCATATTATTTATTTTTTACAGACATTAATTTTATTTCAATTTTTTTCACTAGGTAATTAGGATGTCTTGAAATCTCATTATTCATCTAGGATGGATAAATCCTTCCACTGTTTGACCTAATTTTCTAAATTGGATCCTACTCTTAAAGGTCTTTGTTCTCCTTCTCTACACCTTTTAATACACATGGATGAGAAAGCCAACATTTTTATCTATCAAAATATGAGTCCCAATTTTAGCTGATGAGAGAATAGGAGTAGTTTTGATAACATAGAACTATAAATACACTACATTGCTTATATTTTCACAGCATTACATAGGCAAGCACATATAAGATCTGATGTCTAAAACTATATTCCACATATCTTCTATATGTTCATAGCATATACCTTCGATTTACTTACAATCATGAGCTGTGTTTAGCTCTATTTTTGATGGATCATCCTAGCCTTTAATGTTTACATTTTGTTAGTTAATTCCATAAAGTTTCAATATAGCTATAAATTTCATGTTGAACACATTTCCCCTTTCCTCTAAATACTCTAGTAAATCTTGACAATACCTGTTTTTATTATTTTCTAAGAATATTAAACTGTTATAGGTGTATAGTTGACCTAGAAATAGTTCATTGCAGAATCATTTTCCCTAAACAGCTGCTCTCAAAGCCACAGTAGACTTCAGTGTACATGGTTATTGTTCTTCACCCTCTTCAATGCTCTTAACATAAGTTCCCTACAAGGTGCCTATCAACGAAGAAGTTGTTTGAGAAAGGAGAAAATAAATCACCTGGGTAGTGCTGGCACATGCTTTTAATACCAGCACTCAGGAGTCAGAGACAGGCAGATCTCTGAATTTGAGGCCAGCCTGGCCTACAGAGTGAGTTCCAGGACAGCCAGAGCTTTACAGAGAAACTCTGTCTTGAAAAATAAACATGCAACCAAAAACCAACCAAACAAATGAACCATTCATTCTTGGGATGATATTTGGAGATGTATCAAACATTATACTGGCCTTCTATTTGTTGAAAAAATACTTATGTATAAATCATTTGTGTTTATTCTGCCCTAAGCTTTAATTTTATACCAAATTCCTAATAAGTTCAACATATTTTTGATAGGTAGAATTGGTCTTCATGAATGCAACACTTTTGAACTGTAAAATGACTCATTTTACTTAGCTCATCAAAATGAATTGTATCAAGTGTTAGCTATTAAAACATATATTCATATCATCTTTCTTTTATGTTTTTATATTAGAACTGTTACTGATTTTTTTTTGAGATGCTATACTTTCATTGGCAGATTCTTAGGGTGTGTGATCAAGGTATGAGTTTAAAATGATGTGCTGTCATGGGTTCATATTGGGCCATAGAATCAACAATGTAATGGTTATTAAGCCAGAGAATCTACAATTCCATGGCCTATTGGGCCATAGAATCTTTAGTGTCATTGCCACTGGACTGTACAATGTACACTCCTATGGCTACTAGACCATAGAATCGCAGTGACATAGCTACTAGGACAAAGAAACTATTGTGCCATGAATATTGGGCTACAGATTGTATAGTGCCATGATTCTTGGGCCACATAATCTAGTGCCATGATTATTAGGCTATTGAATTTTCAGTGTCATGTGTCCAGTGTACAATTTGGTTTCCACTCAGTTGCTTATTCCTGACAAAATCTTTCCTGTTTTTTTGAGTGGCTGCTTGGGTCTACCACATTGATCCTTTCCAAACACATGCTATGTGCCTGCTATGCAATGCACAATATGCTTACTGGCTTGTGATTATATTATGTTCTTTCTTAGACTAAATGTAGCTCTCATCTAAAATACTGTACATAATGAGGCTGTGTTCTGTGATCATTATTCAGTTGATAATGATAGATTTAATAGTCAATGAGTAAAGAAATTTATTGTTATTTGAGAGTTAACTCTAACATCTCTTCATAATCAAAAGGACTAGAATCATTCATCAATAAAAAGGTTGACTAGTTATAAAACCAACAAGTTGTTACTATATGCTTAGAATCTATTTCTTTTGTGTGTGCTTTTTAATTTGTAAATAGATTTTCTTCATATAATATGCTGTGATCAGTTTACACTCACTCATCTCCTCTGAGTTCCTCCCCACCCATACAACTTCATGCTTTCTTTGTCTCTCTTTTTAGAAAACAAACAGGAAAATAAGAGCAGACAGACAAACAAATACAGCATAATAGAACAAAATTAACAGAGAAAAAGAAAAAGTCTGAGGAGCTCATGAACATACAGAGACATAAATGTGTGCTCATGAATTCATTTTGAGTTGAATATCTACTGCTATCCATGGGTCTTGAGTGTGGTTTATAAACCTAGTGAGACTATATTGGAAAAATCAAATAATTCTTTTTGTGTAATTGTCACTCAGCAATGATTTCTTGGTTAGGGATGGGAGATGATGTCCACTTCTCCCTCTCAGGGATAGGATCCCATCTAATTTAAATCTATATAGATCCTGCAAATGCTGCCATAGTCTCTGTGAGTTCACATGTGTATAAGCCTTTTTATTTTTTTGTCTAGAAACCTTGTTTTCTTGGTTTCTTTCGTTGTCACTGACTCTTACAACCTTCTTATTTCCTCTTCCAAAAAGATATTTGAGACTTGAAGGGAGAAGTTTGGTGGATACATCCCAGTTATGACAATATATTCCAAGGTCCCTCACTCTCTGCACATTTTTCAGTAATTGGTCTCTCATGTTTTTCCCCATCTACTGCAGGTAGAAGATTCTTTTATGCTGGCTAAGCAAGATACTGATATATGCCTTCTATAGAACTGGATTTATAGATAGATACTGCTTAAATTTGTTTTGTTTTGTTTCTTTTCTTGTGGAATATTTTCTTTCTTGGTCTAATGTGATTGATACTTTTGCTGGGTACAGTAGTATGGGCTGTTATCTATGATTTCATATGGTTTGTAGATAATCCATTCAGACTCTTCAGGATTGTAGAATTACACTAGTACTTACACATCTTGGGTTGAAATGATTGTAATTCTAGGTGTTTATATCTGGTATTGTCTATGTTGGATATGCATTTCATTTCTTAGTTTCTGTTTCACTATCTAGATTTTTTTAAAATATGGAGCTTGTGAGTTATCTGGTAGAAAATGCTTCTAGAGCCTTATGGGAGGCAGAGAAGAAGAGAGGTAGGCTGGGAAAAAAGGCTGAGAGAGACTTCAGGAAGAGCTTAGGTTAATTCTGTTCATAGCTAAAGTTATGATCCACAAGGAGTTGGGGGCATGGTGGTAAGTGGGAATCCTGGAAGTCAGTTGAAGCAAAATAAATACTTATCTGTAGAGACAGGGATGAAAAAGCAGTGGGTGTGCTAGGTCGGAACCAAGAGTTGGAGACTTCAGTTGAGATAGTAGCAGGGAACCTAGATCATTCCACATGGCCTGAAATATCAGCATAGCTTGGAGAATAACAGTCATAGGGGATTTATGTATATGATGTGGGGTTTTATTTGGGGAATAGAATAAGCTGGCTTAGATAGGCCAAGATTGCACAATCCTGGCTAAGGCTTGTTAAAATCCATCAGGTGTCTATTTATTTATAATGGCAGGTTAAGGACTAGCCTCGCCAACCAATTAACTATAATATAAATGCTGGTAAATAATTTAATTATCTACTTCAACAGAGGGGTACTTCTAAAGAGGGTGATAATGGAGAGATCATAATAGGGAATAGGAAAGATAGTGTGATTCACCTACCTGAGTCCATGCATAATATGGGCACTAGGGATTCTTAGTATAAAGCAGTTTTAGATATTAGGGGATGGCACCAAAGAAAGGGGATAGACTAGCATGGGGAATAAGAGGGTCCGCAGGAAGCAAGAAATGACAGCTGGCTTTAGATTTCTGTGGAGTAGACATTGCTTCCAGGTGTTGGTGGCTGATGCAATGGGCTAGGGATAAGAAGAAAAGCTGGGTCTGGACCATGCTTTGGTTCCTTGGACCAACAGTCTCCAGGGAATAGAGGCAAAGAAGGAGGATGAGCCCTTGCACGTAGTATACTACAGGGTTGAGGATAAGACTGTTGGGGGTAGTGTTAAGCATTCTAAATGTTAATTGGTCCTGCTTGCTGTCTATTACTTACATTGACTCTGATTGGTTAAATAAAATGTCGAGGCCTGAGATGGGCAAAGACGGAGAAAGGTGGGACTTCCTGGGATTAGAACAGGAAGCCTGCACTTTAGACAGAGGACTAAAGATTCCAGCCAGGAGCAGGAAGAAGGAGGCACACACCATGGGTTAGAGAAAAGAACCTCATTCCACATGTCCAGGAACATTGGCATATCGTGGAGAATAGCACTCCAAGGGGACGTATGTATATATGGGGTCATATTTGGGTAACAGAATTAAGAGCTAGCTTAGATGGGCTAGGATTGCACAATTCAGGCCAAGTCTTGTTAAAATCCACATGCGGTCTCTATGTACTCATTTATAATGGATGGTTAAGGTTTAGCCGCCTAACCAATTAACAATAAATACTCATAAACAATTTAATTAATTATTTCTACAAATGGCACCCAATGCACAACCCAACGGAATTTAATTAATATTTTTTTTTTTTTACATAAGACTGGAGAAATTGTCATGTAGGAAAAGAAGAGTGAAGATAAGCTATCTACTTCCCAGGCATGGCCATTGGGTTCCCTGGTAGAATCATTTATTTTCCATCAGTGATTTATATGCTTCATTCACCTAATACTAAACATCTATGTATTAATAAACTCATACCACACATCTATTCAGTTCCTTTTGTTTTGTCAGCACTTCTCAGAGCACTGAGAGAACCAAAGTGAAAATAGTAAGCTGTGTGTAGTGTGCTATACCTGGGAAACTGGGACAAGGCCATCCATACCTAATTCCAGGTAAGAAAGTACTGTATAATGAGACCATGTAACAAAAATAAAAGAGTAGGGGGATATCGTAGTTTAAAAGGTCTAAAAGTAGTATGGCCGGGCATGTATGAGTCTTAGGAAAAGGTAACATAATGAGAGATTGAAAAGCCAGCAGAGAATATGCAATGGAGATAAAGTAAGAGAAAAGAATCAAGGCTTCTTGAGTGTTTGAACATTGTGAATTTTTCTTTACAATGGGAAGTGCGTAGAATGCTTTGTCAGATGTAGTAGTGATCAAGACAAGCTGAATGTTTCTCACTGTAGACGGACTTCATATAGGGTTGTTTATGCTTCAGAACCTCTGTTTTCTTGAAGAATTTGCTTTTAAAGATTTGTAATTATAAATTATTTTACTGTCCCTCTGACATACAAGGGCATTTAGAAAAAGCCTACTGTAATCCAGGCTTACCTGTCTGAGTGAACTAAGGGCCATCCTTTTAGAATACAAACAAATAAGATTCGTTGGAAGGTACAAGAAGCTTAACTTAGACAAGATCTCATTCTAGGATATCAGAATGTCTCCTGCTATAAATATATGACAGACAAAGATATTAGCAAACACAGATGACCTCAGACTCAATTCTGTTCTGAAAAACTATATAGAACTTTGATTTGGGCAAAGACTGAACTTGGGATCTTGTTCCCACTTCAGTCTCATTGAATAAAGTCATCATAACTCTTTTCTCTTTGTCAATGAGGCTTTTTACTTTAATGCTCAATTGTCATAGTTAACAAGATTTGCTATTACAAGAAATTACATTAGAAGGACTGAACCTGCACTGGGTCTTTGAGAAAAGGATTCTCACAGGAAGTTTTATATGAGATATAAAGGTATGGTTAATAATCTAGGAATATGGGTATCTTAAGGGAAAAGGTGGTCTCTGAATAATTCTAAAATATAAGGAGATTCCCAATGAAGCTAGAGTGAGAAGATATTGTGTTCCTTAAAGTGAGTCCATCAAGTGAAGACCACTCCACAAAATAAAAGATAATACTAAACATATAGATTTATTTCAATTTAAATGAAAACTTCAAAACTGTTTGGTAAAAGAGAAAGGTGAAAGTTGACATGGCTCACGTTATAGTTGGAATAATTCCACTCTATACAAAACCTAAGATAATAAACATTGAGACTTATTTCAAATTAAATGTAAACTTTAAAAATGTTTGGGCAAAGACAAAGGTGAGAGTTGACATGGGTCACTTTATATTTAAGATTTAGATGTAGTGTGAGAATTGGATGACAGTATGTCTGCGGATTCAGTATGGAAAAGCCAGGAGTGTAATAGAATATAATAGAGCAGTGAACACAACTACTTTATATGGACAGCAGTAGAGATGAAAGGACATGAAGAGAATGGGAGATGATGTGCCCAAATGGAAAAATTTGAATAAATGAGGTGGAATAAATGTAATAGGAGCAATAGATGCCTCCAGGACTTGGTATGAATATGAGCAAAGCTACTATACAGTGAGCTGAATTCTGCTGGAGTCTGAGCAGGAGAAGGTGAGGCTGAATTGGGGTAGCCTTATAGAGAGAAAGAGTTTGTTGTTATAAGAAGGCCCCTAGGCAAAAGAGAGGAAGTAGTTGTTGTGGGGTATGCCTATAATCCCATGCCTTAGGAGGCAGATGCAGGGATATCAGAAGTTCAAGGATATTCTTAGGTATGTGTGAGGCTTGAATCCACTCACACTTACATGAGACTGAGTATCTACAAAAAAAGAACATCCCAGAAGTGGTATGGCTGGGTCCCGAGGCAGAGCTATTCCAAGTTTTCTAAGATATCGCCAGACTTTTTAAGATAACCCCCATAGTGGTTGCACAAGCATGCACTCCCACCAGCAATGGAGGAGGGTTCCCCTTTCTCCACAACCTCGCCAGCATGTGCTGTCATTTGACCTTTTTATCTTAGCCATTCTGAAAGGTCACCAAATCACAAGGAAGTTTCCTCATCTATGTCAATAGCAGCCTTATTTGGAATAGCTAGAAACTGGAAACAACCCAGATGTCCCTCAAATGAAGAATGGATTAAAAAACTGTGTTACATCTACACGATGGAATACTGCTCAGCTATAGAAACAATAAAATCATGCAATTTGCAGCCAAATGGATGGAACTAGAGAAGCTCATCCTGAGTGAGCTAACCCAGACTCAGAAGGATGCACATGGTCTCTATTCACTTAGAGTCAGATTTTAGCCATATAGTACAGGATAACTATACTACAACCAATGCAGCAAAGGGAACATGAACATAGACTTTTTGTTGTCAATGAGACACTTTGCCTTAGTGGTGCTGCCTTGTAGGCCCCCACCCAGTGTATGAGGAGGCTCTTGGCCCACATATGACTGCTGAACTGGGGCAGGGCACTGTTATGTAGGGACACTCCACTCCAGAGGAGTGGGATGGAAGGGATAGGGGGTAGAGGGTGGGAGGGTAGGACTGGGAGGGGTGGAAAGAGATAAACTAAAAGATAGTTTAACACCATGCCAATTAAGTTAATCAATGATGTAACCTGAAGAAATAAATACATATTAAAAAAAGAATGTCATAGCAATAAATGGCCATCTTCATGACATCACTGCAAGACTGGTAGGGGGATATATGGGACAAAACAGAGCACAATTAACTCTTTGCCTCCAAAATACATACACTGCCAACATGGTATCTTAGTCACTTCATTCATGCCTCCATGCATCCATTCATTCATAAAAAAAAATCAAAGAAAAAAAACAATAAGAAAGAAACATCTATTGGGCATCAACTGTCAGGAAGCTTGATTTTAAAATGTGAGAATCATGTAATATTATTGTCTTGATATTATATATATATATATATACATATAATGATATATGTATATTTATGTAGCTTTGAAAAGAAAAATAGGTTGACTATAAGACAGGAACTTTCAGAAGATACATGTATTTTATATTTTTTTGTGCCCTGATTAATTTGTGTTCTGCTTTTATATATTCATCTCCTTGACTTAGAAAATATTTCTTTATCTAAGATACATAGCCTTACTCTTTAGGCTAACAGCCTCCTGAGATCAGTCCAGTGGAAAGTCTGAAATTAGTGAACACTCAGAGGGTTTTATCACTTCAGAATATATGGAGACTACTTCCCACTGGCCAGCTTCGCAAAATGTTCTTGTACTTATTAAATGTAATGTCTTGAACAGAACGCTAGTTTAACTGAGAAATAAAAGTATGGTGTCCCTATAAATATCCTCAAGGAATCATTTTTGGACTGCTCCATACTTGAGTCACTTTTAAAACATGGGGAATAGTCCACTTCTTCCATGAATAACATTTAACGTTATTTGAATTAACAATCACTCACCATTTTGAATCTTATAGCTCCCAACATTTAACTACTTTGTTGATTGGCTAATTCATCTTCCAGTAATGTTCCTAGCATACAGACTTGACAGACTATTACCTTTCTTGTAAATGGATTACTTGATGTTTTAAAGTCAGATGTGATTTGACTGAACATGACCAATAACTAAATAAACAATTTAAAAGTGATATGCCAACTCACTTTGCTAGTCTATTGATTTCCAGTTAGTGCCTGGTGACATGTAAAATAAAAATAAGGTAGCTGCTTTTAACCTACTGAAGCTTCGTGTGGTGCAGAAAACTTAGAAATATATTTGTCGGGCAGACCCTCGATTGCTCACCTATTGTTTCCTTATGTGCCTCTTGACATTACTCCTGCTGCTCACACTGTACTGTTTTTGTTGGTTTTCACATAATGTTTGTGAAATGACTATTATAAACTGTAAGAAAGGAGTTTTGAATAAGCAGATGAGAATCAATAATAAAATTAGAGCTGGCAATTGGCATTGGCATTTTCAGCAACAATAGTTTCTGAATGAATGTTTAACAACAAAAAATGGGTTTATAACCAGCAAGTCTGTAAATTAACAGTGAATAATTTAGTTTCTGTGATTAGAAACAGGACTGAAGCCCAGTGTTTTTTTCCAAAGACTTCAAAAACTCTTTTTTTTTCCTCTTCTTCCTCGCTTTTATTATGAACCTTGAGACAAGGTCTTGAGTAGGAGCCTAAGCTGACCTCTAATATCCTATTTCAGTCTCAAAAGTGAGGTATTACAGGAGGGTGCCACCATGTTAAACTCAAATGCCTTTTTTAAGTTAGTAAAACATCAATGGATTGAGGCACACTTGTTACCTATATCATCACTGACACACCTGAAAATATGTCTGAGATTTTCAACACATATTCATGAATGAAGATTAGAGCAAAATCAGATATAAAAGCAATCATGATAAAACTTTTAATTTATACCTGGGTATAGTGTGAAGGAATATTTCAAGTTTCAGTTAAACTCAGTTTAACAAAAAGTTTTGACTCTTAAATTCCTTCTACCTCCTCTTTCATTATATTCCCAGAGACTTCAAGTGGGTAGTACAAGTTGTTCTACTGGGGATGAGTCCCCAACAGTCACCATCTTCTGCACCTAAACAGCCAGGAGATTCTGGATTCAATAGTGGACATTGCAAAGGGAAGCATCTCTGATTAAGCCTGAAAACAGCCCTTGTCTATAGGTATAAACATAAACATCTAAAAGATAGTTTAACACCATGTCAATTAAGTTAATCAATGATAGTAAGTTTCCTCCTAATGACGAAGCCATCCTCAGCCACAGGCTTTTGATCGGGTTTACAGTACCAAGAATAAATTCTATCCTCTGGAGTGGGCCTCAAATGAAATCAGATAGCACTTAACTATGCTCATAATATTTACTCCACTATTGCATCACGAGGCACATATTTTCTGGTAAGTTGGTCTAGTTCATAGGGCTTCTGGTCGTGTTAGACTGTTGATGAAATTTCTCCCTCTGCACATAGCTAGGACTATGAAAGTTGGGCAATAGGGAAGAAGTTCTCAGCTCATCTTCTGGACTTTATTTTTCAACCATAGTATGTGGTGTCTTTAGCAAGAGGGACTCATCAACTAGTTTTAGTAAGGAACGAAAGTAAATGAAAGGCTTTATGTTTTTGCAGGCGTGCCTCTCTGACACTCAGGTTATGAGGTATCCCACATATGACATTTGGATTTTTTTTTTTAAACCCAAGACTTTCAACAGCAATGTTATACAGCTATGAAGGATATTTTCTCTTTCAATGTTTTTGTTTAATGTACATTTAAGCATATAAATGGTGATACCATAAAGTTTAGTTTTTTAAATTAGTTTTGACTGAGAAATATAAAATCTGCTCAGAAAACATATCTAATTTTTCTCTGATAATGCTAATGAATCACTAACTTCAGCTTTCTCCATGTGCAGATAAAGTGATTTTAAAAAGACACCATGACTGATTAATTTATTTAATATAGCTTCCATGCTTGCATCCATTTTTCTGTGGGTGATAACTTCATTCTTTTCCATAGCTGATAAAATTCCGGGGGTTAGATGTACCATATTTCTTTAGCAATTAATCTCTTTTGTATACACATATGTAACATAAAATATGAACAAAATTGTCTAGGGGAACAGAGATGACAACTGGAAAGACAAAGGGAAGAGAAACAAAAGACAGGGTGAAGTAATAGGTTTATCTTTCTATATTTCTTATGTGAAATTTTCATGCAATAAATTTTTTAAAATGTACACTCCTACAGCATTCTCAAACTCAAATATCCCTTTCCCTGGTCTCTGATGGATGCCAATGCACCAGCAGATACCCAGACAACTGGTGTGAATCACTCTCTGGAACAGCTAAAGTTATGTTCTGTTTATTAAATTCTGTTTGAACTGGCAGTCAAGTAGGTTTCTGAGTCATGAATGCAATATAATGAAAATGCACTAATTTGAGTTCCAACACTTTATATTTTGACTTCGATAATTCTGAAAGAGACTATGTAATTCATCCTTTATAATATCAACTTAAAAATAGTAAGTAAATAAATAACAAATCTATCTTGCTGCAGGTCCTCTTAAATATTTTTTAGGAAGACCTCCAATCAACTTTAAATACATTATCATTGCATAAGACTGCAGAAGGATACATAGGCTAAGTGGTAAGAAGTATTTCTTTAGTTTAAAGATTCCTCACATGACCTTTTTAAAGACAGCCAATTCCTGAAGCTTCATTTACAACACACACACACACACACACACACACACACACACACACACACACAGTATAATACTTGACAATTTTAAAACACATTTCGTTTTCTTTATTCCTTTTTATTTTAATTGAAAATGTACTCTTTTTTCATGCAATATATTATTTATGATCATGGTTTCTAATCCTGGAGAGCCCTCTACTCTTCCTATTTGCTCCCTTCATCTACTCCTTTTCTGTTTCTCATTAGATAAAAACACGCTTCTAATAGATACCAACCAAACATGACAAAATAAAATACAATAAGATGAAGCAAAAACATTCATATTAAAGATGAACATGGCAACCCAACAAGAGGAAGAGTCCCAAGAGCAGTTAAAAGAGTCAAGACCCAATCTTTCACATAGTCAAGAGTCCCATAAAAATACTAAGATAATAGCAGTTAGGTCTGCCAGAGTCCCAGGTTCTCCCAGCATGCCTCAGCTTCTACCTGTTATGGCATGCCCCTCCCCCACAAGCCTCTACCTATATAATCCCGACATGTTGGGGGCTGGCTCTATTCACCTCTCTCTCTCTCTCCCCCCCCTCTTCCTTTCATTCTCTTTTCTCTGCCTCCTTTCCCCCACCCCTCTTCTCTCTCTCTCCTCTGTCTCTCTGCATGTGCATGCTTTTCCTGTTACGCTCTTGTATCCAATAAACCTGTCTTTATAAAATTAACTTGGCCTTGATTGGATCATTTCTCACAAGGCAGTAATTTTTTAAAATATCTGGTAAGGTGACTCAGTGGAGGTCGTTCCCCACCAAACGTCTGGACATGGGGTTGCTCCTAACCACTGGTTGTTGCTCACTCACTTAGGATTCACCTCTTGCCAGCTACAGCTGTCTCAAGTGTGGATACAGTGAGTAACTTATTTTCTACCTGCTGCTTTTCCGGGGTTCAGGACCCCCTCCAGACTGGCTTTTCCCAGTTGTGGGCAAAGGCAAAGGCTAAGGCTAGTCATCTGGAAGGCAATAGCGGTTTGGGATTAAGTGATCCAGGTTAATTTAGAGTAGCTAATTGAGAGTCTGACCAGATAAGGGTTAAGCATTGAAACATTAAAAAGTCTTGGAATATTTAACTATTGGGGAAAGGACCACGGCAGCTTATAGGCCGTTAGTCCAAGCAATCCAGGGCCATAGACTCCTGGACTCCCGTCACACTCTGGCGAATCTCCAGCCAAACTGCCAGTAATTCTACTGGCCTAATATAACAACTTATATTATTTAACAGAGTTTAGGTTACAGGTGGTGTAGGCTACCCTTGGTCCGGGGCTCTTTCCCCAGGACAAATCAGGCTGCTGGTTAAGGTAGGCCAGGCTTGCCAGCAGATATCCTGCTAGGCTGCCCGCTGTTCTACCAAGCCGCCAGCTGCTCCGCCAGCCTAATCTTACAGTTCATTCTTATTAATAAATATAATTTATGATTAAATTCCAGTTTCATCTAAATTCTTTTAGGCCTCAGGGAATCCACTGGAATCCACAGGTCTAATGGATTCAGATAAGTATAGCCTATTTCCACTTCTGCCTATTGCTGGGTCGGGGGAGCCTGCCTTCTCCCTGGTTTTGGAGCCACTGCAACTGTCAAAACCGTGGGCCTAAAAAATGTTCACACTAGTTACTTAATTTTACCTCCTACCCCTAATATGTATCTGTTCTAGCAAATTTCTACCCAATTAAAGACTGCAAACAGCTCCTATTGCAGCCTTCACATCTCTAGATGGTCATGCAAGAATCTGGAAAGCAAGTAAAACAGCCTGCTCTTCTAAGACCTGACCAACATTTCAGCTTTTGCCCCTCACACCCCCAATTCCAATGCCCAAAATGTCAGCAGGAAATTGCAAGATGATGCTCTGCCCCTATTCATTTATTATCAACAAAATTCTGGAATGTTAGGTCTACCTGAGTCCCAGGTTCTATGTTACCTCACTGAGAGGATAATTTTTTTCTTGTTCTATACATTGTCTGCAAATTTTATGACATCATTTTTTCTTAAGAGCTGAATAACAGTGTCCTTTGCCTTACAGAAGCTTTTCATTTCATGAGGTCCCACTTATTGATTGTTGATCTCAAGTCCTGAGCTGTTGGTGTTCTGTTCAGGAAGTTGTCACCTGTGCCAATTAGTTCAAGGGTTTCTCCCACTTTTTCTTCTAGTAGATTTAGTGTGACTGGCCTTATGTTAAGGTATTTGATCCACTTGGACTTAAGTTTTGTACAGGGTGATAAGTATGGGTGTAACTTCATTCTTTTACAAATGGACATCCAGTTGGACCAAAGGACACTGTCATTCGAACAAAATGGCAGCGTACAGACTGGGAGAAAATCTTCACCAACGCCACATCCGACAGAGGGCTAATATCCAAAATCTACAAAGAACTCAAGAAACTAAATGCCAAGAAACTAAATAATCCAATCAAAAAATGGGGGACAGAGCTAAATAGAGAATTCACAAAGGAGGAATCCCTAATGGCTGAGAAACACTTGAAGAAATGCTCAACATCCTTAATCATCAGAGTAATGCAACTCAAGACGACTCTGAGATTCCATCTCACACCTGTCAGAATGGCGAAGATCAAAAACTCAAATGACAGCACATGCTGGCGAGGGTGTGGAGAAAGGGGTACCCTACTCCATTGCTGGTGGGAATGCAGGCTTGTGCAACCACTATGGAGGTCAGTCTGGCGATATCTTAAAAAACTTGGTATAGCTCTGCCTCAGGACCCAGCCATACCACTTCTGGGTATACACCCAAATGCCTCTTCACGGAATCATAAGGAAGTTTCCTCATCTATGTTTATAGCAGCCTTATTTGTAATAGCTAGAAATTGGAAACAACCCAGATGTCCCTCAACCGAAGAATGGGTCAAAAAACGGTGGTACATCTATACAATGGAATATTATTCAGCTATCAGGAACAATGAAATTATGCAATTTGCAGCCAAATGGATGGAACTAGAAAAGCTCATCCTGAGTGAACTAACCCAGACTCAGAAGGACACATATGGCATCTATTCACTTATAGTAGGATTTTAGCTATATAGTAGAAGGTATCGATACCACAACTAACACACCAAAGGGAACTTGGACATAGACTTCTTATTTTTAATTTTTATTCTTTATCTATTTTTTATATATTAGTTATATTTTTTTCTATTTTTTAGTCTTTTTTATCTATTGTATGCTTATTGGTTTGTTTGTTTAGTAGTTCTCTCTCCTGGGCAATGAGACACTTTTCACTGATGGTACTGCTTCGTAGATCCCCAATGAATGAAGAGGCTCTTGGCCCTCATACGACCTCTCAACTGACATGAGGGAATGTTAGATAAGGACACCCCACCCCAGAGAAATGGGATGGAAGGGTTAGGAGGTAAAGAAAAAAAATTGAAATGTGATGTTTCGGCCTTTTACTACTAATTGTCATAAACTGTTTAGAGTAATTAAGAAATGCAAATTAATGGTTATGCAAGCTTGTCATTCAGTTAGGTACTATGACAGCCTATTATAGTTACTTTCTAAGCTAATCAGAAATAAACCGGCAAGAGAAAAGCAATATCTGCTTACCCTAATATAAGAGATAGATAGGGCCTCTTCGAAAACCTCAAGAGATCTGCAGAATATGGCATTCAAAGATGTTTTCGTAACTTTAGTTTTTATATATCAAGACATATCAACTCCTTACAGCACCCCGTATTCTCCTCCAAGTAGAAGATGAGCATCGAAGAATCTCCAGTGGGAGATGATTGAATTAGCTGCAAGCCTATCTCTTGGTAGAAAAGCCCCTTGCCCCAACTATAGACAGAATGCTGTCCAAAAAGGACAAAACCTGGAAGCAGGTAAATCAACAGCCTAGCTCTGCCAAGGCAGGGTAGGTAAGTCCTTCATAACCCCTGCTCTACAATGTCTGTCAGAGAAATGGGGCCAAATGACTGAAGATCGATGCTGTAATGTATGGAGAGAAAATGGGAACTGTCCAGGCAGCCACAGGTATGTCATTTCTTAGTTTGGGAAGCTGCAGGCCCTGTACTTCCTATAAAATCAGATATATTTATCCCTCTCAGGTCTCTGAGGTGGTTTAAGAACAGATAGCTAGAGTCTCATAATTTAATTTTGAGGTGTTTAGGAGTCAAGAGAGTGTTATAGATCTAAGAAGATACTTTTAAAATTGTGTTGCAAGTTAGTATGAATGTTGAGTCAGATATAGACCTTTAAACTCATGGAGATATTTAGATAGTAGAATGTTAAAGTCAAGTACCAAATACATATGGACTGGTCATTGGGAATGTACGTTAAGCCATATAACCCTCATAACTGTGGCCTAATTACCTCTGTTCTACTGTATTGTATTTGTTATTATAAGAGAAAGAGCCATTTGTTGGACTGAAAGGGGAAACTGTAGGGGGAAATAAGATATACCTTAAACTTAAACTTAAAAGAAAAAAAAGGGAAGAGGATGGGGGGTTGAGGGTGGGAGGGTGGGACTGGAGGGGGAATAGGGAGGGGACTGCGATTGAGATGTAACTTGAAGAAAAAAAAAAGAGCTGAATAATATACCATCATGTAAATGTACATTTTGTGTTCAGATAATCTCTTGTGCATCATGTAAAGATTGTTTTTGTATATTTAAATGATATCTGTACTAGCAGAGAACGGAGTATAGACTGCACTTTGTATTTTTATTCCTATGACTGTATTATATTTTGTAAATACTCCCTCCATCACCTTATGATTGGTTAAATAAGGAGCTGAACAGCCTTTCGCAAAGGCAGGAGGGAAGAGGCAAGGCTTCCAGGCTGAAAGAAATGGTCTTAGATAGGAAGCAGAGAGTGGGAAGTCGCCAGCAGGACACAGAGGAAGAAGCAGGGACTAAGAGACTAAGAATGAAAGGCAGCGGACCACGGGGCAGAGCATAGATTAGTAAAAATGAGTTATCTTAAGTATAACAGCTAGTTGGGAACAAGAGTAGGCTAGGCCAAAAGCCATTATAAATAGATGTGAATCTCTTTGTCATTATTCAGAGCTGCAGGGAGCATAGAAAGGCAATACAGTTACAATTTTGTTTGTCCATTCTTCTATTGAGGGGCATCTAGATTGTTTCCAGTTTGTAGCTCTTAGAAATAAAACCAGAATGAACTTGGCTAAGCAAGTGTCCTTGTGGTAGGATGGAGGGTCTTTTGGGTATACGCCCAGTGTGGTATAGCTGGGTCTTGAGGTAAGTTGATTTTTAATTTTCTGAAGAAATTCCATATTGATTTCCATAGTAGCTGTATAAGTTTGTACTCCTCCCATCAATGGAAGAGTGTATTCCTTGCTCCAGATTCTCAACATGAGCCATCATTTACATTACTGATCTTAGCCATTATGAGAGGTGTAAGATGGAATTTCAAAATAGTTTTGATTTGCATTTCCCTGATGGCTAAGGATGTTGAGTATTTCTCTGTTTCTTAGCCATTTGAAATTCTCTACTGAGAATTCTCTGTTTAGATTTGTATCTCAATTTTAATTAGATATCTAGATTCTTGAGTTCTATATATATTTAGGATATTAGTCCTCTACTGGATATAGAGTTGATAAAAATATCTTTCCACTTTGTAGGTTGCCCCTTTGGCCAATCAACAGAGTCCTTTGCCTTACAAAAGTTTTTCAGTTTCACATTGTCCCATTTTTATCAATGTCCATCTTAGTTACCAATTGCTGATCTCGGTGCCTGAGACATTGGTGTTCTGTTTATAAAGGTGCCTCTTGTGCCAATGTGTTCAAGGCTGTTCTCTACTTTCTCTTCTTTCAGGTTAAGTGTATGTAGGTTTATGTTGAGATCTTTGATTTACTTGGACTTGAGTTTTGCAAAGGGGGATGAATATGGATCTATTTGCATTCTTCTGCATGCAGACACACACATTGACTAGTGTCATTTGTTGAAGATGCTGTCTTTTTTTTTCAGTGTGAATTTCTTGCTTCTTTATGACAAATTAGGTGTACATATGTGTTTGGATTTGTATCTTGTGTCTTCAATGAGATTCCATTGACCAACATATCTGATTTTATAACAATACTTTTCATTTTTTATTACTATGGTACTGTAATACAACTTGAAGTCAGGGATGGTGATAACTCCAGCAGTTCTTTTATTGTTCTTTATTATGTTTAGGTGTGTCCATTATATCTGTAATCTTTTAAATACTTTTATCATGAAAGGATGTTGGATTTTGTTAAACCTACACTAAATGAGTTGATATTTTGTTTTTGTTTTGTTTTTTTTTATTTCAGTGTGTTTATATGGAGAATTGTTTTAGCTATCTTAGATTTTTGTTGTTGTTGTTTTTGTTTTTCCATATGAAGTTGAGAATTGTCCTTTCAAGATCTATAGAGAATTGTGTTAGGATTTTGGTGGGGATTACAATGAATCTGTAGAAATTTTGGTAAGATGAAAATTTTTACTATGTTAATCTTACCAATCTATGAGCTTAGGAGGTTTTCCCATATTCTGATATCTTCTTCAATTTATTTCTTCAATGCCTTAAAATTTTATTATAAAAATCTTTCACTTTCTTGGTTAGAATTACCCACAATATATTTTATATTATTTGAGGCTATTGTGAAATGTGTTGTTCCACTGATTGCTTTCTCAAACATTTGTATTGAGTTTAGAGTGTTTAATACCTGTAGGAATTTCCTGGTAGAATTTTAAGGGTCACTTATGTATTCTATCCTATCATCTGCAAAGAAATGAATTCTTCCTTTCCAATTTGTTTATACTTGATTTCCATAAATTGTCTTAACGCTTTAGCTAAAACATCAAGTACTTTATTGATTGGATATGGAGTGGGCAATCTTGTTCTTGATTTTAGTGAAATTATTTGAGTTTCTTTCTATTTAATTTGAGATTAGCCGTAGACTTTCTATAAATTGTCTGTATTTTATTTAGGTATGTCCTTTGTATTCCTAATCTCTTAAATACTATTACTATGAATAGTTGTTGGATTTTACAAAAGATATTTTCTACATTGTCCAAATCATTTTTCCCTCAGTTTGTTTATATAGTGGATTGTATTTACTAATTTTTATATTTTGAACCATCCTACCTGTTCATGGTGGATGATCTTTTTGATGTATTCTTAGATTTGATTTTAAAGTATTTTACTGAATATTTTTGCTCCTATGTTCATAAGAGAAACTGGTCTGTTATTCTCTTTCATTGTTGAGTCATTATGTGGTTTGGTACCAAGGTAACTGTCACCTCATAAAGTGAGTCAGACAACTTTCCTTTTGTTTCTATTTTGTGGGATAATTTGAGGAGTATATGTGTTAACTCTTCTTTGAAAAGCTGGTAGAATTCTGTGCTAAAGCCATTGGCCTAGTGCTTTAAAAAATTTTTTTTTTACTTTGTATTGTTTCTTTATTTTGTGAATTTCATATCCTGCACCCTGTTGTCTCGCTTCTCCCCCTCCACTTAGACCCACCTTCCAAACTTGGAACCTCTCCCAACATAAAAAAAAAAAAAATTCTCATTGTGGAAGTTGTAGTGTGTCTCAGTGTGTCCCACAATACTCCCTTTGTCCATACTTTTTGCATGCAAATATTCAATATAATGACTCCTTGGTCTCCTAGGAAGCCTCTGGCTTCTCCTATTTTGTCAATACTGGAACCTCTCTGGGATTCCATTCATATATCCTGTTATTGCCCTGTGTCATGAAGATCCTGTAGTTTTGGGTCTGTGAAACCAAAATCCAGGGGCTGGACCAACTCCCCTGCCCTCATTACCCCATCAGTGGCAACTCTCCTGTCTGCTACCTGTGGTAAGGGCATGGGAGAGTGGAGAGGATCTCTCCCTACACTCATCTCATCTACAGTACCACAAAGCAGGAAAGCTGTCCCTGTCCTTCACATATGGAAGCAGAGCAGGCCCTGCACCTCATCTGGGCATCACACTACTGCTGGCCCTGGATATGGGGTCATGGTTGATCCCCTGGGGAGAGAGAGAGTGTAGGAGAGCCAGTCCTGCTTTTTTTTTTTTTTTTTTTTTTTTTTTTGCTTTTCGATGGTGTTGGGGAGGAAGTGATCCCTCTCCCCTCCGCTTTGCCCTCACTACTGGTGACATACAGAAGATCTGGCCCTGATGGGGTCACAAGAACAGGAGAGCTGTCCCTGTCCTTCACATTCTGTAGCTCTTGGGTGAGCAGGCCCTGCACCTCACCTAGGCAGCACAATATAACTAGCCATTGATGTGGGGTTGTGAATGAGTCTGACCTTGTCCTGTCCCATGGGAGTGAGTGTGGGAGAACCAACCTTGTGCTTTATTTGCTTAGATATTATAATGACTGCCTACTTCACTAGAAGTTATAGGTTTATTTAAATTGTTTATCTGCTTTTGATTTAACTTTGGTAAGTGGTACCTGTCAACACAATTATCCATTTCTTTAAGGTTTTTTAGTTTTGTGGAATATAATATTTTAAAGCATGCCCATATGATTGTCTGGTTTATCTTAATGTCTGTTGTTTCCCTCTTTTCCTTCCTGATTTTGCTAATTTGGATATTCTTTGTGTTTTATGTAGTATAGATAAAGGTTTGTCTATCTTGTTGGTTTTCTCAAAGAACAAACTATTTCTTTGATTCTTTGTATTGTTCTGTTTGTTTTTATTTTATTGATTTCAGCCCTCAGGTTGATTATTTCTTGTGTCTAATCCTCTTAGATGTGCTTTTTTTTTTTGTTGTTCAAGAACTTTCAGTTGTGCTATTAAGTTGCTAATGAGATCTTTGTAATTTTTTATGTAACATATAGAGTTGTGAACTTTCTTCTTAGCATCACTACCATTGTATTCCATAAATTTGGGTAAGGTATGTATTCATTTTCATTGAATTCTATAAAATCTTTAATTTCTTTATTTGTTTATGTATATCCACATATTTTATTCAGTAAATAGTTGTTCAGTTTCTATGAGTTTGTAAGCTTTCTGTTGTTGATGATACCCAGCTCTAATCCCCAGTGATCTGATAAAATTCAGGGAGTTATTTCAATTTTCTTGTATCTGTTGTGGTTTGTTTTGTGTCAGTTTTTGAAAAAGTTCCATGAAGTCCTGAGGAAAAAAGTATGTTCTTTTCTGTTTGGGTAAAAGATTCTGTAAATATCTGTTGGGTCCATTTGGTTTATACCATGTGTTACCTGCAGTATTTCTCTGCTTAGTTGTTTGTTTGTTTGTTTTTGGTTGACCTGTCCTTTGGTTAGAGTTGGGTATTGAGGTTTTTCACTATCATTGTGTGATGGTCACCATGTGGTTTAAACTATAGTAGTGTTTCTTTTACAAAATGGGTGCTCTTTGCATTTTGGAGATAGATGTTAAGAATTAAATGTCATCTTTGTGGATTTTTCCTTGATGAGTTTGTAAATGCCTTCCCTATCTCTTCTAATTTATTTTGGTTTGAAATACATTTTGTCAGATATTAAAATGGTTTTACCAGCTTGCTTTGCAGGTCCATTTACTTGGTTTATCTTTTTCCAACCCTGTATCCTGAGGAAATATCTATCCTTTGGTTTGAGGTATGTTTCTTGAATGTAGCAGAGCAGTGAATACTTTTTTTTTTACATCTATTCTATTAGTCTTTGTCTTTTGTTTTTGTTTTTTGCTGAATTGAGACCATTGATATTGTGAGACATCAATGACCAATGATTGTTGACTTCTGTTATTGTGCTGTCGATGTTGTTGTTGATGGTGATGGTGGTGGTGGTGGTGGTGTGTGTGTGTGTGTGTGTGTGTGTGTGTGTGTGTGTGTGTGCGTGTGTGCATGTGCGTGCGCGTGCGCGTGCGCGTGTGTGTGTGTTTCCCTTCTTTTGCTTTTCCGGTGCGAGATTATTTATATTCTGTGTTTTCATGGGTGTAGTTAATTTCCATAGGTTGGGGTTTTTCTTGTAGCACTTTCTGTAGGGCTGGATTTTTAGATAGATACTGTTTAAATTTGACTTCTTCATGAAGTATCTTGCTTTCTTCGTGTGTGGTAATTGAAAGTTTTGCTTGGGTATAGTAGTCTGGACTGGCATCTATGTGCTCTTAGAGTCTAGAGCACATCTGTCTAGGATATTTGGCTTTTTGTCTCCCCATTGAGAAGTCAGATGTAATTCTAATAGGTCTAACTTTATATGCTACTTACTCACTTTCCCTTGCAGATTTTAATATTCCTTCTTTATTCTACATATTTACTGTTTTCATTATTATGTGGTTAGAGGACTTTCTTTTCTATTCTTTTATTTGGAGTTTTGTATAACTTATATCTTTATAGGCATTTCCTTCTTTATGTTAAGGATATTTTCTTCTATGATTTTGTCGAAAATATGTTTGGGTCTTTCACTTGTGGTTTTTTCTTCTTTTATTCCTATTATTCTTAGATTTGATGTTTTCGTAGTGTCTCAGATTTTTCTGGACATTTTGTGTCAGGAACTTTTTAGGTTTGATACTGTCTTTGATTTATGCATTCATTTCTTCTATGGTCTCTTCAATGCCTGAGATTATCTTTTCCATCTGTTGAAGAAATTGCCCCTATAGTTTCTGTTTCAATTAATAAAATGTTCATTTCCAGAATTCCCTCAGTTTGTGTTTTCTTCATTGCTTCTATTGCTACATTTCAGGTCTTGAACAGCTTTATTTGATTCTTTCAAATGTTTATATTTTCTGGGATTTCTTTAAGGGATTTACGCATTTCTCCAATTGTGTGTGTTTTCCTGGTTTTCTTTAAAAGATTTATTCATTTACTCTTTAAGAACCACTACCACCTTAATTATGTACTTAAAAGTCTTTTATTTACTTGTGTTTCAGCTATATTGGAACACTCAGGGTTTGCTGTGGTAGAATACCTGGGTTCTAGTAGAGACATACTGTGCTGGCTATTACTGATTGTGTTCTTATGCTTGTGTCTAGGAATCTGGGTTTGGGATGATTATAGGTCTAGGTGTTAATTTCCATGTTTGTCTTTGTTGGGTGAGTGTTCTCTTCCTTGATTTCTGTTTCCTCTCTGGACTATCAGTGAGTAAGATGGTTGTATTTTGCTTGTTTTACAGGCCTGGTCAGACATATGTGTTGGTGGAGAGGAGTTCAGGAGGAGATTCCCTGTGGGATAGACAAGTGGTGTAGACAGGTGAGAAGGGAAACTGCAGCTGTTGATCTATTGCAGTGATAGTTACAAGCCTAAGAGATTGTGTATAGGAGGGGAACAGAGAAGGGGAATGGGCAGGGGCAGGGGGTAAGTCTGAGGCAGCCTACCTGTTTTTCTGGCTGGTGTGGTCTGTGGTTGAGCATGAGGTCCCTGGGCTAAATTGAGTGATGTGTCAGGGAGGGAGGTTAAGAAGTGTTGGTCTGTTATCCATAGGAGATGTGGGCAAGGGTAAAGGGAGGACACTGCTCAAGATGTGTTGGAGCATTATGGATGGGACAGAGGAATTGTGTGTAGGAAAATAATGAGAGAAGAGAAGAAATGTGACTAACCTGACATTTGGTTTTCCTAAATATTTATTGTATAAATGTTTCTTAACCATGGCCAGTCTCCAATAAAAATATATTTCTCATTTATTATCATTTCACATTTTCTTTGAGTGGATTAAATGCATTGGTGATTAACTCCTAACCACCCATATTGCATCTGTGGCACATTAAAGAAAGAAATAAAAGCACATCTCCTTGGCATCTAATCAAGAGCAAACCCAACCTACTTTGCGCTCCCACCCTTCCATGTCTTCCTTCGTCTATCCATCATATGAGTCTGAATTTATGCCTATCTGAAGGCTGTCTTATGAATCTGTCCTGGGTTTGTCCCTGTGCTTTTGTCTATTTTGTGAGTGTGTGTCTGTCTCTAAAAAATGGCTTCAGTTTTTATTGAGCAGCATAGAATTACATGAGGAAGGAATGGAACGCTTTACAAGAATCTAACAAAATTTAACAACAAATTAAGTCATTGACTCCAACTGATCCCAACTGACCCACAGCAAACAAACAGTACTACAAATATCTCCATCAACCAATATCAATAAATGTTATATTCTACATTTATGGTGGATTTTTAGAAGGATGTTTTCAGCCATTTAATTTGTTGCCTTCAGCAAATGATATGCATATATCATTCTGATTTGGGGGCATGGAAGAATACATAATTTAAGTATACAGTTATGTATTAATTTAGGTTGTAAAAGTTGATCACATAGGACATTCAAGGCAAGTGAGGTGGATTGTTACACTCTTCTCTTAAAGGCAGGCTAAACAAAAAGGCTGAGTATGAAATAGGATAATAACCAGTCTCAATATCTCCAGGTATGTTATTAATTCTGGCTGTGAGATCAAACAAAGTCTCTTAGAATATAAGAGATATATTCACAATCATGCATTGTCACATTTTTGAGCTGTATTCTCCTAAGGCTGCTCAAGGGAGAATTGTTTCAGCCTCATGTAGCCTGCTCTGCTCACTTTGTATCTTTATCATGTGTGTTGCATGTTGTAATATTCCTCTGAGCTGATATCCTTTGCTGGTAGCTTGGTACCACTCTGTGAGACATCACTTTAATACTTAATCCTTGGTTACATACAGCATCTGCTCCTAAATTCTACCCTTGTCTCTAGGAAATAAAAAAGGTAAAACTCCACATCCCTCTAATGTACCAATGAGGCTAATATTTATCTCATTTAACCATCTAGATACACTAACTCAGTGTAGAATCAAATATTTTTAAAAATGAGTAACATTGTGGCCTTACGGAGCATACTTTTATTCTTTATTCATGCTAACTGTTTTTTTTTTTTTTTTGCTTTCTTTTGTTTTTGTTTTGAGAGCATCTCTGGCTGGCTTGGAACTCCTTCTGCAGCCTAGGTTGGCCTCAGACTCTCTGAAATCTGCCAAACTCCACATCTCAGGTACCAGATTCCTGGAATTTCATGAAAGTTTGTGGATTTGTGGGTGCAGTATATTTATCTTGGAAACTAGCACTAATTCCTATGGGCATGATTTCCTATGAAAATATTAATGTGTTTCATAACTGAAAAGAATTAGTTCCAAATTTGGTACCAATCATTTGTTGTTTACAGGCTTTTTTATATTGGTGAAAAATGTTAAGATGTAAAATGTGAAGGGAAATCGGGCAGAAATGTCTTGTTTCCTTTCAAATTCAGATCATTTATAATGTTAATATTCCAATTAACTTTTAAAATAAGATGGCAGAATATTAGGCACAGGAGACAAGTGTCTATCTCATAATACAGTCTTGAATTACACTTTCGAATAGAATTTATAGAAATGTGAAAGTACCTAAAATTAGATCAAATAATCTGCCTAAAGCTTTCTTCTTCCATAGAATGCAGTGGTTGCAATGTGTGGTGAGTCTCGGGAAACTCTGTAATTCAGTCTCTGGAATAGACATATCCAATTCATGTTATATTTGTTCTTTCCCTTCCTTTAATTTGCATGTATATGTAGACATGTGCATGGAAGAAAAGTGTCCACCTGGAATGAACAAATTTCATTTTATTGTAATATGAAGATTGTATATGCTTTTGTTGCTAACTCTGCTTATATTTGTCTAATGATAAAAGCCATCATCAGTATTTGAATGCATTTTGAAAAATATGATTGCAATTACATAATTACAACACTTCTGTATGCAATTTTGGGTGTGTGGTGATAGAAGAACAAGAATAATTTCCTTATCTCAGGATGCTTTAGTATGCTTTTTCCATGGACGGAGCATATTTTTAAATCATTCAAAAACAGGGACCTTCCTTGAATATTTAGTGTTACTGACTCAACTATTCTTTAATGTATGTTGTTAATTTTTATTTTAAAAATATCACATAAAAATCTCTTTATAAATATTTATCAAAGGGAAGTGAATTATGGTACTGAAGAACAAAAGAAAATACCTATGTGTAACATATATTATCCGAGTCCTTTGAAACATCATAACAACTAACAATGTTCTGTCACTTAGTATCTCTTTTCGACTTTGTTTTAAAGTATGAGATATGCTGATATACCTGTATGTTCAGATGCAAAGATACACAAACATAATATTTCTTTGTCTCATTGGTCCATTTCTAACCAGGGCGAGGTGTATTTATCATCTACTCTCACAACATTCTGCTTAAGTGCTTACTGCTTTATTGACAGTAATATCTCCTCCTTGCCATAATGTTGACAATTCTGTGGTGCCAGCAAAATCACAGCAGATGAGTAGGCTGGACTTCAATTTTCTGGTGATTAACTTTCCTCTGTGCTATTTGGATGGATGTGGGTTTTCTTCACTGGTCAGAGAACTTCAGGCTGTTTAAGTTGTCACTTTTGTTTAGCTTTTACCTCATCTGTTTTATTTTGTTGCAACCCAACAAATACATTATTATCATTAATAATAGAAGCAACATATGGAGTGCTCAGAAATCAAAGTCCTCTAGACAGTATGGCTTCATGTAAGGTCACATGTGCTTTTGGATCTGACTCTCGTCAACCTGTTGTGTACATAGGATCATAGGTCCAAGGTATTTGTTCAGGATTGTTTTCCCTAAAGTAGATCTGAGAAAGGGTGAAAGTCTAAGTGGCATCTCAGGTGAATTTCACAGCCTAAATTCTAGTATTTCTTGACTGTTGCTTTTCTATACTATATAGGTCCTGATAATCAGCCTGGGCCAAGCTCACTCATCAGTTTTATCCATGTTAACAAATATGATTCCCAGTTCTTTAGTCTATGCCATTTGGTTCCTTTTTCTCTTTTGCTTTGTCATCCCATCTATACTTTGCCTTCACCCTGTTTAGCAAGTTGTAGCTTTGGTGTCATGGTTTAGATGTGTCTTTACTTACAACACTTGTACTGAAATTTTGGTTCCCAGTTTGGTAGTGTCACGGGTGTTATGGTGACAGCCTTTGAATCATGGCTTGTGGCACATAGGTCACTGAGAGTTCATGAAACTCAGCATAGTGCTTATGATGGTGAATTTTAATTGTAAGCTTGATAATATTGAGATACAACTAGGGTATTAGTAGTGTACACCCATGGTGTGACTGAGAGGACATTGACAGAGGTGATGGTTCTAATGAGCACATTAATATTCTTGATAAACCTAGAACTTCAGTAGCATATTAGGAGGTAGTGGGACTATTACAGGTGGGGCTTAGTAGGTGACTGGAAGCATTCAAGTAAGTTGTATATCATCCTTACTGTTTCTTGTTATGGTTGCTCTCTGCTTTTTGACTGCCATAATGAGAAATGCTCTACGTTGCTAGAAGCTTCTGCACATCATGACTGAAATTTCTCAAAGCATGAATTATAGGAACTTTTCCCCTTAAGTAGTTTATGATATGTATTGCATTATAGTGACATGAAATTTCTGAAGAGAAGTTTGCTTAAGAAGAGCAAACCCGGAATTTCCTATCAATGGTACTTGTTTTGCCTTGTGATCTCTCTTATACATATTTGTGGCACTGCGATGTCTTCAGCATTCTCTGATGCTGTGAGGCCTTCATTAAAACCAAAAAAAAAAAAAAAAACAGGTCTATTGCAGAGAAAGGGGAACATTCCTCCATTGCTGGTGGGAGTGCAAACTTGTACAACTGCTATGGAAATCAGTCTGGAGATATCTTAGAAAACTTGGAATAGCCCTACCTCAATACCCAGCCATACCACTTCTGGGTATACATCCAAAAGATTTCTCACCAAACCACAAGGATGTTTCCTCATCTATGTTCATAGCAGCCTTATTTGTAATAGCTAGAAACTGGAAACAACCCAGATGTCCCTCAACTGATGAATTGATTAAAAAAAACTGTGGTACATCTACACAATGGAATATTACTCAGCCATAAGAAACAATGAAATCATGCAATTTGCAGCCAAATGGATGGAACTAGAGAAGCTCATCCTGAGTGAACTAACCCAGACCCAGAAACATATACAAGGCATCTACGCACTTATAATTGGTTTTTAATCATATAGTACAGGATAACTACACTACAACCAATGCACCAAAGGGAATAGGAACATAGATTTTTGTTACCTGTCAATGAGCCACTTTGCCCTAGTGGTGCTGTCATGTAGGCCCCAGTGTATGAGGAAGCTCTTTGCCCTCATATGACTGCTGAACTGGGGTGGGGGACTGATATGTAGGACATTCCATTCCAGAGCAGTGGGTTGGAAGGGATATGGGGTAGAGAGTGCAAGCGCGGGACTGGGATGGGTGGAAAGAGGGTACCAAGATGGAGATTTAACCCAAAGTAATAAATAAACATAAAAAAACAAGGTCTCTAATTTGGAATCTTTAACAGTATGAGCTAAAACAGAACAAAAAAACCAAATAAACAAAAAAGCATACAAACTAATCAACTAACCATACAAAAAAAATCAATTCTTTTTTATGTATAAAATCCTGAGAACTTCATAATAGTACTACAAAACAGAAACCATACAGTTTTCAAAGTGATATTAGCTGATTTAATTTTGTTTTGGTTTGTAAACAACCCAACCTTTTTTTCCAAATGGTTTTATAAAACTACTTTTTTTAAATTTTAGCCCATAAATTAAAGTCTGTGTCAAATTAAAATTATAATAATTTTAGTCTGATGATTGATAATAAAATATTCAATTCTATGGTACAACAAACACTTACATTAAGTTTCCAAGGAAAGGAATCTTCCATCTCTTATCAGTTATGGAATAAATTGCTCAGAAGCCAGAAACAAGAAAATGTTTCTATTTCTGCCTCCACTTAATTATGTCTTGTCATAGAACTCTAAGACTTAATAATATTGAAATCGGTTATGAAATGTGAAGCATAGATACCAACACTAGCCGAACCACTAACCATTCAGTATAGATGATGTTCACCAACCAATAAAGAAAACCTTATGCTGGAGAGTGATGGCCTAAAATTTTTATCTCAGTCATCTTTTGAAATCATATTCCCATTCATCTCACATATCAATTTTTTACTTATAATTTTCCAGGTAAATAACATCAAACTATTTTTGTTTTCTTGCTTTGATATTTTGGGGGGGAAACGAGAGACAAAAGGAGAGGGAAAATATGTCAAAATATACTGTATGAAAAATATTTAACAAAAATATCCTTAAAAATGGTCCCTAGATAACGTTAAGTTGCCATTTTGTTTATTTTTTATTTTTGCTTTATTTATTTATTCATTTATTTATTTTTTTTGAGACAGGGTTTCTTTCTGTATCCCTGGCTGCCCTGGAACTCACTCTGTAGACCAGGCTGGCCTTGAACTCACAGAAATCTGACTGCCTCTGGCTCCCGTGTGCAGGAATTAAAGGCATGCAATAGCAGGCCTGACCATTACAGACAGTTTTGAACTGCCAAGTGGGTGCTAGGATTTGAACCCAGGTCCTTTAGAAGAGCAGCCAATGCTCTTAACCACTGAGTCATCTCTCCAGCCCTAAGTTGCCATTTTAAATACAAATTTTGTGTATGCTAATCTAGCATGATTGTACACATTTCAATCCAAGGTCAATCATTGAAAATAGTAATGGATTCTTTAAGATTTTTTAAGATAATGTTTTTATTAGTTGAGAATGTCATACAATATGTTTTCATCTTATCAGTGCCTCTTCCTCCAACTGATGCCAGATCCTCCCCCACTTCCCTACTAACTCAATTTCATACTCTGTCTCCTCTCCCCACCTTTGAAATGAATTCTAGTATGAATTCTAATTTGTGGTTTCTAACTACTCCTGGGCATGGTACCTCAGCTGGAGTGTTTCAGATGCCATACTATGGAAGAAAATTGACTTACCCTCCCACACAACTCTTGATCCTGGAAGTGGGACTCTCTGGCCACCTCTCCTTCTCCATGTTGGGATTTTTTTCTGACATTAATTTAGGAAGAGTATGAGCATGTTGTCACAATCACTGTGTATTCATATGAACATATTCTGTGATGTGTACTTATTTGTGGTTATATCCCTTCCCTAGATTCTACAATCTTTCCATCCTCTCTTCCATGTAGATCCATGAGCCTTAAAGAAGGGATATAATATAGAGATCCCATTTAAGATAATGATATTATATTTGCTTATTCTATGCATATTTATCAGTTGTGGGTCTCTTTTCTAACTGCAACCTACAGCAAGAAGTTTCTCTGATGAGGGTTGAATGAGGTACTGATCTCCACTGAAAAAGAGTAGTAAGTTTAACCCTAGGACCGATGGTATCTTGTTTCAGGTTCTTTTCCTCACTGACCATGTCAGGTATGAGTTCCATATTATGGAGCAGACCTTAAAGCCAATAAAACAAATTTGATTGGTTATTACTCCCATACTATTTGTACTATTACTGCACTAATTATGTAACTATGTACAATTTTAGGCAGGATATTATTAGAGCTCAAAGATTTCACAGCTAGTTGACTTTACTGGATAGCTATCATGATGCTGGAAAGATGTATTGCAGTTTCCAGCATTATGATAGCTATCCAGTAAAAATGACACTTCCATTTGAAAATGAGACATTTTCTAAAGCTTGGGTGTATGGTATCTTCAGCAATAGGATTTTTTATCAAGTTATGTGGATAACAAATAGAATTATGAATAATCTGCAATATTTGGTGTGGGTATGGAACTCCATTGGTACCTCAAAGTGTTAAAGCAATCCTGGCCCTTGGGAATTTATTTGGTAATATATGAAATCTAGTTGAGATGCTGTTCCCTTAAGATAGGGTAATGTCATTCTAAATATTTTATAAATGCAGTTATTTTAGGAACGTTATACAATAGTAGATTTCATTTTTCATACTTATGATGAATATGTTAAAGAGGAAGGTGAAAAATGTCATTGAATCTTACCCAAGTTAAGAACTACAGGTAAGTATTAGGTGCTAGGAGAAAGAGAATTTCTTTTCCCAGGAGTGAGACTGTTTATTGGCTGTTCAATACAAAAGGATCAGCCTTGGCACCACATACACAGATTCAACAAAACTAAATTCAGAGGATTCAGTTAATATATATTTGTGCACGGTAGGACAACTGTGTGGGGCTGGAGAAAGGGAAGGAGGCATAAGATGATGTAATTCTATTTAAATTAAAGACATTTAAAAGACAGACATATTACTTCTGGGGCTGGAAAAATGGCTCAGGAGTAACAACATTTGTTGTTTTAATAAAAGACCTGTATTAGTTTCCTAACACCCATATGTCAACTAGAATTAGAACTCTATTTCCTTGAGATTCAATGCCCTCTTCAGATATCCAAAGGCACTGAACACATATGGTACACTTGCATATATGAATGTAAAAAAGTATATAAATAAAATTTTAAAAATATTTTACAAAAATATATATATATAATTGTATTTTACTTGTCTCCAATAAATGTCTGTTTTTGCTTCTTTTATGTCATACTTTCTGTTAGCTAATTATGAGTATATAGTAAGAGAAAATCTCTTCAAGTCTATAAATGTGTCTAAAGTACAAGTAAAGATTTTCTGAGATTCATTCTCTGAAGAAGTAGAAGCAAAATACATTTCTTTCTCTTGTCTGAACTATAGAATCTTTGTTATAAATATTCACCAGCATGACATATAATATATTGTACAGTAATTATTTTAATTTTGTAAATAAGTCCTATATATAATTAAAAATAAGAATTTTTATTTCATTACTTATTTTATTCTGTGATTCTAATAAAGCATATAAATAATTAATAGATACTTAAAAATAAAACTTTCCAGATAGAGCACATATCATCAATCTTTATTCTATTATTTAATTGCTTATCTTTGGATACATGCATAAATACATGTATTATATATATATATATATATATATATAAAATAATAATATCCATGTGCCTGAATTTGTTTTCATAAATGTTATTACCATTTAAAATTGTTTCTCAATTCACTTTACTCTAAACAACTATACATGTAATCTCCCTGAAATAGAAAAGTAATAAAAAGCATTATTGCATAGTGGATATTAAAATTTTAACTTTTGCCAGACTGACCATCAAAACTGCTCAATAAAACCACACAGCCATCTTCAGGAAATACGTGTGTCTGGTTCTCCATTTATACTCCATATTCTGAAGCTTTAAAATATTGTTACTGACATAGTATATTAGAGAAATCACTTTGGTTGTTTCATATGTATGTTGCCTAGATAACTAAGACATTTCCATATGTGTGTATTTATTTGATACTCCTGAAGTCATTTTTATTTATTTAAACCATTTTTACATATTTTTAAATGAATGATCTTTTCAGTCTGCTGTCATTTAAATCAATGGCTTATCATGTGTTCTATATCATTTGTGGAGATTTTTCATTGATAAGATTTGTTTAAAATACTCTCATGACTTATTTTATCATCATTATTTATTTATTTATTTATTTATTTATTTGGAATGTTGTTCATAGGATAAATCTTTTTGGTTTTGTTTTTTGAGACAGAATTTCTCTGTGTAACCCTCACTGTCCTGGACTCTCCTTATAGACCAGACCGTCCTTTGAACTCACAGAGATCTGCCTGCCTCTGCCTACCAAGTGCTGGGATTAAAGGCATGCACTACCACCCCCCGGCAATTACAGACAGCTGTGAACTGCCATGTGGGTGTTGGGATTGAACCCAGGTCCTTTGGAAGAACAGTCAGTACTCTTAAACGAGTCATCTCTCCAGCACCCCATAGGAAACATTTTTACTCATCATATAGTTATCTTACATTTTCTTCGTATAAATTGGAATATTTCTGATTACTTTAGAGACTTTGATTTATTTTTATATGCATAAAAAGTCATACCATAATTCAATAGTCCTTTCTAAACCAAGATATATAACTTATAGATAATATATATACATATATATTTGTCTATTATGCTCAGATACAGTGGCAATAAAATTATTTCTATAATAAATTTTGTACTGTGATATATATATATATCTTGAAGTATTGTTATTTTTATATATCTTTGTATATAATTTTATCTTTCTTTAGTCAACATACAAAAACCAGAAATTTAAATGTATGTTCATATTAAATGAAGAGAGGAAGGTTAAATTCTTCAGCTTCCTTATTCATCATAAGCATGTATTTCTCATTGACAGGTAACTTCATGGTTACTTTGCTTTAGCCTCACACTTTAAAGTTAAAGAGTTCTACCCTCTGTTGGAGTTGTTATAGAATGTCATATTCAGCCAGGCATGGTGGCACACACCTTTAATCCCAGCACTTGGGAGTCAGAGGCAGGCGGATCTCTGTGAGTTCGAAGCCAGCCTAGTCTACAAAGTGAGTCCAGGACAGCCAGGAATACTTAGAGAAACCCGGCCTCAAAAACCTAAATAATAATAATAATAATAATAATAATAATAATAATAATGCCATGTGCTAGGACTCTTTTTTTTCTTTTGGATATTCATGTTTTCAGAACTGTTCATTTTAGCATACGTGGTTGCTTACCTTTCTGTGTACAGTGGGGAATTCTGATCTTGCCTTTTATCAACCTGGAAATGTATGCTCCTCCACCAGAAGGTCATGGCTAGGTCAGTCCAGGCAGAAAAAGGTGGAACGCAGGACAGGATCCCTGCCACAGGATATCCTGGAGAGGCAGGAGAAAGGATTTTCTCCACCTCCTGCAAGTGTTTCTACTCCCTTAGCTAAGCCAGCAGGAGGAGAGTTAGGGTAGCACTAACCCTCTCATGCAGTGAAAGGGTTACTGCACTTTTAGCTGAGCTTCTAGCACTGGACTAGGCAGCTACAAGGAGTTCCAGAGCCCTTGAACTGAGCAAAGGGTCCAGGTGAATCCTGAGACTATTTTGTAAACAAGGAACAACTAGCCAATACAGATAAACTGCTGAGAGTGGTCCAGGAGAGGTAGTGGAAGTTCAGTGCCTCTCAGTGAGCTTCTAGGTAGCCACTAGGGTAACCTGCAAAGCTGATTGAGATGCAAGCATGACTAGGCAGCTTTGGCAGCAGTGAGGCAGGAGCCTGAGCCCTGTGCAAGCTTGGCTAGGCAGGCGGTGGTGGCAGCAGGTTCTTCATGGAGGTAAGAACACTTGCTTCCCAATCCCCAAATAAACAGTGGAATATCAGATGGTCATCATGGAGGAATGCAGAAAAAGGGTTTATTTTGTGAATAGAGGCATTATAAGCTTTTGGGCACTAGGAGGGATTTTGAAGGTGAATGTGTTTCATTCACTGGGCATGGTCTTATCATAAGAAAGGGAATGTAGTGGCAGTGGCGGTGGGGGAAGAACTCCAGGTACAGTTAGAGTCATGGAGAAAGGTTTTTGGCTGAAACCCAAGGTACTGAGAGATCTCATTAGCATTAGGAAGTACCTCCAAGAATCCCCAGGTGTTCACTGAGTGGATTTCTTATTAGCAGTGGTTTGAGCCTGTAATGTCTCTAAGGGTTATGTGATACTCCTTACCAACTAGGAGTTTCCACAGATCAGGTGGAAGAGGGGAACCTGCTGAGAAAAGGGAGTCCATCATTTATTACCTAGCTCACAAGCTTTCTAGTAATACCAGACTTCAACCTTAATGTAGAAATTTCCCACACATACTGTTGTCTTTCTTAACTCATGCAAACTTCTCCTGTGATGATTGCTGTAATATTATGTCAACTCATTCTTTGATTAAGTGATAATGACAGCATTCTCAGCTTGCTTCCAAGACTTTATACTCCTCCTGTTCAATTTAAACAATTATTTCCTCCAAAGGACTGACCCATTTAGCAGGGAAATGGAATTTAGAAACCAAAATCTTAGAGCTTGTATATTCATTGACACTCTGGCCACTTTGTTCCAATTCTAATTCAGAACACAGAACTGAACAATATATCCATCATTATCATCACTATTCATTGTTATAACCGTCAGCACTGTCAGCACTATCATCTTCTTAAAACATAATCATGAACTCTAACTGATCTCTCCAGACTCAGTTCCATACTCAAAGCTGACTCAAAGTGTTCATCTTTCAATATCAGTAACCCTTTTCTCCTGTAATGAGAAAACTGACTCCTATTAGACTGAACACATCTAATTCATTAAAAAGAAATCTTTTCTTTTTCTAGATTTTAACAATCCTTGGCCTGGATTGTGTGATCTTAGCCCATCTAAACTAGCTCTTAATTCTTTTTCCCAAGTATGGCCCCATATATACATATGTCCCCGGGACTGTTATTCCCCACACTATGCCGATGTTCCAAGCCACATGGAATAGCTTTTTTTTTTTTTTCTAACCCATGGTGTGTGTCCTCCTTCATGCTCTTGGCTTCTGCTTCTTCTTTACTCTCTGGAGGCGTCTTCTCCTACCATTGGAAGCTTCTTCTACCCATCAAGCTCTATGCTTCAGAAGTCCAAGCACCTTAGCTCTGCCTACCTCTGTGTTTGCCCATTTATTTAACCAATCAGAGACAATGGTTAACAAAGGTAGCATAGCTTCACTTGGTGTACAGCAAGCAGGCTTCTGGAAGGAGATTAATTAACATTTAGAATGCATAACATCACCCCATCAATTCCCTCCTTTAGTCTAATAAAAAGACTAATTTTTAAACATATATAGTAAAAATAATAACAAATATGAAATAAGACAACCTTACATTAAAGGTACACACATAATGGCCTATTTGAAACAGGCAATTTTGTAGAAGAAAAAAAATCATCTGTCTTGGTTCTTATGAACCTAAATATTTTCTATCATATCCTATATTTATAAACCCACAGATTTTATTTAGACTTGAAAATATCCTCTTAAATCCTAAATAATGCAAGTTCAATTGAAATTTTATATCTATTATGTCTTCAACCCCATCAAAGACATAAGAAGGGCATAAGGGGATAAAGTTTTGGGTGGGCAGTCAAGCTCCTGGCCATGTCAAATACTAGTCTTAATTTATCACAAAATATGATTACTAGGTTAAACAGATATTAAATGTTTAAAAATATACACTTTGCTTGTTCAAACATAGATAGGATTATAAATAAATTAATAGATGTTTTTCAAAACCCTCAGAGGCATACAGAAAATGGAATTTAAAGATGTTTTTATTATTTTAGGAACTGTTTGACTTAAGATGGTCAGCTCCTGACAGCTCCCATTTGACTTGGAAGGAAACAATTAGCATCAAAAAATCTCTATCAGGAGAAAAGTCCTATTGGGCAGAAATGCCCCTGCTCTCCTACACAGTCCAAAGATGGACCGGAACTTAAATATAAGTAAGTTGATGGCCTGATTCTTCAGAGACGGAGTGGGGAAATCCTTCTTATTTCCTACTTCACAATTTAGTTTGTGATATACGCTTGGCCAGAAGGCTGAAGATGATGCGCCAACAGTATAGAGAGATATTTGGGACTGTCTAGAGAACAAACTGTCATTTTTCTTTTTGGAAGCTGCTCTTCTGTACTTCCTACTCAAAAATCTACTTTTAAAACTTCTGTCAGTCTATTTAAGGGTAAAAATATCTTCAGATATGTTTTATTGCATTCCAATCTACACTTTCATGGAACTGTTAGGAGAACACACACACACACACACACACACACACACACACACACACATACAAACACACTTGGTTTCCACTATCAAAACCAAATAAAAATATTTCTTTCATTTCCTTTACAAAAATTAAGATATTCTGTAAGATATCTTAAGATAAAACAATCTTTTAGTTTAAAAAACTGACAGTATGACTGAGACGAAATGTGGGATGAAATTATATTCTATAGTGTTCTTATTGTATCATTTGTACTAGCAATGTGTGAGAGATGCCCTTTCCCTGTGAAATCTCTAGCTAGGATATTTAAAAACATGTGTTTTTACATGTTGGTTAGTCTTCCTGAAGAAACATGAAACTTCATTGTGCTTTAATGTGTTTTTCTTTCTAAGTAAAAGAGAATATAGGTTTTTCTTTAAAGAGTCATATTTACAATTTTTAAAAAATTTCTTTCTGTTAATATTAGTTATTCAATATATTCTTTTAAAATTATGTCATTTTCCTCAGAAATAATTTTATATTACATATGATAATTTTTGCATGTAATATGTTCTATAAAGGTCTCTCAAAGTCATTTTTCATCTTGATAAACCTGTAATTTTTATTTCTAATGTGAGTTTCTTAAAACCTTATATTCAACTAGTTATCTTGATTTTGTTTGTTACTCTAGATTTCTACTCAGTTAGAAGGTGATAGAAAAGTTCAGGCCTATCTTCTCCTGGCAACTTTGAACCTCTTTTGTTAAGTTACTAGGAGTATATTAAAAGTCCATTGTGACATAACAAGTTAATTTTATCTCCTTTCCCAAATATATACTGTTTTCCCAGTACCACTCTCTAAACCATCCCTCTACTTTTAGTAATGTTTTTCTATAATTTATTAAATTTCTGTTATGTTGGTCACTCTGTAAACTCTGCTACATATGTCTGACTGTATCCCTTAGATTGCATTGTTCGTAGAGAATATGACACTTTATATCACTGGTTTGCAACCTTCCTACTGCTTTGACCCTTTAATATAATTCTTCATGTTGTGATAACCTCCAATCACAAAATTAATTTTTATTTCTAATTCATTACTTGTAATTTTTCTAATTATAAATTGTAATGTAAATATCTGTGTTTTCTGATGAGGCTGAAAACTATGCTTTGCATCTCCATGGAGAGATTTTGGAAAAGAAAACACTATATTTTCATAAAACCTAGTACTCAATCATCCTAAAAAACAATTCTTTCTACTTTCTATTCTGTGAAGATGTGAAATACTCTGAGTAGGGATTGGTTTCCATATTGAAGAATTAATTTTAGTCCCAATCCATGTGCTTTACTGAAAAGTTGACAGATCAAGAGTTGGTTTATGCTTTCATGATGCATTTTATATATTTGCTTTATAGAATTTCTTGTCAAGTCAAGAGAGGCTTCATGACTAAGATTAGTGCAGCTGTAGTAGCAGACAACAGCCACATAACTGCTTTAACAACCGCAAACTCAGTCCTGGCTGTTCTTGATGGACAGATAAACGAATATATGAGAATACATTAGCAAACAAAGCTCACAAACAAAACTTCAATCAAATAGCATTTTAAGGCTGAAACACTTCATGCAAACAACTGAGGTTTGTCACAGTAAAGTTTGCTTCATAATCATTCAGAGAAACTAGGAAGTTGTGTATCTTCCTTTGCTATAATAGCTTGCTTTATACCTCCTTCTCTCTCTCATGGATCTGCATTCATGTGTGTGTGTGTGTGTGTGTGTGTGTGTGTGTGTGTGTGTGTATGTGTGTGTATATGTGTGTGTGTGTATACATAAATGTATGTAGAGAGGGCATTGGAATTGGCCCACATGGTTAGAGAGAGGGCTGTCTGCACTGTGAAAGACCTGGAAAGTAGGGTTTGCTGTTTCTTTTCTGGCCCCAAATGAACAGAAATTCATGGGGTAGGAGATGTGCTGTTTTAATGCTGGTGGTCTAAGGCTTAATATTTTCAGAAACTGAAACACACATAGTATTTCAGTGCACTAGAAACTGGATGAACTAACACAATTTTGCCTTTCTTATTTCTGTTCTAGTGAGACTAATAGATTAAATGGATTGTATGATCCTCACTAACATGATGTGTGAGGAACTCTCCCTTACTGTCAAATAATAATCTTTTCATGAAACACCTTCACAAACATTCAGAAGTTTGATCAGCTTTAGGTGCATCATGCCCAGTTAAATTGACACATAAAGTTAAACACCAATTACATCAGATACCCATCAAGATTCTAAATTTCTTTACTACTAGTTCATATCACACACAATTTAATAACATTGAAAATTAGAAATATATTTATATTCAATAAGCTCAAACTAATAAAGCCTTCAAATAGAAAATGGATAGAAAGTCTGTAAAATAAGAAGAAAATGTGTCTAGGGAATTTTATTTTACTCTATGCTAGTAACAATCTAGAAATGTGTTTTATGACACATCTATATAATTACACTTCACAGCCATTTCATTTTTGGCCAGTGTTCAGGTAATAAAGACTTTCTGTTTATGTGTCCAGAGATTCATTTTCAAAATAGAATTGACTCTTTCAAATGAAAAGTTCTTTAAAATGAAACAGTAGAAAACTGTATAATTTTGGAACACAAGAAACAAATATATACAGACTTATTTCATTTAAAAAGCTCCACATTTTATTTTCACAGTTTCTTTCTTTTCTCTGAAGAGAAAATAACTTGCAGTACTCCATTGAATTCAATGTACTGAGTGGCCAAGCGTCACAGACAACAGTCCAGTGCATAAACGGAAGTACAGAGGGATCTTCCTTGGAAGTTGGACCAGAAATGCATCATAACAAAGCAAAATTCATTATCCTTCTCACAGTCTCAACAATGCTAATACATCTCAATTGTGCTTAAACCATAAATAAAGTCTCATTCTACAGGGTTAACATTTCCATGCTTAACTACATGATTCTAGGCCTAAAACAGCTTGAATTTAATTAAACAATATGTTATGATTACACAATGTAATGTAATAGTGATTTTTAAAAATTTTCTTCAAATAAAAGTTGGTTTTCATAAGCTTAAGAATCTAGTATAAAATAAATCAAATGGACAAGACAATTTTCTTGAAAATAAACACCCAAAAATATAAAAAAATCCCTACCAGATATAATGTAAAATATTATGCTGATAGCACACATGTATGTACCTTTTCTATTATTCCCTATTTGTGCGTGTGTGTGTGTATTTGTGTGTGTGTTTATGTGTACTGTGTATGTGTGTAGACATTTTTTGCATGTATGTGGGGATTTGTGTGCTCGTATGTGTAACTGAAAACACATAATGGTTGATGTTGGGAACTCATCCTCCATAGCTTTCCCATCTTATTCATTGTTGTTGGGTTTCTGAATCAAACCCAGAGTTGACAGACACAGACAGTATTGCTGTTCAACTTATTCTGTGGAGTCCCCTTTCTCCACTTTCCAAGACTAAAATTATGGACAATTATGCTCACCCAGAAAATCCATGGGTCTCGGGCCATGTGAACCACAGATGACATCGCTATTCCTGGGTGTGACAAGTGGCTTATCAACTGAGCCACTCACCTACTTATATATATATATTCTCTTTTCATGTTTTTTAGAATGTAACTTTACAGCCTTGTTATACAATTAAACTAACAATAGCATTGTATTGTGTATTTCCTGGTTTTTAAAAAATATTTATTTATTACTTCAGGTTACATCTCCATCACAGTGTCCTCTTTCCACCCCTCACAGTCCTGCCCTCCCACCTTCTACCCCCTGTCCCTTCCATACCACTCCTCTGGAGTGGAGTGTCCCTATATAACAGTCCCCGCCCCAGTTCAGCAGTCATATGAGGGCCAACAGCCTCATACACTGGGGGCCTACAAGGCAGCACCACTAGGGCAAAGTGTCTCATTGACAGGAAGAAAAGTCTATGTTCCTGTTCACTTTGGTGCATTGGTTGTAGAATAGTTATCCTGTACTATATGGCTAAAATCTGATTATAAGTGAATAGATGCCATGTGCATCCTTCTGAGTCTGGGTTAGCTCACTCAGGATGAGCTTCTCTAGTTCCATCCATTAGGCTGCATATTGCATAATTTCATTGTTTGTGATGTCTGAGTAGTATTCCATTGTGTAGATGTACCACAACTTTTTTTTTAATCCA
Source organism: Lophiomys imhausi (assembly GCA_907164525.1). NCBI lineage: Eukaryota > Metazoa > Chordata > Mammalia > Rodentia > Muridae > Lophiomys > Lophiomys imhausi. The sequence continues at coordinate 12,954,090 of CAJQZJ010001694.1, read as the reverse complement.
TTCCTCAGTTGAGGGACATCTGGGTTGTTTCCAGTTTCTAGCTATTACAAATAAGGCTGCTATGAACATAGATGAGGAAACTTCCTTGTGATTCGGTGAAGAGTCATTTGGATGTATACCCAGGAGTGGTATGGCTGGGTCCCAAGGCAGAGCTATTCCAAATTTTCTAAGATATCACCAGACTGACCTCCATAGTGGTTGCACAAGCCTGCACTCCTACCACCAATGGAGGAGTGTCCCCCTTTCTCCATACCTTCGCCAGCATGTGCTGTCATTTGAGCTTCTGATCTTAGCCATTCTGACAGGTGTGAGATGGAATCTCAGAGTAGTCTTGAGTGGCATTTCTCTGATGATTAAGGGTGCTGAGCATTTCTTCAAGTGTCTCTCAGCTATTAGGGATTCCTCCTTTATGATTCTCTGTTTAGCTCTGTTCTGTTCTGCCTGGTTCTGGAGACCCCAAAGATTCCCTAGGAGCCAACTCCAATGTAAATAACATGAGGGTTGTTTATTCAAGATCAGAGCTTGGACTCTCAACACTCACTGACACAGCAGTTCGAGTTGAGAGCCCCCAGACACAAAATTACAGAATTTATATAGAGACTCAGACAAAGAAGCAGGTTCTTTACCAAATGATTGGATGACATTTGGGTATCTAGTCATGTCCATTTCTGATTGGCTCGTTGTTACTGACTAACCAGCTGAGATGGTTTCAGCTTGACCACCAGAAAGTTTGTTTAGACCGTTTGGGTGCTTTCTCAGAGTGAGCTGTCTGGTGATGATGAGGGAACATCCCTGGAATACAAGGTTGGATACATTTTGTTGTTGTTCTGGAACTGGAGGTCAGCTCTGAGTCAAACTTAATACAAAATGGAATCTTTTTTTCAAGATGAATTCAGTCAGGCTCCACATTTCCCCCTTTCTCTAAGTCACAGAGAGACCCAATCATAGGTCTTCAAACATGTCAGTGGTCTATTTCTGACAAAAGTTCAAAGGACTATAAGCAGTAATCATATAAGGGGCATAAAGCATAACCAGAAGAAACAGAACCAAGGATCCAAGTAGTGTATCAGTTGGCATTATAGAAATAGATATCCATTTGTAGCCTATGTAAGGGAATTCCTTTTGACATAGCATTTCAGCCTTGGGACAATGGATGACATACTGCCTTCTGTAACTACTTCCAGCTGACATTAGGGGGTTGTCATCAGAACTCAGAAAGGCTGAAATGCTGGTCAAAGTCTGGGCAATGGGGCAGTTATCAAAAACATCTGATTAGTCAATTGATCCAGGTGAAGAACAGGGAGTAATCATGTCTGTTGGACTGGTTCACATCAGCTTCCAGGAAGTCCAGGGCTAGCAGCCTGTAGTCCACAGGTGATCTCAGGACAGAGTCTATCAGCCAGGTGAGAATCTGCTGAGAAAAACCATAGACTGGAAACAGAATTAAAATTGTTTACTAATTGGATAAGGTAAGGAACCCCATGACCAAGGAGAAAAATCTCATTTTAAGAACAGGCAGTTGTACTTATCTGGAATCCTGTTTGATCTGAGGCTGGTGGATACAGATTTATGACTAGATCTCAGAAAGATAAATTATGATATGACAGAAACCTGAAAAACAACTTTGAATTATTAGCATGAACAATTTTTAAACCAAAGAAGGTTTAAAATCTTAAACTTGTGAGTAATTATTTAGTACTAACAGCTTATTGGAACTTTAACATAGCACGGGGAAAAAACTGTTTTCTGAGTCTGGCAACCAGGTAGACTAAGAAGGCATCTGAAGCCTTGATTTTTGTTGTTAAACTGTTAAATCTTTTATTATTATAGTCTTTAGACTCATCAGGGATCTGAGAACAATAAATGTCATCTGAGTAAGCAAGATCAATTGGCTTTCAAATCTATATATATAAAAAAAAAAAAAGACAATCTTTACCTTGACAGCCATCCCATTGTTCCTCTGTATCTTTGGGGCATCCATCTTTGGCCACTAGTACCAAGGTATGACAGACTTTTTGTGAGACAGGAATTATGAAGGACTGCTTACTTGTCTTGGCAAAGTTCATCAGTCAACTTCTCCATCTCTGTCCAGCACATTTAGTTTGGACAGCATGCTGTCTGCTGTTGAGGCAAAGGTCACTCTATCCCAGTGGCCAGCTTTGTCATACTTAAAGCAAGTCTCAGGTGGAGTTCTTCTGTGTCCATTGTCTTCTTTGGAGGAAATTAGGAATGCTGTCAGGAGCTGATATGTCTATCAGGAAAAGCCTTTTTGTATTAAATATTTAAATGTCATGTTCTGCATATCTCTGAGTTGTCTGAGGACCATCATATCTCTCTAAGATGGATCTTGTTTTTAGTTAGTTACTTTCTGTTTGACTGTGAAAGCCTGTATAAAGCTTAATCTCATAACTAACTGCATAACTTCTTGGCATAACTGCAAATAAGGTGACTATCAGCTTGTAAAACATGAGATTTGTTAGTTTCTTAATATAAAGGAGGCTACAGTAATGAACAGAGCCCGTCATAACCAAGAAGCTCCATAATTGTAACAAAACCATAACTTTGATTGACTATCAACCCGCAAACCAGCATCTCTAACATATCTTTAACCATTTTTGTCATCTTTTAGCCTTTTCCACAGTTCCACAGTTCCCCATTTTTTCATTGGCTGATTTGGTTTCTTAGCATTTAATTTCTTGAGCTCTTTGTAAAATTTGGATATTAGCCCTCTGTCAGATGTGGGGTTGGTGAAGTTTTTTTCCCAGCCTATAGGCTGGAGTTTTGTTTGAATGATAGTGTCTTTTGCCTTACAGAAGCTTTTCCGTTTCATGAGGTCCCATTTATTGATTTTTGGTTTTAGATCATGAACTGTTGGTGTTCTCTGTTCAGGAAGTTGTCACCTATGCCAATGAGTTTGAGAGTTTTCCCCACTTTCTCTTCTAATAGATTTAGTGTGTCTGGCCTTGTTAAGGTCTTTAATCCACTTGGACTTAAGTTTTGTACAAGGTGATAAGTATGAGTCTAATTTCATTCTTTCACATGTTGACAAGGTGGCTCTTGTCAATAGCCACAAACAATAAAAATACCTGGGGTAACTCTAACCAAGCAAGTGAAAGACCTGTATGATAAGAACTTCAAGTCCTTGAAGAAAGAAATTGAAGAGGCCAACAGATTCAATGCAATTCCTGTCAAAATACCACCACACTTCTTTATAGACCTGGAAAAAACAATTCTCAATTCCATATGGAATAACAAAAAACCAGAATAGCTAAATCAATCCTGTACAAAAAAAACAAAACAAAATAAAATAAAACCCATCTGGAGGTAGCACCATCCCAGATTTCAAGCTGTACTACAGAGCAATAGTAGTAAAAACAGCATGGTTTTGGTATAGAAACAGACCAGTGAATCAATGGAATCGAATTGAAGACCCAGAAATGAACCCACACACCTATGGTCACTTAATTTTTGATAAAGAAGCCAAATCCATACCATAGAAAAAGGACAGAATCTTCAACAAATGATGCTGGTCCAACTGGATGTCAACATATAAAAGAATGAAATATTTTCTGTTTATAATTGTCACAACATTTTCTATGTTTTCAAGTCTTTAACCTAGTAAGTCCACTATAAAGTAAACAAAAATAAATGCCTCTAAACATATTAACACTATGTGGAGGAAACTAATTGAGAAATTGCTCCACCAAAGCATACAAATAGTGTCTCTTCACTCTCCTGGAGGGATGATGTCTTTGCCAATAAGTGTCAAATTATGTGGAGACAATGATAATATTTGCTAGTAAGATTTGTTATATTACCTTTATCACATCTCATCATATGAAGCACAGAAATAACATGGACTGATTTTTTTTTTAAGTTAAAAATATTGTTAGTGGCATCTGCCTAATGATGTTTAAAAAGACCCAGTCCTCTGGTGGGAAAGTTGCGTTCAGTTTTCCTTGCAAGGAAGCAGTTTATGTCAGAGTATTACCTCCAGTTATCTCCATTACTTTTACAGGTTTTCTCCTCGATTAGTCTCAGAGAGTTCTCAAGGAACAGGTTGCAGACTTTCAGAGGGAAACTTTCCTTTAGTGATGTACTTTGCATCAAGTTTTAAAATGTTAGTTACTATGAATTACATTACGGATGTTGCTTTTTATTAAAAGAAAAAGTCAAGTTGTATGTTTTGGATTATTTAATAAAGTAAAATAGTCATTGTTAGTGAAAGTGATAGCTAACTCTGAAAAGGGCTCATTAAATAGATTAGCATGCCATGTTGCTACGTTGGCACAGGAGGGTCTTATAGCTGCCCCTCTGTGAAGCAGTTACAACTTCTCTTTCAAAAAAAATATTTGAGTACAAGATGACCAACAAGGCATTACCATAAATTGTAATCTGCACTTTGTTGGCATCAGGCAAACTAGGTGATTTCATTTTGAGTTTTATGCCCTTCCCACAAATGTTAAAATAATGAAACTTCATATGGGTATTATGAGACTTAGTTAAAATTTATGTAGAGTTTCATGTCCAAGTCCATAACACTATACATGGGAGTCATTGTCAGGCTTGTTTATATTACTGAACCTTTATCTCAAAAGAGAAAGAAAATCACAACATTATATTCACACAGAAAACAATTTTAGGGATAATAATCACAATCATGATCTTGAAATGAGAAAACCAGGCAACCTTGTACAAGCAGGACACTGCACTATAAAAGTAGGAAACCTACTTAGAAGTCTGATTTATTTTTTCTTTTGTCAATAAGCAAATAGTGACTAAAAACAGCATTCACTTCATGTGATTTCTGGAAGTCTTAAATATGGAGCACTTAAAATTAAATACTCAGAGAGATTAACATGCTAAAATAATGGGCAGGTGGTTCCAAAAGGCAAAAAAAAAAAGGAGTCCAAAGAAATAGAGGATGACAAAGTGAGTGGAGTGGACAAGGACGACATGGAAATGCTAAAGCAAATTCACTCCATCATTTATAATTTGATTCACAGGAAAATGAGAGAACTAAGCACGTGTGTGGGCAGCTGTCAGGAACCACAGAAATGGCCTACAACCCTACAACCCAATGGTCAGTCCAGGGGCTAGAAGTATCCATCATAATTGGAAGCTTATTGGGTATGCATAATCTCTGGAAATTAGGAATGCCCAATTGATTAATACATATGTTAAAATTTTATTAGACTGGGTTTGGGCATCTGGCATAATCTATGAAAGCTTGTTCCTAATAAAAGCTTAATATAAGCAAATATATGAAAGTAGAATGTGGACTATGAGGCCTGATATAAGGATTATATTCTCCTTCTGTCTTTAGAGCCTGTAATATATATATATATATATATATATATATATATATATATATATATATATATATATCTTTTTCAACACATGACTTTCTACTGGCTTCTATGCTTAGTGACTGGAATTTCTAAATAACTAAATCAGTTTCAGTTGGGTTTTCTTCTTAAATTTATTTTTAATTTATATTATGTTCTTACTTTGTGTGTATATTTATGTATAAATGTATTGTGTATGCATGTGTGGGTATATGTGTGTGTGTGTGTGTACGTGTGTGTGTGAGTGTTTGGATGTGCATTTGTGTATATTTGTGCACATATGGGTAGACCATATATTGAGGTTGGATCTCTTTCTCTATAGTTCTCCACTTTCTTTTCGAAATGCATTCTCTTTCAGTAAAACAGACCCTATTTGTTTTGGTTGGAAAGGCTTCCTAGAGACCTACAGGGATTCTCTTTCTCTACTCTCAAGCCCTGGGGTTATAGGACCTCACTACTACACTGTCTACATGGGTGCTAAGCGTCCACGCTAAGTTACTTGTGTTTGCACAGGCAAATTACCCACTGGCAATCTCTTCTGTTCCCAGCTACTCTATATGGATTAGAACCTCAAATGAATAGTGGGGTGTATCCTTGTGATCTCAGCATGTAGCAAGAAGATCACAAGCTTAAAATTATTCTTGGTTGCATATGGAGTTTAAGACTGGCTTGGCTGCATGAGTCCTCTTTTGCCAATAGAAAACTAAGAACTCTTCAATAGTCCAAAGGGAAGTTGGAAGTTCCAGAGCATACACAACCTATTATCAGAGCACAGGAGTCTCACTAAGCAGATCTTCTGGCTTCCAAAGTGCTCGTCTATATTTTAGCAAAGAGTTACCCAAGTATATGTCTTATCTACCTCTATACCCCTAACTATAAACTGACTAAGTTAATTGGTCAATATAAATTCATTCTTGTTTGTTGTTGACAAGAAACTCACCTCACAGTTCACATTGACAGGGACTAAGGTTTACCAGAGCATTTACCATAGAGATCTAGGGATAGCTTGCATGAGTAAAAGCTGGTTTGATTTTTCAGATCTTTGGTCCTATTTGGCAAGGCCCATCATTCTGTGAGTTTTACACTTCTCCCCTTTCCCCCAAGAATTTACAAAATACATCCAAGTCTCAAAATTTTCTCACGGGTAGTAATTCTTTACCCTAGTTACATATTAAAATCACTTAAAGACTTTCAAATATTCTCCTACTGGGCCTACTGCCCAATTTTTCTGATTTATTTAGTTTAAGCACTGACAATGGGCAGCCATCAACCTTAAACATCGTACAGGGCATCTGGCTATGTAACACACAAATGATGATTTAAAATGAATTTTCTTTTTTGAAATATACTGAGGTCAACATGGGCTCTCTACCATCCTAGATTACAGCACACTCTACCTGAAAGCACATTTATGATGTCATTAAATGTATATATCCCATTCTCCTACAAGGCAAATTATTTCTATAATTGTGAAGGCACACAGTGAAATACTGTCATCCAATTGAAATCAGGAGAATGATTCCACAATATGTTCTTAAATGTCTTACCTTTGAATTAATTGTCCTTAGCCACTTTCCTCTCTTCAGTAACTGTTACTGTAGCTTATTCTGGATCAGTGAAGTATAATCCAAGCAATGGAGCAGGGCAAAGCTAGAGTCTTCAGCAAAATGTCATATATCACTTCATTTAACTTTTGAACCAGAACATGAATAACAATTGGAAGTATATGATTTGTATTCAGGTCATTTTAGCACTTATATCATATAGTTTCTTTGTTACATGATTATTATCAGCATAACTAGAACCAGTGTGCCTTGGATCATATTTAAAAGCCAGGTATAATCCATAAAAAATATGAATAAAGTAGAGGTGTACTCTAGGTTGAAACTAATTGGCTTTTATTTTCACACCCATATTTCAGAAATTTTTGCTGGTTTACAAAGAAAAATGTAAGCTATTTAGTCCCAATATTGTCACATGATGATCCAGCCTACAGGGATCTTAGAAGTGCTGTACCATTAATTTATTTCTTTATATGTGAGCAAACAGCAAAATGTTACAGAATGGAAGTGAGTTTGTCTTCAGAATGGAGACAAACTCACTACAGAATGTCTACAGAAAGGAAGAGGGAGTTTCAAATTAGAGTTCACATGTCCTGGTTTTTAAAAAGTATTTTTCCCTCCCTTTCACAGATCCTCTGGAAAGATTAATCAAATGACATACAGGAATTTGAACATTTAGATTCATACCATGATATCAGGGTTTTAAAGGTATGATGGATTTTAAGGTGAAAGAGATCACTAATGCACAAGCGTTTGAATATCTAAATTTGATATAATAATACTTTTTATTGAAGCTCTTAAATAGCCTGTGCTTTTAATGTTAATAGTTTTCAAACATCTAATAGGTAGGGCAATTAATGTAGAGTACTTGGCACCATAATTTAAATAATATGAACCTCTGATGTGTACCTCCTTTGCCCTTGGCTTCATAGGAAGCAAATGGGTTAGTGCTAATTTGTATCTGGTATATTTTCGTAGTTACCAAATTGTTTTAATGAAAACACAAGATAAATTTAAGTCAAAATGAAGCTATAAATAAAATCTATGTGCAATTGTATCTTGGATGTTAGTGAGAGGGCAAATGGACAGAAGGCTCGAAAATGAACTCTGCTCTCTCACCCTCCCTTTCTCAGTTATAAAATGAGATTCGTGACTGTTTCATAGTGTCTGCTCTGGGGATTTTCCTGAAGAACTTTTTAATAGCACTGGAAGAGAAGACACAAGAACCTAAATTCTCAGGACTTAGCTTCAACACTTAACATTCTGAAAATCACACTCAGTCTTTCCAAGGCAATGTTTTAAGTAATTGCTTTTTGGGATTTTATTTTCAATAAGAAAAAAGTAGAATCTTTGCTAGTCTGAATATAGAAAGATTAAAAGTCATTAATGTAAAAAAATCGCAGGAACTGCTTTGGCTGTCATGTTTTATTGCATGTGAAATTCTTAAAAACAATTGTTTCATTGTGATGTCCTGTACTTAAATAAGTAAACCTTTATTTGAAATAATCAGGCCTGTCTAAATAACATTCCACTCAACAAATGCCAAAATTTGTGAAATATTCCATGAGGAATTTAGATTCTAATTCAAAATTCTGGTGTGAGTGGTAGGGAAATATCATGGTTGTGTCTACAAAATGTAACTTTCAAAGTAAGCTAGAACCCTAAAAGAAAGCAGAATTCTCAGATGTGGTTAGTAATCAATGCATTATGTAGCAAAAGTAAAAATATGAAAATGTCAATGCCATTACTAGATGAGAAGTTCACGTTTACCACCTCTGAGGATCATATTTCATATTTCATATCTTGACCCAGTATTTATAAAAGACAGAATCAACTAGTTAATATATCTACCCACCAGCAAGCAATGGATGTATTGATTATTTTTAATGTGCATTATTTCATATTTTATGGTGCTTATGTTTTATTTTAAAAGAAAGAGTGGAAAAAATTATATTAATTTATAACATCCATTTGACAGAAAAACAACTGGCATTGAAGTTAAGAATAAATATAAAAGCAAGAATTCTGAGAAATTCTTAGTCAGATACTGTGTCATGCCAATAGTTCACACAATCTTTGTTTTAAAAGTCTGCTCTTGTTTCTATCAACCTTCAAATACTTATGTTATGACAGAGAAGATTGCTGTCAAGGCTGAAATACCCAGCCTCTTTTCCTTGGGAACATTATGAAACTCAGAGTACAGTGACCTCAGGCTGAGGAGGTGCTTCCTAGAATAGACATCTGGTTTCAGAACAGAATATTTGTGTATTTTGATAGATGTACTTCCTAAACATATGCAAGCAACAAGTTTTTAGACAGTGTGGTTGATGTTACAACTCAAATGTGCTACCTTCATTTCTTTTTGAAATATAGTTTACATATTCATCTAAGGAAGTCGCACATCTGTTAGCTTTACAAATAGTGAATCCTTTCCATCATGTTGCTTCATGTTTGATTAAACAAAATTAGATACACCAGCTTCTAAATTAATTTAATCTGGAAGGATTTACGTTGAGAATGATTCCACTTAGATTTGGGTGACAGAAATGCAGGAACTCACCATGTGAATTCACAGTCAGGAAAGTCACCTGATGGTAATCACATAAGTGATCAGTTGTCTTATGGGTCAATATCTAGCAGGTTCTGTGTAGCTAAAGTAGCTAGCAGAAAGTTCCACTTCTCTAGGGATATGGCTAAATCATTTTCCCATGGTGTAGTAAATTAGAATGTTCATCATCAAAAGTTGTTTTTTAATTCACCCTGAGGGGAGGGGCAAGAATACGCATAAATGATTTCTTGGTTATCCAGTGTATAACAATTTGCAATTGTTGATCATTGAGTCATTCCAGCATAAAAGGAATATTTTCATGTCAGAAATGTATCCATGTAGATCTAGTTGTAAATTTTCAAGATATGAATATCCAAAACATAGTAGGAAGGGATAGATGGGTAACTAAGAAATGAAGGGGAAACTCCATTGGAAATATACATAATTTTGTTCTCAGAATTCGGGGATAACATGACATCTTCTGCTCTGGAACAACAAATGTCAGGTGCTATGGCAAAAATAACTTGTTTGGAGTCACTTTGAAGATGGTTACATGATTTTACAAATCTTAGAAAACACAAGCAAAATAGAAAATTTTAGAGCTTTCATCATCTAAGGAAACAATAACAAATGCTTTTGTACATTATATCCCAGGATTTTCTTCTCATTTTTAGTGTATTGTTTTATACACTTTTCACAATTTTCTGCATTTGAATAAAATCTTACATACACCGTAACTAAGGTGAGATTTTTCAGAGGGTATGGGTGCTTGCTCCCAAGACTGAGGATCTGAGTTCAATTCCTGGAACTCACATGCTTGAAGGAGAGTTTCTACTCTTCAGGACACATGGACTCTGTGGGTCACACACATGTGCATGCATGCACACAAAATAAATTAAAAAAAAAAAGAAAGGGATTCTGGACATCAGGAAATAGTTCATAAGGGAAATTTTGGGATTGTTATGGAATACTGTTAGCCTTGCTAACAGACTGCGTATAAGTTCTTGCAGTGCTTGTAGCTTTCTAGGGAGGACCTGGCTGGACATAGGCCTGTAAATTCTCACCAGCACATTTATATTAAATGCTTTTTTCATTCTTAATTTATTGATTTAAAGAGAAGGTGTTTGTGCCAACCAAGTTATTAAACAGTTTGTGAATTTTTTCTTCGACTGCCACTCTTTTCCTTATACAGGTGTAAAATTATATTCATATAAATCACTAAGAAACATTTTGCATGTATTTTACCTTCATATTTACTACAAATACTTTTTTTTTCTGCGCTCAGAGGATTCCAACACATTTTATTTTACAGACCACTGGTGCATACTTTTGAGGACCAACATCATATAGACTCTATAAAATGTCCAATTAGTGTCCTTCTGTGACAGTTTCCTCTGCTTGGTGGCTTCAGTTCCAGCTATAGGTGCATAAGGGAGGTCCTGTGGCTCCTGAAGGACACAGCTGCTGCACCTTCTTCCTTCCGGGAAGTTCCATTGGCCCAGTGGTGGTTTCTTGGTTTTCTGTGTTGAGGTCAGATGAGTTTATAAAGCGCAGCTTTGGGACCTGGTAGCAGGAAGCATTGTGAAACCTGCAGTCATGATGCTTTTTCTCTTTTGAAGACAGGCATTTGAGGACCCGGTGCTCTTGTGCTTAAAGACAGAATCCCTCAGCTGCTTAATAGGCTAAAAGATAAGGAAGCCTCTGTTTCTAAGAAACACAGATAGCACCTTTGTAAATTGCCTATTTATTCTAGAACTACAAAATTTAATTCAAGAAAGTATAGGTCCCATGAAAGACTTAAAAGTTTATAACTAAAATCTAGTTTCCCCAATAAATCGTATTTTCTGCAAACCCCCCCCCCAATGCTTCTAAAATAATACTAAACAGGGCATCTGATTATACAAGAGCAATTAAAAAATTAAATATTTATTTGAATAACAACTTTTAAGTTTGAGCTGCAATGTTGGCAATGAAGGTTTTTTCAACACAAATCACAAAATGTGTGCACAAAAAAGTATGGGCACAAAGATAAAATGATGCTAAGGATTAAGCTAAAGAGCGGCTGATTTTAAACAAGAGGCCTGAAATCACTATACAAAATATAGAATGTATTAAACACTACACCACCATCCACAGAACAGTCTGTATTATTGATTATATTTAAAAATTATTTGCAAAGTAAATTAGATATTGAATTATAAATGAGTATTATACATGAATCTCTATCGGAAGGCAGTTCCTTGTCGCACTATAGAACATCTAATTACATTCCAAAAAGTATCCTTTTTTTCCTATTGGTAAAGAAAACCGTTAATGGCATTACTGCAAATATCAGGAAAGCTCTTTCTGTTTTTCAAAAAAGAATACTTCCTTTTTGTATCCCAAATACTTTCCACACAGAGTGAAGCACCTGCTTTACTGAACTGAGTAAGCTACTGCAGAATGTCCTGGGTCAAAGAGATGACCTCGAGTTGTTACTCAGCTTTACAAACCAAAAACTCGAGGGGATCATGTAACCCTTTGACTACTGGGAGACTGTCATGTCACTTACCAATTCAGTCTTTCTAGAATGTCAACTGAGACACTTAAAAAAAGACCAGACTGATATGATAAATATTAAATGAGGAGACACAGACTGCTAGGTGGCACTCCTTAGTAATGTGTGTGGGGCAGAAAAGCACATTTAGAAAGTGCCTATGAGGCAAGAGATGCACATCTAAAGATTCAAAATGAATCAACAGTATTGGATAACAATATCATTCTCAACTCAGAAGCTGCCTTGAGGTTGGGTGCATCTTCAGTTAATGTAACAGGAAAAGAAGGCCATAGATTTCATTTTACTAGTTGCATCCACTTACAAACCGACCTAGGGTCAAGGAGGAAGAGAGGGAAGGAGAGAGGGAGGGAAAGAGAGAGGAAGGGAGGTGCCAAGAGGGGAGAAGGGAGGAAACTATGTTCTAGAAGTAAATAATACTTTTTTAAGAAAAGAGTTAATAAGCTTAAAAATATAATAAAAATACAATATAAAATTTTCAAACTACAATTTACCAAAGGTATAATTGCCTTACTGGCATGAAAGGAAAATGGCCTTAATTTCAGATTAGAATGTTAGACTGCAGGTGGCCACAGAGATTGCACAAACTTGATAGCAGCTTAAAAGTTCTTTTTTTTTTTTTTTTTTTTTTTTTTGTAGAGGTATAGGATATTTCCATGGTTTGGCATTAAAAAGCAGGTAACAGGTTTAAAACACTGTAAATAAATTAAAGGTGACAGCTGTTCAACCTGGTTTTACAAACCTCCAAGAGTTGAAAAACTTAGAGCTAAGGTAAAATAATGCATGGTGTTAGCCCATGCCTTTATCTCCAGCAGAGACAGGAGGATCACTATAGAGTTAGTTGTCTTATAAATTCTAGAGTTACAAGAAACAGGGGGGTGATGGTGCACACCCTTAGTCCCATCATTGGGAAAGAATACACCCTTAATCCCAACACACTAGAGACAGAAACAGGCAGATCTCAGAGCTCAAGGTCAGCCTGATACAAAACAAGCTCTAAACAGAGAAAAACTTTGATCCAGGGGTGGAGGAGCACATCTTTAATCCCATCAGTTGGGAACCACATGTCTTTGATCCCAAAACTTAGAATGCAGAGACAGGCACATAGGATTTGGACAGATTTAAGTTTAAAAGCTACTTACAAAAGGCAGGCTGCAA
>CAJQZJ010001694.1:12899110-12925920 GCA_907164525.1 Lophiomys imhausi | reverse complement strand
TAATGTATGGAGAGAAAATGGGAACCGTCCAGGAAGCCACTGGTATGTCATTTCTTAGTCTTGGAAGCTGCAGGCCCTGCACTTCCTATATAATCAGATATATTTATCCCTCTCAGGTCTCTGAGGTGGTTGAAGACTAGAGAGCTAGAGTCTCACCGTTAAATTTTGAGTTGTTTAGGAATGTAGACACAATGAGATTGTGTAGACACAATGAGATTTTTGTGGTTCTTAGAGTCTTTAATTGAAGTGATGATAAAGGAAATAGATCTATTTAAAAACAAAATCAAATAGCTATTTCTGTCTAGATTAGGAGGTGGCACCAGGTGTGGGATTCACGTTTTGCCTGGCTACTTGAGGTGCAACTTCGATAATCCGAGGTTTGTCAATGATTCTGGTTGTGCGGTTGCCCTTCTACAATCCCAATGATCCATGCTTGGTGGCCTCCGCCATACTTGGGGGACTTTAATCTCTGCACAGAACCGAGCTGCCTGCTTACATGGTAGACGGATTAGGAGGCCTCCTGGTGTCTCTGGGCAGATCCCATGCATGAGGCCGAACATGTTCCCACAGGCTTTACTCACAGCTGCCATCTTGGCTATCACAGGAAGGTTGTGAATCACCAACAGCACCTCGTTCCTCTGTTGTTTGGCCAAGTTCTGCGCATGGCCCAGAATCCCGAAGCCTGTGATGTCGGTGGCTGCGAGAGCAATGTACGTGTGCATGAGGCCTGCAGCTGTCCTGTTGAGCCGGGCCATGTTCATCATTGCCTCTTGGTATGCCAACTCCACATCTTCCTGGGTGACCACTAGTTTAATTTTATTCCATTTTTCAGGAATATCCAGCCACTGGTGCACAGCTACTGTGACTTGTGTCCCCAGGGGTTTTGTCAATACCAGGACGTCCCCTGGTACTGCATTATCTGGCATGATAAATTCATTAGGCTGGCAGACAGTTGTGGCGACTCCTCCCAGGACAATCCAGGGGTTTAATACAGTTTGGCCGCCCGCCTGTTGCAGAGGTTCCTGCTTCCTCTGCTGCATCTTTAAAACCCTGTATAATTAGCAGTATCACTTTATCCCTTTCCGTCATGTAAGGGTCATCGACAATAGGATAGATGTAGTCTGTGGTTTGAACCAAGGAAAGACCACCGTGCCTCAGAGGAATGATGCAAGTGTCCATCCCAATGCCAAGTCTTGGCATAACAGCTCCCAGAAACTGCTCTTTTTAGAAGTGGTTCTCTTGTAAGGACTCCAGCAATTTCTGTAAAACATCTTGGGGCACCTTGCAGCCTGTGCCTTTCAGTTCAGTAAACCTGGTCAGCCGGAAGCTCTTGTTCAATTCATAACTTTCTGGGTTAAAGGACTCCCGAGTAGACATGGTTCTGGGGCCGCACTCTTCACACTTCAGCCCCTCCCCTCCCTCTCTCACGATCCACTGGGCTTTCTACTTGTGCCCTCTGCCTCCGCCCGAAAACGGGCCGCGGCGCTCCCACAATGAACCGGGCACACCAGGCTCCCTTAAGAGTCGCCTGAACAAAAAAGCTGCTCCTGGTGGCCGCAGCAGCATGGGAGCGCCATGTGGAGCTTGGCCTAGGCTGGGCGCGGCCCTCCGGGAACCGGGCCTCCCGGGCTCCCTACAAATACTTTGTAATCAATTTCTTCTTTGCCCATTTGAAAACTTTTTTCAATTATGCTGGCCTTATTTTTATAGATGAATTCCTAGCACCTCCATTCATAGCACATAATGCTTTAAAAAATAAAAAAATAAAACAACACCTGTGGCTCAGCTGTACTTCCTTAGCAAATGTCAGACACTAAATCATTATGCTCAAATTGCTATTCTGGACGCAAAGCAGTTGTTCACCTTTTTAACATTCATCTTTGCTCTAAATGTGTGTTTGGCTAGACCAAAGTTCTGTCTCTGAATTTATCCTTTGGCTTATCTGTTTACTTATTATTTTATTTAATAATAAAGATTTTGTGGCAAATTTGTTTCCTTTTCTTGTGACCATAATCCAATGAGCTGAAAAGCACTCAGATTTCAATAGCCCTTAAATTCTCATCTGTTTCTAATGGAATTTTCATAGATAAACAGGAAATAATCAAATATACTTTAGTATAGATTTCAATATTTATGGAATATAATCTTTATTTTTCAGGAGTCCATAATAATAATGCATTATGCAGATTTACAAATCTTTTGCCTTCCCATTGTTATTTTGTAACATTTTATACTGTCATTTTAAGGGACACTCTACACCCACTTATTTCACTAAACATTTCTGGAAACAAAGGTGGACTGACATTGAACTATTTTGTATTCTCTTTTCAATATGCCACATTCAAATTATCAGAGGTAAAAACTACATATGTCCCTTTAATTGTGTCATTACAAAAATTGGAAAAGTACAGGAAAATAAACAAGAAATAAAAGGTAAAAAGGATCTATAAATAACTTTTAAAAATTTTTAATGAATTCTTTTATTAAAAATAGTGTGTCCAATAATTCCCTTTGACCAAAATTATTTTTAATTTCAAGATGCTTACTGCACTGATTTTTTTTATTTACATTTTTGAAAGAAATATGTTTTGCTTCCAAATGGATAGAACTAGAAAGCTCATCTTGAGTGAGTTAACCCAGACCCAGAAAGATACACATGGCATCAATTCATTAATAACGGATTTTAACCATATAGTATGGGATAATTATCCTACAACCAACAGACTGAAGGGAACAGGAACATGAACTTTATTATCTGTTAGTGGGGCACTTTGCCTTAGTGGATCTACCATGTATGCGCCCAGTGTAAAGAGGAAGCTATTAGCCCTTATATGACTGATAAACTGAGGGGGGCTGATATGTAGGGGCACTCTACATCGGAGGAGTAGGATAGGTGGGAGAGGGGGTAGAGGGTGGGAGGGTAGGACCTAGAAGGGTGGAGGGAGGGGGCTGTGATGGAGATGTACCTTGAAGTAATAAATAAATGTAATAAAAAAGTATTAAAAAAGAAATATGTATAACATACCATGACCACCTTCATTTTCTTTTTTAAAAGTTTTACTATTTAATCATTTAAATAAAATTCCTTCTAGTTGACAACACTTGTACTTACCTTTGGGGTGTACGGTAATATTTTAGTAAATATTTGCAGCGTAATGATTTTATCAGAATATTTAACATATCATTTCTTTAAACTTAGCATATTTTTAAATTTTATGTCTTTGGCTTCTTCTGGTTCTTTATAAAATATATATCTTTTAAGTGTGTAGTGTGTTCTTTTAAAATGTGGTACCCTACTATGCAGTCAACACTATTTGCTTTTTTAAGTAGAATTTGGAAAGCATTGTGCCTTTCATTACCAAATCAGTATCATCATGGTGAAGATGATCAGCAGTCTAAATTAATGCTTTCTAGAGTCACTGGACATGTGTTCACTGACTTAATTTTCATATAAGAAGACAATCAGTTTCTAGGTGTGTGTGTGTGTGTGTGTTAATACACTGTAATATTATTCTCACATTATTCTCACGAACCTTCAGAATATTATTCTCTAATGTTTATCTCAAGGATTTTGGGATTGTTTTCTATAAAATGATGTTTCCCATCTCTAGGGTCTTTTTAAGAGAGAAAATTTTTTTCTCTAGTCCTACTTTGCTTAACAAGTAGATAATCAGTTGGAATTTCTTCATAAGAATAAATGCTTTGCTCATGTCTTCAGATAATTTAAGTCATCATTCCTCCTTGTGTGAAATTTAATTAGATAAGCAGAGTTTTGCTTTTTAGAGATGAAATATTACATTAACAAGAAAACAATGGAACTCTAGTCTGAAATGCCTTTTATAACTTAATTTTCAATTGTTTTATGGTAATACTTCCGAGCAGATGTTATAGCTAAGGAGCTATTTACTATAAACTGCTGGAGGAAATACTGAGGATGCTTTTGAAATAAGCAACAACATGACAGAGATGGGTAGATGTATCCATTATGCCTACTTTAAATGATGGTCTCCAAGGGAACAGCTGTTTGATTTATCTGTTGCAAGATTTTCTTATTCTTTCTTATTCTTACATCAAATCCAACTATGATTCATTGTAATCCCACAAGAGTTATATATGATTTTTTCCTCTTTAAAAAGCTCCAGGAGTGATGACATCAGGGTCTGAGCATCTCACAAATAATTACACACATTTGACAAAAACAATTCTCACTTACTTTAGTGTTAAGAAGGAAAGTATAGCTTAGGGCACATGTAATGACCTTCCACTGTCAACTCTTTGCACAGGATATAATTGGATAAATGGATTTAGACTTTTGAACCCTGTGATTAATACCCTATTATATAAGTCCTAAGACTGCACTTGTTTCTTAGATAAAGTGTCAAGCTTTCTTAGTTAGGTCTACTGTGCTCTGAAATCAATGTATAGATAACCTGATGATTTTATTTATAAAGATTGTTCTTTTCTTCTTGTTTTAAAATTTTAAAACTAGATTTTACAAATGTCGCTTATGTTTATTAATATTATGTTAACTATTGAAACTGCAGTTTGTATTAGTAACAAGTATAAACTAGGCCAGCAGAATAGCTAGCAGGCTGACAGGAGGCCAGCAGGCCTGACCCACCTTATGTGGTGACCTGACTTGTCCTGTAGGATTGTGTGGTATACCAGTAGCATGTTTTATATCATAATATGCAAGAATTGCTTCATATTATTAGATATATATGCAAGTCTTAATTTGTGAAGGTACACCCATAAATGCCATTATTTATTTCAAATAAATGTGCAATAACACAATCAAATTTTTCAGAACTTAGAGCAGTTGTCTGTTGGAATCCTTAGTATGTTTCAATGGTATGATGTACATATACTTGTTTTCCAAATTCTGCAAAGTGAAAGACATCCATTTGCCAAATTTCATTCTTTTTAGTACCTTTAGGGTTACAAATTCTAAGGTAATAAAATGTTGGTGCATCAGGAATTGGTGTTCCCTTTACTATATGAGGAAGAATCCAATTAGTTCTTTTTATAAAGTGTATACATTTGCTTTTTGGAAATTTCTTATTAATTTCTCCCAAATAGTTACTGCAACCTCTTTGCCGATCTTCTTTGATTACCCATAATGATATAATCTCAACATTAGTAAGAGGCACTACTATTTTGCCCACGTCCATTCCTGATAATTGACGTAGTCTTATTCTACTATTTACAATTAATTCAGGTAACTTTTCTGTGTATGTCTTTAATTTTTTACTTTGTTAATGTGGTAAGAAAATCCATTTCATAATATTATCTTCCCATTGCATATTGAGTCATGTAGCAGAATGAGTTGATGGTAAAATGACCAAAATACAATCAAGTTTAGGATTAATTCTATACATCTGGTAGAACAAAGACTGCAAGATGTAATTCTACCAGAATTAACTCATTCTATGCTTCAGCAGATAAACATCTTGGACTGTTTATATTCGAATCCCCTTGTAATGTTTGAAACAAATTATTTAACTCATAAGTACTTAATCCAAGGATAGGCCTCAGCCAGGAAATATCTCCCATTAATTTTTGAAAATCATTAATAACTTTCAATTGGTCTCAATGGATCTGTATCTTTTGGGATCTTATTCTCTGGGACTGCAGGAATATTAATTTGAGTACCCCATTGTTGTAAGAGATCCCTTCCCCACAAATTTATGGGTACATCAGCCACATAAGGGCTCAACTTCCCTGTTTGCCCTTCTGGTCCCACACAGTTAAGCCACCGCACACTTTGCTTTATATGTGATAATTTACCAATTTCTATAAAGTGTGTAGGAACCCTTTGAAGTGGCCAGTTTGGATTCCAAGACTTCTGTGAGAGGATAGTGACTTCAGCTCCTGTGTCAAGCAATCCTTCTATTTCAATACCATTCATTTGTATTTTTAATTTTTGTCTGTTATCATTCACTATTGTTTGACAATATACACATTTTCCAGTACTCCCAAATGCTCCTGTTCTTTCTATTGGAGCAGCCTTGCAATAGCAACTGAGCAATTCTATCCCCTGCATCAATTTGCATCTCTTTCTTTACCGATACCATAATTTTAATTTCTTCCTTGCAATTTCCATCTAAAATACCTAGATGCACAATAAATTCTTGAGAAGTTAATCCACTTCTTCCAAAGATTAATCCTACTGTCTCTGATAGGAAAGGACCAGAAGCACCAGTGGTTAACTTATAACATTCATCTGTTCTGGATAGCATAATAGATTCATCTGTAGCCATATCTAAAGCTGCACTGCCTTCAGTAGCATGCAAAAGATTGGCTATAGTTAATTTTGTTCTTCCTCCTGCCTGCTGGTTTCCCTCTGGCTGGCTGATGGATGACGGTTCATATTTTTTTTGGGGGGGAGGGCTTAAAATAGTAGGTACTTCCCTTCATTTCCCTATAAGATATTACCTGTGACTTCTGTTTTGGATCTACAATCCCAGGACAAGTGTTTAGCCTTACCACAATGAGTACAAAATCCTGGAGACCTTGACCCTCCATTGTTAATAGAAACCATTCATTCCCTTTTACGACTATGTTCTGCAGAGTCAGAACACCTGCCATTTTGAGTTCTGGAGGTTTCAGCCTTACAATGTCCTTGGAAATGACCAAGTTCACCATTTTTAAAGCACTGATTAAGACCCCTAAAAACATTTAATGCTCTAATATTAGCCTGGTGCTCCTGAAAAGCAGTATCAGTTGTTTCTCTTATCCATTCATCTATGGGGGCTCCTCAAGCTTTTAATGGTCTAATTGCCTTCTGACATTCAGCATTTGCATTTTCATACACCAAGTCATTTATCAAGTCCTGTCTGACATCAGAGTTTTCTACATCTCTCTCCACAGCTGAAGTCAATCTCCCAGAAAAGTCTGAGAAGGTTTCCTGAGTACCTTGTTCTATCTTAGTAAATGAAATAAACCTTTTCCCAGCCTCAGCAACCATATACAAAGCTCTCAGAGCTGTAACATGACATTGTTCTATCACAACATCTTCAAATTAAATCTGTATCCATAGGTCAGCATAATGTCCCTCACCAAGCATTTGGTGGGTTGTGACATTTATTCCCCTTGCCATATTTTGTTGTTCTAATTTTGTGGCTTCATGTCTCCATCATGACAACTGTTGCAATTGGTGGTTACTTTCTAGCACAGCTGATATCAGTCCCTTCCAATCTTGGGGAATGACTCTATTTTGTATAGCCCAATTATTCTACATTTGTTTAACAAATAATGAATGCATTCCAAGAGATAATGGACTCTTTAAATCCAATATGTCTAATGGATGCCATGTTAACTCCTGATTGAGTTGACCATCATCACTAGGCCTAAATTGAAACATAACTGGAAACTGATGGTGACTGTGTAGTACCAAGCAGCTCTTCTGTGGGTTCACTTGGTTCCACATTAACACTGTTACCTATCTGGTCTTCTACTGGTGCATGCAGTGGCTGGGGAGATTTAGCTAGGAAAGAACTTGGCTTTTTTCCAGTTCCAGTCACCTGCCCTGGCAGATTTTTCTTAAGTTCCTCAATACTTTCTTATAGTGTAGAAAGCTTATTCCTTATAATAAACCAATAAAAGAGAAAAAAGTGAACAGCATAAAATATTCAGTCTGATTGAAAAAAACAGGATAGAACTCAGCAGCAAACATTGCCATTTTACCAACCACTGGTGTCATAGTTTCGAAATCTGCAGTTTCCTCTATAGATTTGAAAACCAAATTACCCATAATGCCTTACTGACATTGAGTGCCACCTGAAACTGACACTTAGTTATCAATTGTATTTATTAACAAGTATAAACTATAAGACTAGGCAGTGGAGTAGCTAGTGGGCTGGTGGGAGGCCGACAGGCCTGACCCACCTTAACTGGCAGCCTGACTTATCCTTCCGAAAAAGCACTGGACCAAGGGTGGCCTTCACCACCTACAACTTAAACTCTGCTAACTAATATCTTCATTAATAATGACAAGTTAATATATTAGGCTGGTGGAACAGCCAGTGGCCTAGTGGGAGATTGGCAGGCTTATCTTACCTTAGAAATCTATATGCCTGGAGAGATAACCTGGTGGTGAGTTCTGGCAGCAAAGCTGGCAGTTTAGCTGCTAGATACTTATTAATAACTATAAACTATTATATTAGACCAGCAGAATTGTTGGCAGCCAGGAGGAACAGTCTCCGGGGTTCGGCGGGGCCTGGATTGCTTTAACTAGTAGTCTATTGGCTGCCTCAGCCCTTTTCCCAATAATTAAATGCACAGGACCTTTTAATGTTTCAAAGTTTAGCCCTTTGCTGGACAGACTCTCAAATATCTAATCTAAATTAACCTGAACCATTTAATCCCAAATAGCCCTGTGGCCTGTTGCTAATTTCCAGAGTTCCCAAACAAGTCTGTTGGCTTCCGTCCATGTCTCCTGGTGGAAAGAGAGATTCCTCTGTGTAAAATGGAGGATTCCTGTTTCTACCTCAGGAAGTCCCACCTTACTATACTCTTTCTGTCCAGCTAATTGGTCATCAGCGACTTCTATTAGTCAATGAAGAGAAGACCTCAGAAGGGGCAGCAACCAGATTTCAGCATTGAAATGAGCCCATTAGATCCAAATATTAGACCTTCCTTTATTATTTATTATTATCTATAACAAATTATAGATAATGTCTTACCTTCTTTGTGTGTGAATTTTTTCAAAGAATGACTACCTGTTATGGCAGCATAATGATTGAGAAAAGGGAAAAGTTGTAAGTTTTAAGTTCTTGTTCTGTCATGTTGAAATATCACTTAACAATAGAACAACAATTTAGGAAGAAAAAAACCAGGAAATTATCTTTGGATACCACTGAAAGACCCCAGCTTATGCCTCTCTGTAAAATGTCATTATATTGTTGCCTAAGATAAGCTTATGCCTCTCTGTAAAATGTCATTATATTGTTGCCTAAGATAAGCTTATGCCTCTCTGTAAACTGACATTGTATTGTTGCCTAAGATAAGGGACCTTCCACACTGGGCGAGGCCGGCAAAAACAGGATATCTATGGTTAAACATCTGCCAACTGACTCACCGGCCCCAGGAACTGGGGAAACCAAAAAATGTGCTGACGATAGCCTTGTGGAATGACAAGCTTGTCCCTAACCTGAACCCATGGCCTCATTTAAATCAACCAATGAGAACCCTGTAACCATGCATCTGCTTCTGTAAGCCCGCTTCTTGCCACCCCAACCCTATATAATCAACCTTCACTATGGCCCGGCGCGCTCAGTCACCCGAAGGCTGTAGCGTCCGCAGGCGCCTGTGTAAACAATAAAGTTGCCTCTTGCACTTGCATCCGGTGGTCTCGGTCTCTGTCCTTGGACGCTGGGCCCCAGGGGCGGTGTCCCCATTTCAGGGGTCTTTCACCACCAGAATGAAGGACAGAAGTATCAATAGTTACAAATTAAAGAATGGAATTAATAAGAATCAGGACATTTTCCATATGTCCTGACAAGGTACCCATATATGATGAACACAAAAAGTTGGCTATACCTTGCAGACACTGCATAGTACCTTTGTTTTACAATAAATCTTAATGTAAAGGAATTTTAATCCAGCAACCTGGCGGTTCTGGCAAGGGATCATGTCCAAAGAACTTTTAAATCTATGTTATCCAGGTGGAATGCAGACATGCTCTGTATTACAGCGTGATCTGGCAGGAATACAGACACACCCTTAGTACATACTTTTAATCCCTAAAAATGATGGTAAGATTAGTTTATAGAAGGAAGAAGCCATGCTTGAAAATGAGGTTTAACTGAGGGGCAGACAAAGTGGTGAATGAGAGAAATATTTGGCAAAATGAGTCAGAGAGAGGATATGACCAACTCTCATGAGAACAAGACAGGTAAGAAAGGCTACTTGAGAGAAGTGCAGGGAGAGAGACAGAGAAGTTTTTGGTTTTTTGTTTTTGTTTTTGTTTTTTTAACATCACAAGTTGATTAGTTGATTACCTGGACAGTTTTACAGAGACAGGTTGCAGAAAGAACAAGCTAGACATAAGTAAAGACAGAATGAACTAGAGAATGAGAAGGAGTCAGAAAGTAAAACATATTGCCAGAATTAGTTTGAGGCCAAGCAGAGCAATTCAATCAGAATTCAAGAGAACTCACTTTGAATCAGTCAGTTTGGAGAGGAATTTTTGCAAAAATAGTTGAGTTGAAGTAGCCAGAATGAGTTCCGGAAAGATCTAGAAAGGCTTGGGGATGGTTCTCAATTCATTCCCTACCATGAGGAAATAAAAACAGCATTTACATTTGGCACCCAATGTAGTTGGAAGGAAAACCCATTATGATGGGAGAAGGCAAAAGCTTACCAACACTGCAGAAAGCAGAGGATATCTGACAGAAACACAGCAGGGGACAGGAGACATCTGAAAAAAGCCACAGAGGAGAAATTCTCCTGGGACTATCTCCAGAGGAAGCATCAGTTCTTTGAGTTTTGCTTGATGCCCAAAGAAACACAGGAGAAGCTGGAGCTGCAAGGGCCTCTGAGACAGTGAATCATGTTAAGCCATCCCAAATGATAATTTTAATTATAGAGACAGTTTTTTTCTTGCTTTAAGGGTAGGACTTGAGGGGGTAGAAATGTTACTTGAAAAAGCCTTCAGAGTACTTATTTCAACTGTGATCATTCAAAAAAAGACTGATAAACAGGACAACAAGAATTAGCTATGATAGTAACAAAGATAAAAGAACTACCCCCCCCCAAAAAAAAAGAACAAACAAACAGGAATCCACAGACCCAAAGAAACTAAGTAATAAGAAGGGCTCAAGGGATGATGCTTGAAACCCCTTAAACAGGGAGATAAAATAAACATCAGAAGAGGAAGGAGAGAGGGATCTGGACAGGAACCCATCATTACTGGCATTGGAGAAGCTTTATCCAGCAGATAATGGAAACAGATGTAGAAACCCACAGCCAAACATTAGGCGAAAATCAGGGAGTCTTGAGGAAGAGTTAGGGGAAGGTTTTCGGAAGCTGGAGGGATGAAGGACACTACAAGAAAACCCACAGAGCAAATTAACCTGGACACAAGGAGGCTCATAGAGACTGAATCACCAATGAAAGAACTTATACTGACTAGTCCCACTATATGTATGAAGCTGATGGGTTTCTTGGTCAAATTGAAATGGGGTTTATCTTGGACTTAGACACTGTTGCCTCTCTCTGGAGCTCATTTTCCTAGCAGGGTTGCCTTGTCTTGCCTCAGTGGAAGAGGAGGCACTTAGACTTGATGCAATTTGATGTGTCTGAGTGGGTCAGAGTGGGGGTTTGAATATGGGACAAGCAGGTGGGAAGGTAGGACTGAGAGGAGGGAAGGTAGGAGGATGGTGATTGGAATGGAAAACAAACAAACAAACAAACAAATAAATAAATAAATAAATGCAAGTTCTTGGGTTCAATTTGAATTTTGTTGCTCTAAAGAAAAAAAAAATAGGAAGTGCTTAATTGTGAACCTATGTTGCCGAATGAATTTCAGGATCAAGATAGACAGCCCACTGAAACTATTAATGAAATTAAGGAGACATGACCACTCCAGTAGCTTTTCATTTTTTCCATTCCTAATTACTCAGAAACAAATGCCATAAAATGGTAAAAATTCACAAAATGGACAACTAGCCTGGAATCTTGCTAACACACAAAAATCTTAAATATTTTAAAGAATTGATACGAACTTATTAAATGTACTCACTCTATGTGGGACAGATGTTAATTATTGGGCTGCCCTGCACATATGTAGCAGATGTGTAGCTTGGTCTTCATGTGGGTCCCCCAACAACTGGAGTATAGGCCATCTCTTAGTCTAATGACTACCTTTGCATCCCATTCCCTTAAGTATTATACCTCATCTGGTCACAGTGGGAGATGATGTACCTAATCCTTCAGTAACTTAATGTGCCAGGGTGAGTTGATACCCATGGGCAACCTCCCTCTTCTCTGAGGACAAGGGAAGGGGAGAATGGGGGAGCAGGTATATGAGGGGGGTACTGGGAAAAAAGGAGGGAGAAAGAGCTGTGATCTGGATGTAAAGTGAATAAATAAATTAATTAATGGAAAGAAAAAAGATACCTGGGCTACCCAAAACAATATTATCCCCCAAGATTGGAAATATTCAGCAGCAGTTGTACTGGAAGCTGGTTCTCAATTACAGTAGCTGATATGGTGGTGAGAAGAGGGTGCAATTATGGAAAATTATAAAAGATCTAAAGGTGTTAATATCATGAAAGATCAATTATTAGGTGAAGGTCAATATGTTGATTTACAAAAACAGATGAATTTGATGAATCTATTATTATACAATGCACTTTAGTAGCTTTCAGAGCCTGGGATAAGGTGAAGGGACAAGGAAGAAGGACTATGTCATTCACAAAGATTTTGCAAAGCTCCAGAGAGACTGTTACTGATTTTTTTCATAGATCATTATCTGCTATAAACAGGCAATATCAGATCCAGATTTGAGATGGGTATTAATTGAAACTTTAGCTTTTGAAAATGCAAATGTAGGGTTTAAAAACATTCTTAGAGCTTCAAATCTCAATAACTACCCCTAGATGAATAGCGTAGAATTACTGCTGATATTGATCCTAGTCACTATGTAATTGGACAAGACATGCCCAATAATCTTACATATGAAAATGTGCATTGTTTTAGCCACTGTGGAAGATGAAGCCATTTGGAAAGGGATTGTATAGAAGGCATTCCTAGAGACTTTTCTAGAAGACCTCAGCCTTCTGGGATTTGTAGAATGTGGTCATGATAAACATTGGACTAATGAATGCTGTTAAACAAGTTATATTCTAGATAATTCCTTACAGATGGAAAACTCCCTAGGAGATAATACTTTAAACTCCCTAAAATATTCCTTTATGCTCCTTTTCTGGTAATAAAACAACAGGAGCCAGGTATTTCCTGTCAGCAATCCACATAACCACTAGAGAAAACTAAACTAGGTATTAGAGATCTAATCCATGCTTCAGAAGGAAACACTGACTTAGACTTAGCCATTAGTAAAAATCTCACACTATCACCAAAAATTCAATGTAATAAAATACCTACTGGATTTCATGAACCTCTAGCCCCAGAGATAGTAGGAATGGTTTTAGGAGGAAGTAGCTTAACAACTCAAGGACTCATTGTGCATCCAGGAATTATAGATATTATAGATTTAATTAGAGAGCTAAAAATCTCTTCAAAGGAGAGATTGGGATTATAGCTTACTTAAAGAAAATATATTGTTTAAGAAGGTAAACAGGATTGCTTAGCTTTTACTGCTTCTATATGTCATATGTAAAGCAGCTCTAATTGAAAGAATGGGAAGATTTGTAAATACTGGAGGACAGGTTTTCTTGGCAAAGTATTATCAATAACCAAAGACCAAAATTAAAATTAAATGGTATTGAAATTTATGGTTTAGGGGACCTAGGAGCTGATGTAACCATAATCTCACAAAAATTATGAAATCCACATTGCCCCTTCAGAAAGTATCTACACAGTTTGTAGAAGTTATAACATTATCTCAAGTAAAACAAACTGTGAGACAAATTAAATATGTGGGACCAGAGGGCAAAGTAGGAAGATGAAGGCCTTATGTGGCAGGTATAGCCATAAACCTATAGGGAAGAGATCTACTACAATAGGGAGCTCAGGTTAATATTTCTTCAATCTAAGACAAAGATTACCTATTTTAACAGATGCTGTATGTTGACATCTTATGTAATATGACTTGATTATTTCTGTGTTTAAATGTGTAAGAAGACCAGGTAGCTGGCATGGAAATTGGCATGGAATGCAAGTGCTTAACTGTCTAGTTTAAAACATAATAAATGCTGGCTCTTTATATGTGTGAATTCATCAAAATCTAATTATACTTTGATAGAAAGGGGAAATAAAATCAGCTAAAAGATACTGGATTGCAGGGGGAAAACTACTGACTTAGATCAACCAACCTATATTCTTGAAAGATGTTTTAACATCAGAATGGAAGTCAAGGAATGTGTTATGTTGGGGACAGCTCAAAAAGCTGGCTGAAAAGGAGAGATAGTTCATGAGTCTGGCAGACATTTGCTAAAGGACAGGTGATCAGGACTGTAGTGATGAAGGATCATCACATCAGTGGATCTTCATACAGCCATTCAGACTGCTACATTTATGGGATTGATCG
Source organism: Lophiomys imhausi (assembly GCA_907164525.1). Classification (NCBI taxonomy): domain Eukaryota; kingdom Metazoa; phylum Chordata; class Mammalia; order Rodentia; family Muridae; genus Lophiomys; species Lophiomys imhausi. Next base: position 12,911,708 of record CAJQZJ010001694.1, on the reverse strand, counting down.
TTGTTTCTGTTGTAATAATTGAGCTGTGTACAATTGTTAGCTTAAACAGAAAGAGGGAAGATGTAAAGGAATTTTAAAAGACCTTCTAGGTCTATGGGATCTAGCTGAAATGCAAACATGATTGGGATTACAGTATAATCTGGCTGGAATATAGTCATACCCTTAGTACACACCTGTAATCACAATGAAATTAAACTTAGCTTATAGAAGAAAGAAGCTATGTTTGAAAGTGACCTCTAGTTGAGAGCAAAGTGATGAATCTGAGAAAGAATTGACAGAATAAATCAGAGATAGGATACTTCCAACTCTCATGAAACTAGGACAGGAAAAAGAGGCTACTACTTAAGAGCATTTGAGAGAGAAAGACAGGAAGAGAGAGACAGAGAGAGAGAGAAGAGAGAGTCGGAGAGAAAGAGGGTTGGTGAGAGAGACAGAGACGGGGAGGGAGAGAAAGAGAGAGAAAGTTTTTTTCCTGAGAGTTTACTACTGAGATAGTTTATAGAGACAGGTTACATAGCAAACAAACTAGACAAAGGTGAACACTGAGTGTATCAGAGAATGAGAAGGAGTCAGAAGGAAAAACATTTTGCTAAAATTAGTTTTTGGCCAATAAGAGCAATTCATTCAAAAGCCAAGAGAAGGCAAATTGAGTCAGTCAATACAGAGAGGAGTTTAGGACACAATAGCTGAGTTTGAACAGCAGTGATAGCTCAGAAAAAGCTAAAAAGTCTTGTGAATGGCTCTCATCTGAGGATATACAGCTTAAATTTTAAATTAATGTGACAAATAAGTATCATACGCTGCCTGATAAATGCTAATCCAAAACCAGAGCACCTTTTTTTTTTCATTTTCCTGTTGAAAATGCTAACTTCACTCTATATAAAATAACAGAGTTATAATCATCAAAAATGTCAAGCACATAAATTTCAGAATGAGGGTGGAGGAATGTGGACACAAGAGGAATAATACCAGGAGATAAAGAGAGACAAATGATGTAAATACAGTACACATTTATGAAATTAAATTAAATAAAAAAATATGAAGAAATGCTCAACATCCATAATCATCAGGGAAATTCAACTCAAGATGACTCTGAGATTCTAAGTCACACCTGTCAAAATGGCTAAGATCAAAAACTCAAATGACAGCACTTGCTGGGGAGGTGGTAGAGAAAGGCAAACACTCCTCCATTGCTGGTGGCAGTGCAAACTTGTACAACCACTATGGAAATCAGTCTGGTGATATCTTAGAAAACCTGGAATAGCTCTACTTCAAGACCCAGCCATGCCACTCCTGTGTTTACATTCAAATGATTCCTCACTAAATCACAAGGATATCTCCTCAACTATGTATATAGCAGTTTTATTTGTAATATCTAGAAACTGGAAACAACCCAGATGTCCCTCAACCAAAGAATGGATTTTTTAAAAAATGGTACATTTACACAATGGAATACTATCAGAAACAAGGAAATAATGCAATTTGCAGAAAAATGAATGGAACTAGAAAAACTCATCCTGAGTGAACTAACCCAGTCCCAGAAAGATACACATGGCATGTATTCACTTATAAATGTATTTTAGCCATACAGTACAGGATAACTATCCTACAAATAACAGACTGAAAAGAACAGGAATATAGACTTTGTTAGCTGTTAGTGGAACACATTGCCCTAGTGGAGCTGCGGTGTAGGCCCCCAGTGCAAGAGAAAGGTCTTAGCCTTCATATGACTGATAAACTGAGGGGGGCTGATATGTGGGGGCAACCCACACTAGAGGAGTAGAATAGGTAGGAGAAAGGGTAGAGGATAGGAGAGTGGTACTAGGTGGGGTGGAGGGAGAGGGTTGATGGAGATGTAACTTGAAATAATAAATGAAAACAAACAAACAAAAACAGTCCATATAAGCTATAGAAAGAAACCCAGTTTTATTTCTGTAAGAAATAAAGACAGATTCCACCATCTCTGACAGTGGTAAGGGAAAAGTAATCATTTCATTTTGAAATATGACTAGAATGTCCCCCATTAAAATAAATGTCTCTTTTCTTGGGGAAAAAAGATATTGTCTTAGATTTATACCATCTGAGGGAAGAAGAAGCTTACACGATACTGTAGAGTATGTTTTTTTTTTATTGGGTTTCTTGGTCTCACATCTGGTGGAAGAAATTGAATTGTATCACTGGAGGACCAGTTGCTAAGATCAAAGATGATGGGCATAGAATTTCTCAATGAGAGACACAGTAAGGTTATAGGATACTTCCCACAACTTTTATTTCCCTACATCTCTAGCCATGCTCTACGATGTTAAGATTGTTTTAGAGCTAAATACCATAAGGACAGATTTTTAACAATAGGATATTTATTTTAATGAGGAAGTCACTAAAGCCAACATTAAACAGAGCCCAAGTATTTACCAGACTGACATGAAAACCTCACACTAACAAGCCTCTAAGCCTTCTAATTTCACATTTAACAATAACAAATATATGAGACGTGCTTAAAAAACAAAAGAGAAGAGGGAAGAGGATGAGGATGAGGGCCAATGAAAGTAGTAACAAATAAAGGGATATGGAAAGCCTCAAAATAGTAAATGATAATGGATACTAAAAGGACCACAGGAAGAGTATGAAAATGTGTAAATGAAACAGTGTGAGGTCAAATAAAGAAAGTTTGTAACCTGAAATTGTAAAGCAATGAACAATATAAGCAGAGGTGTATCAAGTCTAAGAGACTATCCTACGATCATGCTCAAAAGGAAAAATATTATAACAGAAGTAAAAGATACTTATTATAGGCTCATTGAGGCAGAAGATTCTGTGCATTTGAAAATAAATGCATTAGGAATTGTCTCAATGGTAAAGAGAGAAGTATGAAAAACAGATAATAGAAAAACAGAGCACTCCCAAACTGGAACAATCTCAAAGTTATAATATGCTTCAGTGGGAGAACTAGCACAAAAACAACAATGTGAGGCAGCATATAAAATACTTAACATTTGTTGTGATTTTTTTTCAAACTGAATGAAAAGTATAAAACCATAAGTTCCAGAAACTCATAGAATATAAAGCAAGATAAGTATGAAAAAAATCTTAAAAAGCACATTGGTTGTGGGTGGTGGTTGCATATTTGCCTGTCTGTGAAGAACAGTCACAGACCTCCCTATGGAAACTGTGAAAGAAATAGAATAAAGGTTTTAAATGCTGAGTAAAGAATTTAAGCTTAAAATGAAAAAGCAGCAAAGTAACAAAGTAGGGGAGGCACATATAGTTCTATACCCATGAGAGGTATTATTCAGGAAAAAAATCATTTTTCAAAGAAATATCAAAGGATCACATTGATAGTAACATGCTCAACAGAGAAAATGAAAAGAAGTGTTTAGTGTGGCTGGAGAAATGGCTCACCAGTTAAGACAGTGTACTGTTCTTACAAAGGTCTCCAGTTGGGTTTCTAGTACCCATATGGGGTAGCTCAGGGTTACTCTTAACTCTAACTCAGTAGAATCCATTGGAGCCTGCACGGGCACCTATACTCACATGATCACACCCTCAAAGACAGCCATACACATTTACAAATAATTTAAAATAATAAACTAAATCTTTTAAAAAATTTATCATTATTTTATTTTATGTATATAGGAGTTTTGCCTGCATGTATGTCTACTACATGTATTCCAATATCTTCAGAAAGCAAAAGAGGTGTCATTTGTATTGTAAGTGAAATTACAGAAGTGGGACCTATCAAGTAGGTGTTGGGAATTGAACCTGGGTCCCCAGGAAGAGTAGCCACTGCTCTTTACTGTTGACCAATCCTTCTAGACTCATATTTGTTACTTTTAATTGTATTTTAGAATAACCTAGGAAAAACTACATGTGTGTGAGGGCCTTTAGAGAATGTTTTAACTGAATAGCAAGCTCATGCTGGAAGTAGTTGGTGTCATTTTATAGTCTAGAATTGAGAATTGAATAAGAAAAGCAAAATGTGTTTCATTTCTGCTTCCTTACTGTAGGTGCCATGTGACCAGCTACCACTGTGTCATCCCACTATGATGGACTCCATTCCTTCTTAAACCATAAACTATTCTTTCCTTAAATGTATTTTATTATAGGTATAAGATAAATAGTGGATATAGATATACTAAAAATGAAACTACTCTTACTTGATAGTTTTGACTCCATGCAAAATGTTCATGAATTTGCAAACATTTCTAGAACTACTCAATGTATAGATCATTATAACAGAATAAGTAAATTGTGCTCCTTCATCTCACTGATGAACAAATGAAATTGATGAACAATAAAAATTATAGGAACATATGCAATGGTGCCAAAGTTGAAATATATTCAAATGTAAGAAACTAAGTATTATACTAGTTGTAAATCTTGGACTAATTAATCACAGTTCTAAATTGAGAGACTCTGGCTTCATTGATTGAAAAACTAATAACTATAAAACTTTCATTCTTCCTGACTTAATATACAGATTATCTTACTCCTAATTAAAACTAAAACAAGTTATTTGTGCTATTGAGAACATGTTTGAAAGCTTCTGCAAAGAATTGAAAGATCCAAAGAAAGACAAACTCTGAGCCGATAGACTCACACTATGAATACATTTCCCATGAGAGCCATGGTTGGAACAAACTTGGCAGGAAAATGAATAACATTTTATTGGATTAAAATGGAAATGCAAAACAAACTTCCATGAGATTATACTGGCAGAAATGATTCAATAAAGGCATGGGTGAGTGAAGATAGAGCTATTTTGTGATCAAAAGTACTCAATAATTATTAATTTTGATAGTTTTTGTTTTTTGAATTTACAATGTTTAGATAATTTTCCCATTCACTTTCCTCATTTTAAACCTTCCAAGAAATTTTTCTTTTGTTTTCTCTTTAATTCATTTCCTCTTTTGCTTTGACTGTAGTAGGGGAAAAAAAACATGAAAAATTCTATCTGTTAATGCAGAGTAGGAATTAACTATCCACACACTTTGTCCTTGGACGAATGGTGATCCCATCTCCAGTCTTTGTCCCAGGTGTGGTTGTCATTTTCCCCCTACAGTTTTTCCTTCACACAACCACATTGACTCCAACTATATTTCCTTTGCCCTGTACTCCCCTGACTCAACTCAGTATTGCATTCTTTCCATCCAGCAGGCCTCTGGTCTCACTCCTGTTGAGCCAAAGTGTCCCCAGGAGGAGCCTTCACCATCATTTATGACATATGTTCCCTTCTCAGCTTGTACAACTGGAGGTCACAGAACCCCCTTCCTCTGAGAAACCACAAGTACCCATCTCTCTCCTAGAGACTATTTTTTTTATACCCACCTGTGCACATGAGATGGTTGCCAACAGTTACTGGCTCCTGTGTTTACACTAGAAGAAAGGGACTCCATAAAATCAGAAGCTAAGAATATTGTCCAGACAGGAGATCACTGGCTGATAATGCTAATCACAGTGAGAGCATGTTTCCCTCCATCCAACTCCATTGGGATCAAAACACTGACCAAAGTAAGAGAAGGTAAGGGGTGCTAGACACCTACTGCCAGGCTTTCCTGGATGGGCTCTGAGGAGCAGCAAGGAAGCCTACAACCTGTCAAAGGTAAGCGAGGTCATACAGGGAGCTTAAAGCATTCTAGAGCCCTTCCTAGGTGCTTAGCATACCTACAACCCCATAGACCCAGATGTACTGGAGTACAGGTGAGCACTCAACATTGTTCATGTCACTTAATTTGTCCTGGATATTAGAAAGAAGTTACAAAAGTTAGAGGGATTTGAAGGTATGAAAAGGTCCTTGTTGCTGGAGGTCTGAAAATCTGAATAATAAGTCAGTATGGTACAACAGGTAAGAAAGAAACCAGGAGATAAGTAAGCAACCATTAGAGAAAGAACAATGTCCCTACTGCAGGGAAAAAAAGATGTTGGAAAAAGGAATGCCCTCATCAGAATAAAAAAGGCCCTTCAAGTACTACAATTGCAGCAGTGATGGGGCCCAGGTTTCTGTGCTTTAAGCCCCCAAGAGTCTAGGGTAACACTTAGAGTTGGGGGTGAGGCAATTGATTTCTTAGTAAACACAGAGGTTATATTCAGTCCCTAAGAAACTCTTAGGCTGATTAACTGATCAAAATATTACATTCCATATTGCCTGGCTCAGAGAGACAGGTATCCTGCTGCCCTACCAGTCACCCTGGAATATACCTCTCATACCTGTGAAGAAACCTAAGACCTTTGATTATATCTCTGTTGAAGATCTAAGAGAAGTTAGTAAGAGGGTCAAAATCATCCACACCATAGTTTCAAACTCATACACTCTCGTGAGTCTGATTTCTCCAGAGAAACAGCTGTACACTCTCTTAGACCTGAAAGATGTGATTTTTCAGCCTCCAATTGGCAGAGGTGAGTCAATCCATCTTTGCTTTTGAATGGAGAAGACCATAAGGAGGTTACAGTGTTCAACTTTCTTGGACCAGATTTTCCCATGAATTTAAGTTTTCTCCCCCTTTGATGACACACTAAGTGCTGATACCGTGCCCTTCCGCCAGAAGTTTCCTGAGACTATGCCATATAGATGACCTCTTCCTAGCCTCTGAAACTGAAATCCATTGTAGAAGGTCAACTGAAGGACTGATGCAGGACTTACAGAGTATCTGCTAAGAACGTAAAGCTTTGTATATTAGAAGCTACCTATCTTGCCTATCAGCTGATGGGAGGCAAAAGAAGCCCATCTCAGAGCAGAATTGCTATCATCCTTCATATCCAAATACCAAAGACAGGTTCAAGGGTTCCTAGGTGCAGATGGGTATTGCCACTTTCTGTATGTCAGGGGTTACAGAAATAGCAAAGCATCTATACATTTCTATGCAAGTGGGGGCACTGAGCCCCTAATCTGGACTGAGATTGGACAAAAGACATTTGAGGCTTTAAAAATCTCTCTTACTTTAGCTCTAACCTTACACTTCCAGATGTCTCAAACCTGTACATCTCTTCATTCGTGAAACAAAAGTCATTGCTAAAAGGGTTTAACTCAAACTTTATGGCCATGGAAATATTTTGTGGCATAATTGTTCAAATGTTTGGAACCTGTGACCTCATTAGCCCACTTGTCTAAGAGCTGTGGCAGCTACTGCTACTCTAGTGAAAGAAGCAGACAAGTTAACTGTAGGCCAAGATCTCATAACCGTAGCATTTCACTCAGTTGAGGCCCTCCTCTGAAGAAAAGCAGGATGTTGGCTTTCTAATGCCAAGTGACCCAGGACCAGGCCATACTCCTGATCCATCCTCCTATCTGGTTTGAGAAACCCACCACCATCAATCCTCCTAATCTGTTGCCCAATGACGACCCACAGATGCTTATCCATGCCTTTCTTGAAGTAACCATGGTGCTCTAGATGGATCCAACCCTATCTAATGGATATCCTCCTGGAAGATCCTGATACAGTACTCTACACAGATGGGAGCAGCTTCATTAAAGAAGAAACCAGGTATGTGTGGCACTACATTAGTTTCTTTAACTGAAATGCTTTGGGTCTAAGCCAGATACTTCGGCCCAGGGAGAAGAATTAATTACTGTAACCCAGGTTCTCAAATGGGGTTTACATATATATGTAAAGTCACTATGCTTTTGTTTCTGCACATGTCCATGATATGATTTATAAGGAAAGAGGGCTCCTCACTGATAGGGGAAATTCATAAAAGAGGAATCTTTAATGTCTGAGAGACATTGGAAGAAATGCTCATGATCCTTAATCATCAGAGAAATGCAACTCAAGATGACTCAGAGATTCCATCTCACTCTTCACAGAATGGCTGTGATCAAAAACTCAAATGACAGCACATGCAGGTGAGGCTGTAGAGAAAGGGGAACATTCCTCCATTGCTGGTGGGAGTGCAAACTTGTATAACCTCTGTGGAAATCAGTTTGGCAATATCTTAGAAAACTTGAAATAGTTCTACCTCAAGACCCAGCCATACTACTACTGGGTATACATCCAAATGATTCCTCACCAAACCACAAGGACATATGCTCATTTATGTTCATAGCAGCTTTATTTGTAATAGCTAGAAACTGAAAACAACCCAGATGTCCCTCAACCGACAAATGGATAAAAAAAAAATCGTGGTGCATATACATAATGGAATACTACTCAGCCATCAGAAATAAGGAAATCATGTAATTTGCTGCCAAATGGATGGAACTAGAAAAGCTCATCCTGAGTGAGTTAACCCAGACCCAGAATGATGCACATGAACTTTAGCTATATAGTACAGAAAAAACATTCTACAGCCATCAGACTGAAAGGAACAGGAACATAGATTTTGTTACTTGTTAGTGGGACACATTGTCCTAGTGGAGTTACCTTGTAGGCCCCCAGTGCAAGAGGAAGCTTTTAGCCCTCATATGGCTGCTGAACTGAAGGGGGCTGATATGTAGGGCACCCCACACTGGAGGAGTAGGATAGACAGGAGAATGGGGAGACAGTGGGAGGGTTTGAGTTGAGCTTGGTAGGGGTGGAGGGAGGGGACTGTGATGGAGATGCAAATTGAAGTAATAAATAAACATAAAAAAGGACATTATAAACAAAAAGGAAATCTTGACTTTCCTAGAGGCTATTTGGCTTCCCCTAGGAGTTGCTATCCTCCACTGGGAGGACATCAAAAAGGCAACTCCCCTGAGGCAGGAAGTAACCAGGCTGCTTACCTGGCTGTCTGACAAGTAGTTGTAAGCCTAGTGGAGTCTATTGATATTCTGGTACCATACTTTATCACAATGCTACCTGCACCTAAATGGTATAACCAAGAAAAAAAAATAGAAGACACAAAAAGAAGGATTGGACAACTTGAACCCATAGTTGATGTAGGAGAGTAGAGGAAAAGATTATTCTCCCAGAAAGAATTGACAGGACTCCTGTGGTAACTGGCCTTCAACAGATTACTCATCTGGGATCCCCAAATCTTTCTGATTTGCTCAGACTAAGGTATGTTACATATAAACAGGTCAGTCTAGTGTGGGATGTCTCAACAAGAAGCCAGGTGTGTGCTCAAATAAATCCAAAAACAAATCCTTGACTCAGAAAGAGATCTATAGGATAGGCCAGTACCCTGCCAAAATCTTGGAAGCTAAGTTCACTGATATCTAGCCAGTCATGGGAAGATACAAGCACATTCTAATTTTTATAGATACTTTTTCTGAGTGGATAAATACATTCTCCACCCTGACTGGAACTGCTCAAACAGTGGCTGAAAAGCTTCTCTAGGAACTGGTACCTCAACTTGACCTCTCCCTAGCAATGAGGTCAAACAATGATCCAGATTTCACAGTCAAAGCCTCTCAAATAATATTCAAAGCTTTAAGCATAGATTGAAAACTTCATTGTGGATATAGACCACAGATGGAAAAAATGAACAGGATGTTAAAAAAAAAACTCTCATTAGAGTCTGGGGAAGGGTGGGTAGACCTCCTTCCTTTGTCTTACATCAGACCCACTGTACCCCATATAGGGAAGAATTTACATCCAATGATATTAAAATTGGAAGACATCTCCCACTTCTTTTCAATTCTGAGACCAGCAGCTGCCATAACTTTGTAACCATTTCTTTCTCAATTCACTACACAACCCCTAGTCCTGCATAAAGTCTATTCTTCAGACTATCTGATGGACCCAGCCAACTTCTGAGCCCACCACAAATTTCCCCCTGTTCAAATATGGTGATAATATCTGGGTCAAGTGAGTAACCAAAGGGGCACTGGAACTGACTGAGAAAGGGACATACATGGTGATTCTTTCCACTCCTGTAGCAGTAAAAGTAGCTGACGTTATACCATGGGTTTACCACACTGAGGTCAGGAAACCAGAAACCACACAAACTACAGTCAAATGGATAATCTCCTAGACTATGGACCCATTAAAATTAAGGTTTCAAAAGTGAAAAGTGTCTCATTGCCCAGGAGAGAGAACTAAAAAACAAACAAATAAGCAGACACACAGATAAAAAAGAATAAAAAATAGAAAAAAATTTAAAAATATATAAAAAAAAATTAAAAAATAAAAATAAAAAATAAAAAGTCTATGTCCAAGTTCCCTTTGGTGTGTTAGTTGTAGTATTGATACCTTCTACTATATAGCTAAAATCCTACTATAAGTGAGTAGATGCCATATGCATCCTTCTGAGTCTGGGTTAGCTCACTCAGGATGAGCTTTTCTTGTTCCATCCATTTGACTGCAAATTGGATAATTTCATTGTTCCTGGTAGCTGAATAATATTCCATTGTGTAGATGTACCACAGTTTTTTAACCCATTCTTCGGTTGAGGGACATCTGGGTGGTTTCCAGTTTCTAGCTATTACAAATAAGGCTGCTATAAACATAGACGAGGAAACTTCCTCATGATTCCGTGAAGAGGCATTTGGGTATATACCCAGAAGTGGTATGGCTGGGTCCTGAAGCAAAGTTATTCCAAGTTTTCTAAGATATTGCCAGACTGAACTCCATAGTGGTTGCACATTTGGCCCTCATACGACCTCTCAACTGAGATGAGGGACTGTTATATAAGGACACCCCACCCCAGAGAAATGGGATGGAAGGGAGAGGAGGTAAAGAAAAAAAATGAAATGTGATGTTTCGGCCTTTTACTACTAATTGTCATAAACTGTTTAGGATAATTAAGAAATGCAAACTAATAGTTATGCAAGCCGGTCATTTTGTTAGGCACTATGACAGCCTATTATGGCTATTTTGTAAGCTAAACAGAAATAAAGCTGCTAAGAGACAAGCAACATCTGCTTATCCTAATATAAGAGATAGATAGGGCCTCTTCAAAAACCTCAAGAGATCTGCAGATTATGGCATTCAAAGTTGTTTTCATAACTTTAGATTTTTTTTATATCGAGACATATGAACTCCTGACAGCACCCCCTATTCTACCCCAAGTAGAAGATGAGCATCGAAGAATCACCAGTGGGAGATGATTAAATTAGTCACAAGCCTATCTCTTGGTAGGAAAAGCCCCTTGCTCCAACTGTAGACAGAATGCTGTCCAAAAAGTACAAAACTTTGAAGTAGGTAAGTCGACAGCCTAGCTCTGCCAAAACAGGGTAGGCAAGTCCTTCATAACCCCTGCTCTACAATCAATGTCTGTCAGAGAAACGGGGCCAAATGACTGAAGATCGATGCTGTAATGTATGGAGAGAAAATGGGAACTGTCCAGGCAGCCACTGGTATGTCATTTCTTAGTTTTGGAAGCTGCAGGACCTGTACTTCCTATAAAATCAGATATATTTATCCCTCTCAGGTCTCTGAGGTGGTTGAAGAACAGATAGCTAGAGTCTCATAATTAAATTTTGAGTTGTTTAGGAGTCAAGAGAGTGTTATAGACCTAAGAAGATGCTTTTAAAATTGTGTTGCAAGTTAGTATGAATGTTGAGTCAGATATAGAACTTTAAACTCTTGGAGACGGTTAGATAGTAGAATGTTAAAGTCAGGTGCCAAATACATATGGACTGGACACTGGGAATGTACGCTAAGCCCTATAACCCTCATAACTGTGGCCTAATTACCTTTGTTGTTTTGTATTGTATTTATTATTATAAGAGAAAGAGACATTCGTTGGACTGAAAGGGGAAACTGTAGGGGGAAATAAGATATACTTTAAACTTAAAAAAAAGGGAAGAGGATGGGGGGTTGAGGGTGGGAGGGTGGGACTGGAGGGGGAAATAGGGAGGGGACTGCGATTGAGATGTAACTTGAAGAAATAAAACATAAAGAAAAAAATTAAGGTTTCATTGGGCCTTGGATCCTGCCACCCCTTGCTCCCACCTCCTCTTGAGTCTTATATTTGGTATGAATATAGGATCATGATTGAACCCCCACCATCTTCAGGCCTGAACCTGGGAACTGAGGAAGACAGACCCAGGGATGGTGTTAGCTAATGAGACTACAGACCAAGAACCATTTTCCATATTGACCTTTGCTCGTTGATGCCCACTTAAGTGTCTGGTTTATTGGAGAAAGGAAGGATGTAGGAGTTTATCTTTTGAGGTAGTGTCTTCGTTAGGATTTCCATTGCTGTGAAGAGACACCATGAGCTTTAAAGAAAATAATGTAATTGAGGCTAGCTTATAGTTTCAGAGGTTCAGTACATTATCATGGTGGGAAGCAAAGCAGTGTGCAGGCAGACATGTTTCTAGAGGAGCTGAGAGTTCTCCATCTTGATCCAAAGACAGCAAAGGAGACTGGATTCCACACTGGGCAGAGCTTAAAGATATATATCCTCAAAGCCCACCTCCGGTGACACACTTTCTCCAACAAGGTCATAGCTACTCCAACAAATCCACACCTCCTAATAGTGCTACTCCCTATTGCCAAGCATTCAAACACATGAGTCTATGGCTGCCATACCTATTCAAACCACCACAGGTAGAGATACAGAATTTACAATTCTATTCATGCCTTGCCACTGGGACTATAGTTGTTAAGAACAAGGGAGATTCCATTATAAAAATTGGGGTTGTAAAACAGAGGCTTCCTACAAACACTCAGTTGACTACATACATAGATACACACACACACACACACACACACACACACACACACACACACACACA
>CAJQZJ010001694.1:12871467-12899100 GCA_907164525.1 Lophiomys imhausi | reverse complement strand
ACACACACACACACACACACACACACACACACACACACACACACACACACACATCCCTCCCAAGGAATGAACAATAGAAAAATGTAATTTAGTGATTATAAAATTAAAGGTCTGAAAAGAAGACTCCAGCCTTTGGAAAACCTGGAGAATTGGACTCTATCCCATAGGAATGGACCCTAGGGATAGGTTTACTATCCAGAAGAAACTACTTCTCCAGGCCCCTAGACATTTGGATCTTAACAGAGATCTGTTAATTGTGCCAAAACCCAACTGTCCTCTCCAAAGCACTTGTCACATCCAGGGCCAGAGTCCAGCCTCCTCTCCTGGAAGCAGAGGGTTTCCCATCCTTATTTTCCACTCTTGACCAGGTCCACCACTTGGTTAATCATATCTAGCCAGAAATTAGCCAGGATTGCTGGTTATACTTCCACCCACAACCCCTATGCTATCCAGGGGTAAGAACTAATTAATCTGTCAATGCATTGATTGATATAGCTTATTGTGACTGGGGGCAGCCCAAATTTAGTTAGAGGACTTACAGGGAGTGGAACTTTTCTAATACTGAAAACCTTTAATTTACGTGCTTCACCTTATTCTGATGCTTGCTATTCTGCCTTATGTGTTAATTCATTTGGATAATAGCAATACACTCTTACCCTACAGTTAGGAGTCTTACCAAAACAACACACTAAGAGCTGACATATACACAGAAAGGACCTAGTGCAGACCCATGCAGTCCCAGTGCTTGCCATTTCAGTTTCTATGAACCCATATGAGCTCCACTTAGTTGAATTGGTGGACTATGTTCTCTTCGTGACTTCCAACCTCTCTGACTTCTATAATCTTTCCTCTCCCTCTTCTGTGGAGTTCCCCGATCTCCAAGGGAGGAATCCAGTAGAGATCTCCAATCTAGGCTCTCTCTGCACATAATTTCTCTCTGCACCTGTTCCTATCGGAAGCCTCTATGATGATGACTGGACACAGTACCCATATATGAATATAACACACTATCATTAGGAATTATCTCATTTATTTATTTGTTGCCAGTAGTATTTGGTTTTACCCTAGTTCTCTGGGTTATCTAGTCTCTGATTTCTGACCGTACAAGCAGTGCTGGGCATGGGATTCCATTAGTGGACTTGGTCTCAAGTAAAATCAGACATTGGTTGGCCACTTCTACAAATTCTGTGCAAACATTGTCCCAGCACATCTTGTGGGTAGGACAAATTATAGGTGGCAGTTGTTTTGGGGTCTGGATTGATGCCCAGGTTTCTCTTTCCATTGCCTGCAGAGTACCTTCTCATTCCAAAAAGATGAGACTGTAGGGAAGAAGGCTCCAAGCCCACACACATGGAACTCTATGTTCAATGAACTGTGTAGAAGTTGTCTTCAGCAGTGGAACCCTGTTGTCAATTTTCAGATATTGACCTTCTGTCATTCACATAGTGATGTTAATCTGTCTGTGTTGTTTAAGGATTTCCATAGGACTTCTTTGGCAAGCAACTCAAAGGAATTTATCCCACTCTCACCACTGAAAGCTTTACCTGGCTACAATTGACCAGTTGAGACTCAGTATCCTTCATTACTAGTAGTTCTCACTAGAGTCATCCTCATAAATTCCAGGAAGTTTCCACTGCCCTGGGTTTCTACACCACCCCGCAAACACCCTCCAGCTCCAGCTGTCTGTCCTATACACTCTTTCCCTGTATTCTTTTCTCTCCCACATTATTCCTCCCACTCCCATCCTCACCTGGCCCCTCTCCACCTGCATAATTTATTCTAGTTCCCAGGCAATTTCATGCTCCCCACCCCATAGACCTATTCTTTAATTACCTCTGTGGGTCTGTGGTTGTAGCTAAATTATCATTTCCTTAATAGCTAATATCCACTTATAAGTGAATGCACACCATGTTTGTCTTTCTGCGCCTGGGTTAGCTTACTAAGGATGTTTTTTTTTTTTTTATTGTAGCTGCATTCACTGGCATACAAATTTCACTATGTCATATTTTTTTAACTGCTGAGTAATACTTCATTGTGTAAATGTACCACATTTTCTTAACCCATTCTTCAGCTGAGGGACATAAAGGTTGTTTTCAGTTTCTGCCTATTAGGAATAAAGTTGTAATGAGCACACTTGAAAAGTGCTCTCATGGTAGGATGGAGCTTCATTTGTATATATGCCCCAAGAATGGTATAGCTGGGTCTAGCACTTAACCTTTTCAAGTCATATGGGGTGAGTCTGGCATGGTGAGAAGTAAACATTCTGAAGGAATCTTAGAAGGAATTTCTCAATTGGAGCTTAATATGGGATTTATGAACCGAGACACAGATTTCAGTCAACCAAATAATTAAGAAGGGAGATATTTGCAGACAATTGTAACTTTGAAATATAAAATAAAATAATGGAGGGCTTGAACAAAACTAGGTCTTATATGAGGGAGAAACACTTGCTAGTAAGTGGGGAAGGTAAAAGAAATAAACAAAAACTCAACAGCAGTCCTTTTACTGAGAATGAGAATATTTCTTTGGCTAAAATCGTGAATTTTATTCTTTTAATTTATTTTAATTTTTAATTTAAAATATCAAATCACATCAGGACTAAGTGCCTCCTCTTCCATTGAAGCAAAACAAAGCAGCTCTTCTAGAAAAATGGTATCCAGAGAAAGGCAACAGGGTCCAAGTCAGAGATAGATCCTGCTCTAATTATTAGGGGATCCCCTTGAGGAACAAGCAGCCTATCAGCTTCATATGTGTTGGATCAGTGCATGATGTTCTTTGGTTGGTGGCTCAGTTTCTGTGAGACCATGTCCAGGTTAATTGACTACATGGGTCTTGCAGTGTCCATTACCCTCCAGCTCCCTCTAACCTTCCCCTAACTTTTCTTCCAAACTCCCTGAGTTTTGCCTAATGTTTGGCTGTGGGTCTCTGCATCTGTTTCTGTTAAATAAGTTAATCTATTTGGGAAAGTGCTGAGATCACTTTATGAGAGAAAACAACATCACGTTTATGTGAGAATGAATTTCCATTTACAAAGCAAGCAAGAACAGATTTATCACCCCCAATAGGCCTCCTTGGGGAATAGAGACTCCAGACAAGTTCAAGAATGACTGATGAAGGAGCCACAGAAGGATAGTAGGGTTTTAAGGTGAACAGGGAGTAAGGCTATGATCTCACAGATGACTAAAAGGTTTGCCTCTCCCGACTTCCATGAAAAGAGCTTCCTAACACGCATAGATGAGATAAGTGGCAAGTTAGAATTGTCTAGATGAAAAAACTACAAGTGGCCAAGAATCAATATCAGATAGTCACACTTTATGAAGCATTTATTTCAGAAGTATGTGGACAAGTATATATGAATTACATTCAGCCATTTTTTGTGGTACTCAAAAAATTTTGTCAGGAAAGCCAGAAACCTAAAAGTCACAGAAGAGATTAATAGACCCTTTCCCAAAGTTCACCATCAAATTAAATATTGGAATACATTTTAATGATTTTTCCCCAGATACTTGCTATCTCTTTTATTTCAGGAGATTTAAGAGGTAGGAAAATGAAAGTCCATTTATTAGCACTCTCACTTCCTGCCAAGCCTTTTATTCACTTGAACCACTATGTTGAAGTTATTTAATTTCACCTCCACAGTTACACTGTGTGCTCTGATCTCAGCAAGGTTTTATGTTTCTAAACAACCTTATTGTGTGTACACTTAGCTTTCAGTATCTGTGTGTTCCTCGTGGTTCAAGAAACTATGAACAGAGGACTAATCACATCAATATCAAACATGAGCAGAGTTGGTTTACTTATTTTCCCCTAATTTAGTGTACTAGGTACTTACATGGCGTTATGTTGTTTACAAATAAACAAGACATGATAGGAACTAGTTCCCCATGGATATCAAAAGACAACTGTACTTTAATGTCAGCCACCATAACAGTCTTTCTCAGCATCTTGTGAAAATGTTTCAGTTCCACCTATAGTACACATTTGGCCCCTTTAGAATCCAAATAACCATCTTTGTCCAAGCCATAGAAAACCATGATCTTTAGTTTATCCATAACTATATGGTGTCTTAATACAACAAGTTATTAATTCTATTTAATATAAAACATCATATTGGTCTGTGGGATACCTGTTAACCACAACATCCAATTCCAACCCTGATTATTGCACACTGATTGTTCTCTGTATCTTGTGGAGTGTTAACTTTACCTAATAAATTAATATTATTTCTTTTCCTATAGTACTTCCTTTTCTACTTCAGTAATGAAATGCTTTTCTGAGATATCAAAATACAAAGATATTTATACCAGCATGCATACATGCAGCCATGTTGCCTTTCAGACAGATGGAAATGTTGCCTAAAATACTATCACTTTTCAATGTTAATTGGACTGAGATCTCACTGTATAATCAGCTTCCATTCTCAAGGAGTCTGCTGTGTAAGGTGTTTTTGGACTCTGCATTTTAGATTAGACTCTAATTGAAAAAGTAGTCTGTTGCCTTAAAAAGCACAATTATCACCCTTTAAAAGAACAACAGAAGTCATTGAGTGATCTGACACACACATGGATGTTCATCTAAAAGCAGTGTCTCAGGCATCTGACTCAGGGTCATGTGCTGAGAAAGAGGAAAGACACACATACTTTTTTCTTTTCTTTTTATTTTTTTTTTACAATTTAGAAGACATTAGGATTGGCTTCAATGCATAAAGAAAGTGTTTTTCTTATTTTCCTTTTCTATAATTTTCTGGATGCCATTTCTGTCTTTTAAATGTGTTCCTGTTTTAGATTTCTCTTCCCTGTGCTTCTGGACTGTATGTGTGTGTGTGTGTTTTGTTTTTGTTTCTGTGTGGATAGTGGATTTTGGTTGGTCTTTACTTTTAAAAAATAATTTAAATGCTGTAAAATAAAAAGATATACATACATTTTCAAGGAAGTTGATTAATAAGACTTTCTTCTGTACAGAAATTCTGTTCAAGGTAGAGCTTTATCATTCAAATTTTCAGAAATAACTATGTGTGTGTTGAACTTCCCTATCAGAAAGTGATTGTTTCTTAGAACTCATAGTAGAGAGGCTAAATGGAATGTGTATGCCATAAGGTAACTAGCCAATAGAAAAACCAATTTGTCTCTGAAAAAAACACCTTCTGATCAAGAGGTATAAGTACCATCTACTGTTCTTGGCTTACTTTTGATAAACACTTTTTCAAAAATATATTCCAATATACCCAGTGCCCAAAATATCAAAAGAAACATTTAAAAATAAATAAACAAACGTGCACCCTGGCTCATCTTTAAGGTCATTTTATTAATCTTTATTGCTATAATCCCACACATTCAGAATTGTTACTGATTAAAACAGTTAAAACTTTATTTAAGAAGTATAACTAGATTATTAATACAGACATTGTGAACTATAATCTAATTAGCCAAACAAGGCTAAAATTTGTTTTATTTAAACTTATAAGTTTCAAAGGTTAATCCCACAACAAAATATAAAAAGTGAGCTTAACAAATAATTAAATATGAAACAAGTCACATTTTAACCTGAAAATAGCTGTATTAATATATTACGTGAATATATGATATTTTCTACCTAAATCATCAATTAAAAAGTAGAAGAGAATAATAAAGTACAATATAGGCAATTTATTTTTATATTGATGTAATTATAATGAATTTTTAAAATAAAAATTTAATGAGATATATATCTCTCTTTCATTCCATATGTTAAGTATAACCAAAAATTTGAGATATTAGAGATATTATTAATTCCTAATCAATTGCATGCTCAATATTATTGTTGCGATTTTCAGTATGTTTGCTATTAATAGTAAACCATTTGGCTTTAATCTTCATTGGTTGCCTAAACATCAACTAAAATACATTCACTAATCCATTTTGAGAATTCTACAAATTAATATTTATTTTACCTTTTTTCCAGTTTTCAGAAAGCATTTCCTCTTAATTATTTCTGATCTTTACTGGTTATCATTGTTTTGGTTATATTTCCATTATGGTCATTTTTCAAAGACATTCCAACCCAGAAGTGAGGTGGATCTTTCCAACTCCTTTAATAAATATTATAATAAATATAATATATTGTATAAATATTATAATTAATAAATATTAGAAAAGGTGGGACAAGCATCTTTGTACTTCCACCTCAAGATTTAATAAAAAAAAAAAAGAAAACTTGCAAAGCAAGCAAGATTGCTTTTTCTATCCAAAACCAGTAGTTATGCTGTTGAGACTAAGAACGGAGTAACAATAGTATATAAGGAATAATCCTTTGGTGATAATTTTACTCTGAGACATATAGAATAAAAGGAGAAGTTGTCTAAAACAGGTGAGGAAGTCATTCTTTATGAGAATTTCATAAAGTTTGTTCTGTGAACTTCTCTCATGAACAAGGTATTGTCAGCTGTGTCTCATCTGAACCATCATTGGTTTACATGGGTTTATCATTTGTCAGCAACTGATCTCAGAAAGAGGTGCATACAATTCCAGAGTTAATTTAAATTAAAGATAAATGTTTATCCAAATAAGTAGTGACTTACAAAGTGACTAAGTGCCTACCTACTATTGACCTAAGGGTTGAACAGTCGACCACATTCTCCTATAAAACCTTCCTTATCTCCCCTTCCACAGACATCACCACTCCAGTTAGTTTTTTTTTAATTTCTATAGACAACTTTATGCTTACTTTCATTCCATATATAGGCTCATAACTTTGTTTACATAAAATCTAGAAACCACAAATATGGGAAAATATGCTGTATTTTTGGGTTGGCTTAAATTTCTGGATATGGTTATTTGAAATTGCAAGTGTTTTCTTGTAAGCAATACAACTTTATTCTTTATGGTTTATAATTTTTCACTGTGCATATGTATTTCATTTTCTTGAATATTCCTTTACTGTTTGACAATAATTTTGGTTCACTTACTTAGGTATTGTGAATTGTGCTACAATAAATGTTGATGTTTAAATCTTTGTAAGACTTTGAGTTGGCATCTTACTCAGAATTTTTATAACTGGGTCATATGGAATATATATATATATATATAATATATCACATATATGATATGTTATAATCCTTTATGCTGACTTACATAGTAGCCTTCAAGTTTACATTCCCACAAACAGTGTATCAGAGTTGGTTTGTCCACTTCCTTGCCAGCATTTGTTTGTTTTCTTAATGACTGTCATTCTGATCAAATGAAACAATATTTTAATGTCATTTTAATTTAGTTCCCTAATGGCTAGTAAGTGCACCTGCTTCTACCAAATAGTTTTGAAAATGGCTGCAATTGCTGTAGGATTGGGGGTTCTCCAATATCGTCATCCAGTTGAATGTAGAGATGATGCTTAATTAGCTGCCATTGGAGTAGATATAGGGAACATGGGCCTATTCATTGATTCTTTTTCTCATATGAACTTTTAAGGTGTTGGACTATGTCAGTGAAGTCACCTGCCAGTTCAATTTTAGTGCAGTGTAGCAACAGCTTCCATTTCTTCTGGCAGGAGGTAAATACCTTGATTTCCCACTCCAACAGGTAAAGATAAACTTATCATTGAGAAAGGGAATGCAAAGGATTTGCCTGATACTCAGTGATTTGCTTTAAAGCCTCTAAGACCTAGAATCTCAGTGCTGCCATCTTACACCTTTCTTAAGTGGGTGGAGTAAGCAGATACAGGGATTCTCAAGAATTGTCATACATTGGAGATAACATTTGCTTGCTCTGGAAAGTGAGGAGTGGGGATACTGAGGAAGCTTCATGCTTAAGTCTCAAGCACACAGATCCTACTTAAGACTGAATTACTTATACCCAGTCCCATCATCAACCTAGCATGGAGTAGATGGATGGTAATCTACTGCCAAGGGAAAGATACGAGCAAGTGTGAGGAGCGTCTGTGAAATATAACTTTCTGGGGACTAGGGAATATTATTACAAAGAAAAAAAAACGTAAATAAGGTTAAAGGAGAAGAACACTGTACATGCATAATTTATGAGCAGATATCATGAGTAAACAAAAAGCTGCAAAATTGTATTTGAAGTAAAATAAAAAGTGACAGGAATGAAGAACTTGGACATGCTACGAAATACAGGTGCATGCTCTAACACATGTGCAATTAAATATCTAGTAATATAGGAGTGAAAAGCTAGAAAAAATAACTGAAGAAATAGTGGCTCTAATTGTTCTAAAACCAATAACATTAGTCTCTAAAGTCCAGTCATATAGATCACTTCTTGGCCTTTTGGCTAAGATGAAATGTAGCATCAAAAAAGCATAAAGAAACTGAATCTGAGTAAAAAGCACATACAAAATCACTTGTGGACATATTTTTAAAATATTGAATCCATTGTAAAAATGTTAAAGTCAGGGAAAGTTGAAGAAACTACAATGTGTATTATAAAAAGAAAAGATTGGGAGAAATTTCAAAAATTGCAAAGACTGATGAATAAAACATTGGAAGTACTGGGACTAGGGTAAGGAATTGGAGACTTTTGGGTGGCAATGCCTGGTGATTATCCAAACCAAATGTTTGGGCTACAAATCAGCAAAAGATACAAAGTAAGCCATGCACAATTAGACCCTTGAACAAACTTTTATGTATTAATTCAAATTAACCACTCTCTTGCTTTTCTGGCTACTATCTTTGAAACTTGTGAATTTTATGTCCTGCTTTAAGATAGGCACTGTTTGTCTTTCTTTCATATCACGTCTTGATTTGGCCCCAGGTCTTAACATTTTTTGAACTATCTCTAAATTCTTGTCAGTGCTTCTGATTTTGTTCATCCTTACTGTTTGAATTTTGACTTGTACTTCTTTTACACAAAATACTCTACTGGTTTGTCTCCTAAGTTCTTTATAATATTAACTAGTCTGGTTATTTCTTCTTTTTTTGAAAAATTTTTTTCTCACATACTATTTCCTGATTACAACTTCCCCCTCCCTCTATTTCTTCCAGTTCCTCTCCTCTTCCCCTCGTAACTTATTCACCCATTTTCTGTCTCTCATTGAAAAACAAATGGGCTTCTAGGAAATAATAATAAAATAAACTAAAAACAACCAAACAAACATGAGAATAGACAAGATAAATGAACAGAAGGAAAAGAGCCCAAGAAAGGGATGAGAAACAGATACAAACCCATTTGTTTACACATATGGGACTCCCATAACAACACTAACTAGAAGCCATAATATATACCCAAAGGAACTGTAGGGTAAACAGAGAGAAAAATAAGTAAAATTAAATTTAAAAATAAAAACAAGTTAAAAAAAACTTAATGAGACAATGCACCTCCAAAGACACCATGGAGTTCCTTTTGTGTTGGACATCTACTGCTGGGTATGCACCTTACCCTTAATAGTGGTTTGCTTCTGGAGTGAGCTTTCCTTGGAGAAAACTAGATTTTCATTTTCTGTGTTAGGAAGCAGGGCTTGTGTCCATTTCTCCTTTTAGCTCTGGGACCTGCCTGTATAAGTACTGAAGAAAAGTACTTCATTTTTTTTTTCTCACATGTGGAAGGTAACACAAGTTGAACTTAGAGCAACATAATTTTGTGTAGCATTTGGAAAAGGTGATTGAATTCGACCGGTATACACGGTATCATTGTATAGAAGTATACCGGACCGCAGTGGTGCTGGGAGTCTCGTGTTCCCGCTGCCGTTACTCGCAGTTGGGCGGTGGTTGAGGCTCGCGCACAGCGTAGGTAGCACGTTAACAACCACAGCAGCAGAGGCACCTCAGCGGCCCTTGTGCTGGTGCAGTCAACCTCTCCTGCTCTGCTCTCCTGCTTTCTCTCGCACCATGGCTGATAAGCTGACTGAAGAAGAGATTGCTGAATTAAAGGAAGCTTTCTCCAGTTTTGATAAAGATGGTAATGGCGTTATCACAGTAAAGGAACTTAGGTCTATCATGAGGAAACTGGGTCAGAATCCAACAGAAGCTGAATTGAAGCGTATGATCGAAGAAGTAGATACTGACAGAAATGGCGCTATTGACTTCCCGGAGTTCTTAACCATGATGTCTAGAAAAATGAAAGCTATAGGTAGCAAAGACGAAATCCTTGAGGCATTCCAAGTCTTTGACAAGAATGGAACTGGTTACATCAGTGCAGCACAACTGCGGCAAGTCATGACAACCTTAGGAGAAAAACTAACAGATGCAGAAGTAGATGAAATGATCAGACAAGTAGATATTGATGAAGATGGACTAGTCAACTACGAAAACTTCGTACAGTTGTTGGCTGCAAAATGAAGACCTACTTTCAACTACTTTTCCCCCTCTAGAAGAATCAAATTGAAATCTTTTACTTACCCTTTACCCAAAAAAAAGAAGAAAAGAAAAAGAAAAAAAGTTTATTTTTTCATTTTGTTTCTATCTAGAAAAACTGAAAGTCAAAAGTATCTTCTGTCCACATACAAAAATTTGCATGTATTGGTTAGCGGTCCTGCGCCCTAAAGATCAAGCCCCCACAAGAGTTTTACAGTATCAATACTCATACTACTGTATAAGGAAGCAATTAGCGGACTCCTTAAAGTTCCATTTGCTAATGATTAATACACTGGGCTACCCAGTTTCTCATGCATCCCGCTTGACAATTGAGCACAGTCAGGCATTTGTATTGAAACTGAAAAATGGAAAAAAAAAAAAACAAAAACAAATTCAAAATCTCAGATGGACTCTATCTAGTCCAATCTGTTCAGATAAATTGTCAGTAGCCAGATTACTGCAAACAAACATTTAAAATTGGTTTACCTCAGGATGATGTGCAGAAAATGGGGGAAGGCTAAATGTTGAGTCACAGCCCAGGAGTAGGATGGTCCTCTTCAAGTGCTCTAATCTGGTGTGGACAATGGCACCCTGATGAAATGCCTTAGTATGATGGTTTAATGCTGTGTGCAGTGTATTAGAGTGAAATGAACATCAAGGCTTCCATCAAATCACACAATTTTTTAAAATGTTTACCAAGGGAGCATCTTTGGACTCTGTTCAGAACCTTGTGACCCATGACTGGGAGCCAGCAGAGTGGACTGTATCTGGGGATTGGAGTACAACCATCAGCATTGCTGTTCAGGGAATTATAATTTATATCCACTCCAAGTTGTAAATGCTAGTCTTTTATTTTTTTCCAATAAAAAGACCATTAACTTTAAAAAAAGAAATATATTGAACTCCATTAATATATATAATTAACATATATCAATGAAAACAAAATAGGAGCAAGCAATAGAAATATTATATACAAGACTATTATATCAGTAAGACTCCTTTAAGATTGGTTTAGCCTACACAATTATTGTGAGGGATCTAGCATTTTTATGTTCTCTATTTTACAATTTTACTTTGGCTTTACATTAATCTAGTGCTTGGTGTCCAAGAATTAGGTTCAGATATGACAGCCTTTAGGAGAATAAATGTGATTAGTTTTTCATTCAGTATTCACTTAAGAGACTCCAGTCATTTTTCAGAAATCACTCATTAAGCTTTACTTCACATCTCATTGGTCAGAATTGGGCCACATTTCCATTTTATTATCTTTAGACCAATTAGATCTTCAAACTATAAGAGAAGATGAAGACTGGGTGAGTGCCTTCATAACAAATTATATTTCTAAAATATAAAAGAGATGTGTGTTCTGGCCACAGTAACAATAAATGATAATAGTAATGAGGGATTCTGATCTCTATTGCTAGAAGTCTCTAGGTTTACTTTAGATGATGTGTTTCTACTAAATTTTTAGCCTATATACCTCTCTTTGTATGATAGTTCTTGATTTCCAACTGCTCTTTCAACTTGGATCAGCCAGGACTTAGTTACTACATAAAATAATTTGCTTACATATAAATTGCATCAATTTTTCTTTGCATCTATAATCTTCTAGTATTACACATAATACCTACATTTTGAGAAAGAGATTGAAATATTGAACTGGGATTTTTTACACTTCAACAGTGTGTATTGCAATATGGCAAATTTTTATACAAATATCCCTTAATTCTGTATCCAATTTTTATGTTTTGTGTTATTGGCTTTAACACAAGATAATTTACTCATCATATAATAATGCAAACCTTGAAACCAGTCAGATGGCCATATGGATTTTAAAATACTTCATTCATCTGGCAGAGATAATAACTTGACAGAGAAAATGTCAGATAAAATTACCCTTAACTAACTGATACTGAGCCAGCTATGGAAATCATGCAACTCTATTGCATATCTTTTTACAAATTCAGTGCCAGGATTACATGAAATTTCTATTACTAAATAAACATCTCATGTAGTGTATCACTGAGAGTCAGTCATTGAGTATTTCGTTCAAATTCAGTTCAAAGAAGAAACAGCTTTTCAGATGGCAATTCTAATAGAAATCTTTAGAGTGTTAAATTTATGCTGAATAAAACTATTCAAAACATTATTTTTTAGTTGTTTGTATTTGATATATAACAGACTTTTAGGAGAGGTGAATACTTTAATTCAAATGTCACCATCTCTTTGTCCTTGTAATGAACAAAATGTCACAGGTGGCAGCATCATTGACTACAACAGAGTAAAGATCTCAGTAAGTTCCTTGCTTCACAAAATAACAAACTTGATCAGAGTGATAATTTACAGACAGCCTTAGAAATTAGCTGAAGCCTTACAATACTTCAAGCAGCATTCTGTCAAGGAAACTTGCCAAGTTTGACAAAATCAGTTACACAATGCATTATTGTTTGGGGGGTTTTTTGTTTAGTTCCTTGCATCTCAGTTCTTCAGCATCTTTGCAAAATAAAAATTTCCTCTTCCTAGGCTGGAAAAAGGAAAAAAGGTGGAGTTCTTCCAGGATGTTACTTTGAAAGAGGACTTATTACTTGACCTGTGCTATCATGTTCCACCCAATCCAAGTTATATTTTAAAAACATGCTAACTTCATAAAATTGGTTCAGTAAAATAATAATAATAATAATAATAATAATAATAATAATAATAATAAGTAGCAATTATAACCAGCAACCACTAAAATTAACTTCTGGATGTGTGTTTATTGATTAGTTTCTGGCTATAACATTATTTTCTTTAAAATGTCCAATATTCAGGACTAGTAGTTAAGAACAGTTGTTATTCTTACAGAAGACTTGGGTTTTATTCACAGCACTCACAGATTGGCTTATGGCCATCCTTAATTCTAGTTCCAGTCACTCCTATATCTTCTTTTGACCTCTGAAGGCACTGGTAACAAACATAGTGCACATATATACATGCAAGTAAAATAATAATAATAATAATAATATATAATATATAAAAAGTTAAAAATAAAGTGGACAACTTTCAAAAAAATGGAACTGAGATATTCTAAACCATAGAAACATCCAAGAACAGATAAATCAAGCTGTATATTCTCCAGATGGAAGTGACTCTATTCTTTGGATTTCAGAATTGAATAGGAAGTACCAACTTCAAGGAACCCTGTTTCATAGCAGCAGTAATCCATTAAGGGAAAAAGGCCTATCATGGTCTGTATGACTCCTGTTTCACCACAGCTAAGACACGGGAAAATGCTTTTGTGAGACATTTTGAGGAAAAGTATAATGTTGTTTCTGATACATTGAATTCAATGCTGAGATCTTGTTACCGCCCCTTCTGAGGCATTTTCTTGATTGGCTAATAAAAATCGCTTATGGCCAAATAGCTGGGCAGAAAGAGTATAGGAAGGCGGGACTTCCTGAGATCAGAACAGGAACCCTGGGGGCACACAGAGATTCTGTCTCTTTTTCCACTGGGAGACACAGAAGGAGACAGATGTCTAGAGAATGCTAGAAGGTAATCGCAGGCATATGGCAGTTTGGGATTAGCTGAACCGGGTAAACTTAGAGTAGCTAATTGAGAGTCTGCCCAGCTAAGGGCTAAGCATTAAAACATTAAAAGGCCTTGGTGTGTTTAATTATTGGGGAAAAGACTGATGTGGCTGATAGGCCCTCAGTCCAAGCAGTCCTGGGCCTTTGGACTTCCAGACTCCCAGACTCCCCTTGAGCACAGGCAAATCTCCTGTCAAGCCGCCGGTAATTCTACCAGCCTAATATAACAACTTATATTAATTAACAGAGTTTGGGTTACAGGTGATGTAGGCCACCCTTGGTCCTGGGGCTCTTTCTCCAGGATAAGTTAGGCAACCGGTTAAGGCACTCAGGCCAGGCCGCCTGCTCCTCTACCAAGCTGCTGGCTACTCCATCAGCCTAATCTTACAGTTTATATTTACTAATAACTGCAAATTAATTAATTTGCAGTTTCATTTTCCAAATAATTTATACAACTGACTAATAAGTACACAAAGGAAAATATTGTATATTAGTCACTAGGAAAATGAACATGAAAGTGATAGATATGACTTTACATCTACCTGAAAAATTCTAATTAAAAAATAATAAGTGTTGGGGAAAATATGAAATATATGATCTCTCATTCATTGCTGGTACAATGAGGCATCCAGTATGAAAGAAAATGTGAAAGTTATAAATGGAGATAACATATGACTCAGAAGCTCCACTCGTAGATATATACTCAAAGGAATTAAGAAAGACATTCAAACAATATTTTTTTCATAAAAATTCATAGCCTCATGACTCACAATAAGCAAAAAGTAGAAACAATTCAAGGGGCTATCGATTGATGAATAAATAAATGTGAATTATCCATACCACAGAATGCTATACCTCCACTAAAATAAAGTTGCTATCAGTGTCAACAACTGACTGATCATTATAAAATGTTATACTAATTGAAAGAAGCCAATCACAAAATGTCATATATTGCAGGGTTCTATTTAATGAAATATACAGAATGTCAAATATATAGGGACAGAAAACATGTTAGTTGTAGCTGAGGGTTAAAGAGAGGAGGGGTAGATTCTCACTACAGATAGATCAAGGTTCATACTAGGAGAGTAAACTTAAGCAAGTCCATGAAATTGCTGCTTCAAACCTCTGTGAGCATAAGAAAAGTACTAATTGTAACTTGGAAAGTTTTAAGTTTATGGTATGTGTTTATAGCACAATGGAAGTTTTAGTTGTGAAGGCTTTGTTTTTCAAAACAGTAGAAAATAAATTACAGAACATTTTTTCTGTCATTTCCTAGCTCTTTGATAAGGTAATTTCATCAAATAAGATGACTTTGGTAATATAATTAAAAATATTGTCCCAGAACAATTTGGTAAAAATATATTATATGATGATGAATGCACCAAATGTCTAATGATAAGCATCCTAAATTTATACTGAGATAGTGGAGACCTAACTACAGACATTTTGTTGCAAAGTAAAATACAGAAGGAGCAGGTTTTAAACACAGGTACTTTAATATAGAGAGAACAATGAAATATTTTCAAGACAAGGTCCATCTATTCAAATATCAAGCATTGAATACCCGCGGAAGCTGTACAGCCTAGAATGTAAAATGTGTGTGAAATTAAAACTGAAACTACCTGTCATTAAAAGATTCTATTGCATTTCTTTGATGATGCAGTGATAGTTGAGAGGAAAAAGGAAATTTAGCCATTTAGAGATATGCCCTCTAGATTGTTATCCAATTTGGGCTTTGGAGAAAAGATTAGGTTTGTATCTGTAATATGTTAGCCCAGACTGTGATAGAACTGAGACCTAATTAGGTTTTAATTTCTGGAAAAAAGAAAAAGGGAAGGGAGGTTGAACACATTCTAGAGTATTGAAAGAAATAATGAAGGAGATCTCTCATGGAGTTAAGACTCAGAGCCCTCTGTCTATTTATAGTTGTTATTGAATTTCACAGTGGTTGATTTGGATATGTATAACATAATTTCATAAATGTTAAAATTAAGAATAATCCACACTAAGTTAATAATATTCCATAAAAAGAAATACATAATATTGCCAGTTATAGGAAGCTTAAAGTTATACTATAATAAACTTTCCTCAGAACCTTTGAGGCACTTTTGGTTTGTTTGCTGAGCTGTAGTAATAAATGTGTTAGCTTCTGTAAACTCCAGTCTCAAATGGGTAGCACATTCTTCTTAGTCAAAAGTATCTGGAGAGTCTTTGTCTAGGAAACAGAAGGACAGAGGTGTTACATCTTGGGAAAAAGGTTGTATATAATGCATGGATATAAAATACAGCATAAGGTAAGTCAAGAATCACAGCTCTCTTGGTTTAAGTGAATCAATGCTTATGAACTAGTAACACTCTCTCCTCTGAAAGGCTGTACAGCCACTGAATCATTGAAGTATTTAGAGAGTAGATGTTTTCTGAAGAGAAAATGTAGAACAAAGGCTGATGCAATAAAATATTTTCCACCAATTTGTTGGCAAAATGATTTTTTACTTTCTACTATTTTATTAAATAAGAAAAAAGCAAAGCATATTAGACAAAATTGAGCTTTCATAAATATTATTTAGCCACACTGTCTGAAAAATATACAAAATATGAAAAGTGGGTGATCATTGTGATAATGGGATTCTTTTACATTGATTTAAATAAGAATAAAACTCCTTTGTACTGTTTTCTAAGGTTTGTGTTTTCACCCTTGCACAATCTTCTCACTTTGAATAAAAACAAAACACGAAAGTATTCCAGTAAGTATGAAGATTCGAACTACCCAAGAACAATCAGGAATTGTAAACCAATGAGTGAATTCTTTCCACTCTTAGTGATAGCCAACATTGTATGTGTTTTTTATGGAGAATGATAAACATATGTATCATTTTCCTGAGGTCCCAGCTCCTTTATGCACAGATTAGTTCCCATGGGCAATGAATCTGGACAGGAACTGTCCCATAGAACAGACTTTCATTGGTGACATTAAACTCCAGGCAATTATCTCAGTGTCCACTGTTACTGGGCCTACATCATCCAGTTATAACAAGAATCCTGCTGCTAAGAGTAGTGAAAAGCCCCCATCCCCAGTGTGTGATCACTTTCAGTAGCTGATCAAAATCTTTGTGTCTGTGTGATGGTTAATCACCATATTATGTCTTCAGCAAGATCTTGTGTAATCAGCTTAGTTAGAGCCCATGGCACTTGTTTAATTTACTTAGTTAGCCATAGTACTTTGTCTCCACTGTCCCTGCCTTACTGTTTAGATACAAAACTCCAATTCTCTGTGCTATATTTGGAATCAGACTTGTTCTGTACTTCCTTATCTTCCCATGCTACAATACTCCCAGAACATAAACCAGAATTGTTGTTTTTTTTTAATTTCCCAGTTCTCTTTTCTTTTTATTTTTTTGACATTGTAAATTAGTCTTCCCTGATAATTATTCAGCTATCTTCATCTACAAAGGTCTTTTTTAAATTCAATTTTACCAATCCATATAGTTGTGGAAAGAGATGTTTGACAGAACATGCATCAGTTAGAATTTCTGTTCTTTCCAAGTCAGAATGACCTTTCCAGTAAACCATATTTTGCAATCACATAAGAGGAGGTTTTGCCCACTGTTAGTAACTATTTAATCTTGTCTCAGATCATTTGTACCTGTGTTTGCATACATTAGCATTCTTATATTATCATGCAACATTGCTCCTTAAGTAATATTTTCTTTTTCCCATGAGACAATTATTTCATTTATAAAAAAACACTAATTTTTATTCCCGTGTTATTAGAACTAGTGTTTTGCTCTCCAGTGACATTCTCCCATAAATCAGGATCATTACTGTTTTCCAAGACATGCACTTCCTTCAACCAATTTCTAGACCAGATACTCTATTTACTTCTTCCCACTGTTTCTTTCTTGTCCTAAGTCTTATTTGTAATTTTCCATTGGAACTCAGATGTTTTCTCCTGGGTATTAGGATATGGTTGACTTTCACCACTGTGACCAGCATCTGAGAAACAATTTAAAAGGAAGAATGATTTAGATTGATTCACAACATCAGATGTTTCAGATCGAGGACACCTGGCTCCATTACTCAAGGGGAAGTGAGTCAGACACAATGGTGACAAGCACATGTATGAGAGGGGACTGCTGTCATTAGGATTTTTGATCTTAGCCATTCTGACAGGTGTCAGATTCCATCTCAGAGTCGTCTTGAGTTGCATTTCTCTGATGATTAAGGATGTTGAGCATTTCTTTAAGTGTCTTTCCATCATTAGAGATTCCTCTTTTGTGAATTCTCAGTTTAGCTCTGTTTCCCATTTTTTGATTGGATTATGTGGTTCCTTGGTGTTTAATTTCTTGAGTTCTTTATAAATTTTGTATGTTAGCCCTCTGTCAGATGTGAGGTTGGTAAAGATCTTTTCCCAATCAGTAGGTTGCTGTTTTGTTTGAAGGACAGTGTCCTTTGCCTTACAGAAGCTTTTCAGTTTCATGAGGTCCCATTTACTGATTGTTGGTCTTAGAACCTGATTTCATTCTTTGACATGTCAATATCCAGTTAGACCAGCACCATTTTTTGAAGATGCTGTCCTTTTTCTATTGTATGGTTTTGGCTTCTTTGTCGAAGATTAAGTGACCATAGGTGTGTGGGTTCATTTTTGGGTCTTCAATTCGATTCCATTGATCAACTGGTCTGTTTCTAAACCAGAACTGTGCTGTTTTTTTATTACTATTGCTCTGTAGTATAGCTTGAAATCTGTGATGGTGATGCCTCCAGATATTTTTTATTGTACAGGATTGATCTAGCTAGTCTAGGTTTTTTTGTTATTCCATATGCTGACAAGGTTGTGACGAAAGGGGAACACTCATCCATTGCTGGTGGGAGTGCAAACTTGTACAACCACTATTGAAATCAGTCTGGCGATATCTTAGAAAACTTGGAATAGCTCTACCTCAAGACCCTGCCATATCACTTCTGGGGATACATCCAAATAATTCCTCACCAAACCACAAGGACATTTCTTCATCTATGCTCATAGCAGCCTTATTTGTAATAGCTAGAAACTGGAAACAACCCAGATGTCCCTCAACCAATGAATGGATAAAACTAACTGTGGTACATCTACACAATGGAATACTACTCAGCTATCAGAAACTAAGAAATCATACAATTTGCAGCCAAGTGGATGGAACTAGAAAAGCTCACAATGAGTGAATTAACCCAGATTCAGAAATATGCACATGGCATCTATTCACTTATAATTGAATTTTAACATATAGTACAGGATCACTGTTCTATAACCAACACACCAAAAGGAACAGGAACATAGAATTTGTTGCCTGTTGATGAGACACTTTGCCCTAATGGTGCTGCCATGTAGGCCCCCAGTATATGAGGAGACCCTTGGCCCTCATGTGACTGCTGAACTGGGGTGGGGGATTGATGTGTGGGGACACCCCACTCTGGAGGAATAGGATGGGAGGGTGGGAAGGTGGGATTGGGAGGGGTGGATGTGGGGCACTGTGATGGAAATGTGGCTTGAAATAGTGAATAAATATTAAAAAGAAGTCAAAAGAAAAAAAAAACAGAAAAAGAGAGGGGACTGTTTCACTAATAAATACTAGTAAACAGGCACAGAAAGGGACCTGGGACAAGGTATGTTTTCTGGATATGCCACCAGTGACCTATGTTCTCCAACTGGTTTCTGCTTCTTACTTGGCAACAACTTCTAATAATGTTATTTCATCATGATTCAAATAAGGGATGAATCTATTCATTTTGTTGTTCAGGGTAGCTGTACATAATACAATAGACTACTTATTTGTTACTATTGTTGTTTTGATCTTCCCTGTAACTTTTGATTTTCTCTAATAATATGTTCATAAATGGAATTATAATATCTTTGAGGGTAACTAAAAAGTATTTATACCTGCCATATATGTATATACATGCTATATATATATATGTATATATATATATATGCAAAAATATTTTAATCACAATCACAAATTTCTACCCTTAATTCACTCTGTTGTATCCTCCATTCCACCAAATTAAAGTGTCCCCCACCTGGCATATATATATATATATATATATACTATGTGGGGCACATGTATCATATAGGGGGCACTTTAATTTGGAGGAATGGTGGATAGAACAGGAGGAATTAAGAGTAGAAATTTGTGGTGAATATGATTAAAAACATATTGTATAAATGAATAAAATTTTCAAAGAATTAAGAAAAATATACCTTTTATAAACTTTTTAATAACTTATTTTTATTTCTTCAAGTTATATCTCAATCACAATCCCCTCCCTACATCCCCCTCTAGTCCCACCCTTCCACCTACTTCCCCCTCAACCTCCCATCTTCTTCCCCCCCTTTTTTTTAGTTTAAGGTATATCTTTTCCCCCCAAGAGTTCCCCCATTCAGTCCAACAAATGTTTCTTTCTCTTATAACAATAAATACAATACAAAACAACAGAAATAAATAGGCCACAATTATGAAAGTTATATGGCTTAGCATACATTCCCAATGTCAAGTCCATATGTATTTGGTATGTCATTTCTTAGTTTTGGAAGCTGCGGGCCCTGCACTTTCTATATAATCAGATATATTTATCCCTCTCAAGTCTCTGAGGTGGTTGATGAATAGATAGCTAGAGTCTCATAGTTAAATTTTGAGTTGTTTAGGATTCAAGAGGGTATTCTGGATCTAAGAAGATGTTTTTAAAATTGTGATGCAAGTTAGTATGAAAGTTGAGTTAGATATAGAACTTTAAAATCATGGAGATGGTTAGATAATAGAATGTTAAAGTCAAGTGCCAAAAATATACCTTTTAAAAGAGAAAAAATAAGTAGCCAAATGATAGTTGTAGCTGTTACATATGGGTAGAATTATTAAGATGAATTTGTCATTCATTTTCTCAACTGTTCTATGTATGCATTTTATTTTTTCAAATCACCAAACTAGTAGGCTACCTTCTTTGAATAAAATAGACTTGATGCTGTTCACATCGAATTTTTTTCTGTCTTATTGCTCTCCATCTTGGTATTACTTAGCAGCAGACTTGAGTGGTAGCATAAAGCACATTCTCTTTCTCTCGTCTATACTCAGAAATAGTGTGTGTTTTTTTCTTCTGGAATTATCATCCACATATAAATGCCTCTTCTGTTCACTAACCTATATTGATTTCATTTTATTTATACCAGTTTCCCATTGTTAAAGTCAACTGGCTTAGGATGATACTTAATCTGGAGGGGAAGCTTAAAATTGTTATCCCAGAGTTGAAAAGACAGAATCAAGAAGATTGACAGAGTTTCAAGGACAGCTCATCCACACTTGGAGTTCCTGCAAGCCAGGGCAACATATTACCTCCAAAAGAAAATAATAATAAAGTAGTTATTTCATATTCCTTATAGTCTCTGCAGATTAGTACTTCTCAGTCCTCCCATTGGGCCAATTTTCAAGCTCATATGTAAAGACTTAGCAGATTATTTCTTGTTCTTGGGAGTGCACTAAAGTCATCTTTTGACTTTACTTGGTATGACTATAAACTTAAGAGACATTTTATATTTTTGGAACATTTATTATAAAGTACTGTGATAAAAACATTGTGTCTTTAATATTTATATCAGATTCCCAATGTCCATTTAAACACTGAAAACCAGGGAGAGTGCTGTAATTTGGGGAATCATATTGGGCAGGAGAATCTTACTATTCTTTAGCAGCTCCTTTGTCACACAAGTCAATTTTAGAAATTTTATTAGCAAAATATCACCACCCTTTAAAGTCAGTCTGATAATTATTTGAAAAATGGAAAATCCTTAAAATATTTTCCCATCAATTTATATAATGAGGTGTTATTCATTATTTTTTTCAATGAGAACTCTGCTCAGAATGTGATATGCTTGTATTATATTTCCTTGCTTGTTTATGAACACTGGGAGCAGTAAATTATGCCTTGTTATCAAGACATAATGGGCAATCTTATC
Organism: Lophiomys imhausi; assembly: GCA_907164525.1. NCBI lineage: Eukaryota > Metazoa > Chordata > Mammalia > Rodentia > Muridae > Lophiomys > Lophiomys imhausi. The sequence goes on along the minus strand of CAJQZJ010001694.1, from coordinate 12,877,271 downwards.
TGTTATTGCTTTGGTTTCAACATTAGACAAGCCTGATGCCTTGTTAGTCCTTGCTAACAGCACTTTGCAGCCTTGCTGAATTCGTCAGTAGAGGGCCAATATGATTCATTGTCATTTATGATAATTGCCTTGAACATGTAAAATATGTTCAATGGCCATTTACAAGTGGTTGTATTCCTGTTGACACTGGGGAAAGCTCCTCTTCATTTTCTATTACTGTGTCAAGTCTTTTGCCTAGTCTAAGTATTCATATTCTTGCTTGCTCCAATGGTTGAAATAGGTAGGCAGCTATAAGGGTCTAATTGTCACACTGTCTGTCACAGTCATCATCAAGGAGATGGAGCTGGTGAAGCATTCTGGTCTGTATTCATGATGTCTTGACTTCTTTAGGATGAATACTCTCTTGATGACTCTATGGTGGAACAGGACATAAACTTCATGGTTTATTCAATTCCTGATTTTGTCACTGTAGCATCTGTTTCTAGAAGATTATAGCCACTTGAGGCTAGATTATCAATCTAAATGATTCTTCTCATCAGACTTTAGGATAGCTATCTATTTTAAGAACTTTTAATAATTATTATTCATCAGTTTTCCTATTGGTTTGATTTTGGTAAAATATTCTTGATTTGGTAAGATAATAAGAACAACTCTTATTACTATTTTGTTCAGTAGAGCAGCTTCAGAATTTTTGGTCTGACTATTTACTAGGTTACTGGAAAAATACAGACAGATTTGTATTTCTTTTGGAAACTGTCATTACATTTTGTATATGAATAAATACAAATAGTTGTTGAACACATACTTTGTAATAGCATCAACATTGTATAAATCATTTAAAAAACCCAAGCATCTGTTATTAAGATACAATATTATACTAGGATGAGGTCACAAACACAGTTAATACCATGAATTTCTAAAAGTGAAGCATAGAGTTCTCAGAGTGCTATATTATTAAGAGGAACCAGGGTTGCTAACTGACTGATAAGCTTGTATGCAATCATGTTACCTTCTAGTTTCTCATTCATATTTTTTCACCAAGAATCTTCTACCCTCCTTTAATATCTGGACTTAAAGTAAGTATATTTTTCATAGTATTTAAAATAAATGACTAAATGAAATATAATGTTAATTTTGTGTTTTGATTTCCTATGAGTGTATTATTTTGTACAATCTATTTTTTTTTCATAGAGACCATAGTTTTAGCAAGAACAGTTATATTTACGCTAAATGAATCTTTGAAAGTACTGTGTAGCAAAGGTCCTTTACATGTTTTATTCTGTCACAGATTTCTGTGACATCTTAAATTTTGGTTTGCTATTTCCTCACAGTCACTCCTCTATTGTGGGTTGGGTAGTGTTGGTAGAAGCTTGGCAGGGTCCTTTCATCCAGTAGTTAGGAGGCTGCTCCTCCAATCTATATTGATGCTATGTGATTTTCTTAAGACAATCACTTTGTGTGTATAGAATCCAGGGAATCTGCTGTCCCTAAGTTATATTTCTCTTGCTGTGATAAGTAGAGGGTTCATTGTGTTCTTCAAGTTGCACTCTTAACTTTGGAGGTGTATAATTTCCCACCCCTTGCTGATATGTTTACATTTAAATTCTTCCTCTGTTTTTGTTTCATACTTGTACAGTTTTCCTTCCATCTAGTCCCAGCTCTGTGTATGCATTCTGTGCTTCATAGTTAGTTTTTTGTTAGTTACCTACTTTTTTTGAGAACAGCTTCAAAATTTCTAATTTATTCTTCTCATGTATTTGATTTCTGAGAAATACAGATTGACATTTGACACTATTGGGTACTTTTCGAGGTCTATATTACTGCCATATATTTTTGAATAATTAAAATTTACAACAATTTTAAAATATTTTTTCTAAAATAATACTACTATTATGTTCTATAAATCTAGTAGAAATTACAGAAAATACTTACCAGAGTAAATCTTCGATGAAGAACTAAGTATTTGTTGAAAAACTAAATATAGGAACCATACTGGTTTCCTGTTTTACTCATGAGATTTTGAACAGATGTAAGAGATAATTAAATTATATTGAATTTAACTATAAACTCCATACATGATTAAATGATACATTTCATTCACGAATATTAAAACATTAAATCATATTATTTTATCTATTTAAGGAATTTTTCATGGAAGATAAAATGCACAGGGAGGTTAAATGATTAAATAATTTAATTGGAGTGATTAAACTTACAAAAGAACAAGTATTATATTAAGCCCTGCATCTAATTTTTTTATAGTTAAGAGTTAATACTTACCATTTTCAAACTAAATGACAGCAAAACTGTTCTAATAATGAAGTACAAAGTCAAAGCCAAAGCTTAGCACTCACTAATAACTTTTTTAAGTATTTATTTATTGCTTCAAGTTACATTTCCATCACAGTCCTCTCCCTCTACCCCTCCTGATCGCACCCTCCCACCCTCTCACTGTCTCCCACCTATCCTACTCCTCCAGTGTGGGGTGCCCTAGAAGCCAACCTCCCTCAGTTCAGCAGTCATATGAGGGTTAAGAGCTTCCTCATACACTGGAGGCCTACATGGCAGCTCCACTAGGGCAAAGTGTCCCACAAAGAGGTAACAAAGTCTATGTTCCTGTTTCTTTCAGTCTGTTGGTTGTAGGACAGTTATCCTGTATTATATGGCTAAAATCCAGTTATAAGTGAATAGATGCCTTATACATCTCTCTGAGTCTGAGTTAGCTCACTCAAGATGAGCTTTTCTAGTTCCATCCATTTGGAAGCAAGTTGCATGATTTCCTTGTTTCTGATGGCCGAATAGTATTCATTGAGAGTTTTGACAAACATAGATGCCCTTCCACATCCTCTGAGGACTGATCACAGCACACTTTCCATCACCGAAACAGATGCATTTGTGAATGATCAAATCATTCTGTATAATGCTGAGCAACATGGATCGATGTCTACAGTATTTCATGTGTGAATTTAGCAACATTTGAACCCAAAACATTGAAAAACATTTCATCAGTATTGAACATGTGAAGAATTTCATCTGATAAGCATTCCTGAAACAGTGTAACTTTTGGTATACTTTTAATTTCATATTATTATAAATAATCCAAAAATATCTAAAGTGTGCAGGAGTATGTAAATACGTTATGGTCAAACATTTTGCCTTTCTTTTATTAAAAATTGAATCAGTGGTATTGTTTCATATCCTTGAAGTATTCAGGGATTGCAAAGAATGATTGTTTATTCATAAATTATGCATATTTTCTCATATGCTTTAAGTCATCTCTAAATTAATTTTAATACATAGCCCAAGCAAATACTAAGCGCACAGTTGCTATGTTTTGTCATTTGAGGAATAATAACAAGAAAAGGCCTATGTGTTTCAATACTGAGTAGGATTTTTTTCTGGATATTTTTTATCCACTACTTGGAATACATTTGTTGGCATATATGTGGGCATAGGGCTGGCTATGTGATTGAGACCAAGTGATTTCAGAGCATGTATTCCCTGACATACAGTGTATATTGTGAGGGGATGTGAGATAAAGAGAAGGGACAAGATACACAGAGAGAGGCAGAAAAAGAAATGGAGAGACAGACATGTCATTAAATAATCTTTATTTCACTAAATAGGTAAGTTAAAATAAGCATTTGTTCTCTTATGTGTACTAAGTAAATGAGCAATGCATTTGTTTCATATAAATATTTTAAAGGCTTCAAAACATTTTCAAACCTTAGAGGGAAAACAGAAATCTTAGCATCAGAATGTGGTCAAGAGATTGCTTATCATATTTACAGATATATCTGAAAGGTGGAAAGTCTGGCTCCCTCAGAGCTAATGAGTATCAATCTCTTAAGGAGCAGATCAAAAAAATTAGGTCATCCTTAATAGTTCTCACAGGTCTGCCTTGTTACCTGAATCTGAATGCAAAGCCATCTTTTGTAAGAGAATTAACTAAAGATGCATGAAATTTGTGTGTATGGAGGTTATGGAATCTTTGAAATATTTATTATCCATAACATTAATTTTGTAATCTCACCTTTTAAAATGTCTTTTCTCTCAAATAAATGTCATATGTTAAAATCCACATAACCAGCCAGTTACAAATGATTTGGCTTACTTTTCAGCATCTTACAAATTTGACATAGAACATTGATATTGAAAATGAGATAATTTCTAGCCAGTGAAATTGAGTATGTGTTGCTCCTACTGACATTACAGAGGAACATGAAGTGGATCTCTAAAAAAAAAAGGAGCTGAAAATATCGTTCTGTGATTAAGAGCATCAAGTCTTTTTCCAGAGGACCTACATTCCATTTCCAACACCCACTTGTCAGTTCACAGCTACTGTACCTCCAATTCACAGGGATCCGATGCCTTCTTTTGGCACAGGAAGGCGTTTCCATACACGTGGTGCACAGACATAGATTGAAGCAAAAAAAAAAAAAAACTCATTCACAAAAACATAATGATATCACATTAAAACAAATGAACAAATAAAATGTCAATCTATATCCATATATTTAAATTTATTATTAGAGCCCCAAAGTAGCAACAAATGGCTGCCTTTACAGGCTTCTCGATTTATTTTCTGTATGACTGGCTTGTCTCTGTCTTGGTGTGCTCTAGCATGTGTCTTCTCCCTAGTCTACTTTTCTTGGAAGAATATAAGCCAAATTGAATCTTATTTTTCTTGATGTTACAGTAACTCCAGAGGATTGGTAAGATAAGGTTGTGCTGAAACCTATCCTAAGTTACTCCATATTGGATAAAACTTTTTTTTTTTTCAGGCTATGCTTTGCCTTGAGAGACTTCACTTAACAATCAGCTTTTGATCCCATTTTGAGGATGAAGAATTATTGAACTCCAGGATGAACACAGAAACACCACCATCTATCAAACACTACCTATGTGTTAGACTGAAAAATGATTTATTTCTGGGAGTAGAAAGGGTAACATTCTGTAAAAATTATCAGGATGAATTAATAATACTTCAGAGGCATATGAGCATATTAAGATTATGTCAGGAAAAACAAGTCTTGGTTTATATACCTCAGACCATGGAAAGGATTTAATTTCCTCATCTGGACCCAAAAGAACAATGGATACTTATCCCTGTGATGGCAACTGGCCCTTACCAACCTGAAACCCAATATGAGTGGCCTACTGATATTAAATATCTTTCTGTGTTCTGCTTATCTACCTACTGGTATCTCTAGACATGAATCCACTGTTTCTGCTTTGTACTTAACCTTGATTCTTCATCTCTGCAGCCAGTTATAATTTTAATGTTGATCTTGACTTTCCTTTGGCTCGACCCCTATAGCAGTTGTTTCTTTCCTGAGTCTGGTATGGATTTCTCACCTTATCAATGCAGACTCTATATACATTTATACGAGTGTACATATGAAAACACTTCAACTCTGTTGTAGCCACTTACATAGTTATTCTTGTACTTTGTACTACACTGTATTGCATTGTATTGTCTTATATTTTATACTATATTTTTGTATTGATGTGTTACAATCATCTCTCATGTTCTCTGACCTTTATTCATCTGATTTTATGTCTTAAGGTAGCCTGGTTGATTTGAATATAATTGGAACTTTTCCCCTGTGCCTTTTCATATAATTCTACAGGTTAGGAAGGTTTTTTTGGTTACTACTTTAAATTATCTTTCCACCTCTTCATCTCGTTTTACTTCCTCCTGAACACGATGTTGTATATTTTCACTCTGTGATGCAGTTGAACATATCATGAAAGCTTCTGTTCTCATTCTTTCCTCTGTGTTTCCAGATTACCTTCCTTCA
>CAJQZJ010001694.1:12831962-12871457 GCA_907164525.1 Lophiomys imhausi | reverse complement strand
GATTACCTTCCTTCATGTACACAGGCAGCTCTTTCTGTCAGCTGATGATGCTTTCCATTGTATTTTCATTTTCCTTTATTCTTTTTTCTTTTTTTTTCCAGTTCTAAGATTGGCTTGTTTTTCTTTCTCCTTTTCATCATCATTATTTTCAATTTTAAAAATCACTACTCTGACTAGTCAATATTCCTTTATTTTGCTGGACCTATTCACTTCATTTTCTTCCAGTTCACCAAGTTTCTGAAAAATAGTTACTTTATATTTTTACCAGGCATTACATATCTCCTCTATTTCAAACCTTGGAATTGTATTTTATCTATCTTGTAATGTGGTGCTGTATGATCTTCAGTCTTTTGGTTCTATGCCAAGGTCTCCATATTGAAGAAAGTACTTATTCCAAACTTCTATGTGATTGTGTTTTCCCCTAGATTGGTTTCTTTCTTTCTGTGATGGGGTAATGTAATGCTTTCTACATATTAATTAACCTGCTCCCGGAAGCCTGCTTGCTCTACACCAAGTGAAGCTAAGCTACCTTTCTTGTTAATCATTTTCTCTGATTGTTAAATAAATGCTGAGGCCTGAGATTGGGCAAAGTGAAAGGTAGGCGAGTCTAAGGTGCTTGGATTTCTGAAGCACAGAAGTATATGGGTAGAAGAAGCCTCCAGGAGAAGAAGAAACAGAAGCAAAGAGCAGGAAGGAGGACACATGACATGGGTTAGAAAAAAGAACATCATTCCACATGGCCTGGATCATTGGAGAATAGTCCTAGGGGACATGTGTGTATATATGGTCTCATATTTGAGGAATAGAGTTATGAGCTACCTTAGATGGGCCAAGATTGTTCAATCCAGGTCAAGGCTTATTAAAGCCAACAAATGTCTGTGTGTTTATTTATAATGGCGGGTTAAGTATTAATGCAGCTGTCCAATTAACAATAATTTAAATGCTGCTAAATAACTTAATTATTTACTTCTATATTTCTTTCTCTCTTTATTCGTTTATTTTAATTTTTAATTTTTGTTTGTTTTTTTGTTATCATGTCTGTCCAGAGGTTCTAGGCAGCTGAATGAGTATGGTCCTTCAGCTCTTGAAAACTGCAGCTCTCCAGTGCTGATGGGCATCCAAAACCACCAAAGCCAGTGCAATACTGGCCTGGAATCCTCTGCTTCCTATGGTTAGTGCAGTGTAGGACATGCTCATACACCATAAGTGGAACTCTAACTCAGCAATAGAGTGTGTCTGAACCACAAAACTCCTGAAGACTGCCTGGGATTCACTATGGATTATCTAGAACCTATGGTCAATGTTAGCCTAAAGCAAAGTAAGTCAAATTTGTCTCAGGCTCTCTGAATTCCCACTTGATCCAGGTATATCTAGTATTGCATTACAAATTTTACCCTGGGGTTATAGGCTACTGAGGTCTTCCTAGTGTTGATTTTTGTTTTGTCTGGCCTGGCATTGGAGGGTACGGCAAAGTTCTATAGTCACCTCTCTCTCTCTCTCTCTCTCTCTCTCTCTCTCTCTCTCTCTCTCTCACTCGTGTATGTGTGTGTGTGTGCCTCTTCTTCTTTGGAAAGGTTGTAAGGGCAATAACAATTGTCCTCACACTCTTAAGCAAAATTTCTTTTGTCATGTAAACTGGGCAGAATGTAAACCGAAATCTCTCATCTAATTTATTTTGTATTTGGATAGTTACTCAAACTTATTTTTTGAGAGACATAATGACTGCAGGGTCTTACTCTGCCTTCTTGCTTTACTCTCCTCCTTGTAATATTTTTTTATTTTCCTTTTTCACCACCCCAAATGAGGATTTGACACACTATTTATTCTGTTATGGTTGGTACAAAAGTTATTGCAGTTTCTCATCATTATTACATTGAGTCTAGGAAAGGCGTTAATCATAAAGTGGGAAAAATAGAAAATAAAAACCGAAATATATATTTGCATTTATTCTCTTAAATTAACATAAGGAGTAAGACTTAAAACTTATTTTGAATTTTGGTAATTTTTGCTCTAGGAAAACGGCATTTAGTCTTTGTTAGTTTGGAACTTAGACAATTTAATCTTTATAAAGACAAATAGAGAAAATCACAATTCAATTTTACTAATGAGAAATTGAAGATTCTAAGAAGAGTGAAAACTGAAAGCAGAGACTCATAACTGGCCAAAATACTAATATGCAACTATTGTATGCTCAGTCCTAAATAATGCATTTATATGAACCTCCCCCACCAAGGATCAGGGAATATTGTGGAAGAATGTGTGCAAATATTTTAAGAGCCAGAGTAGTAGGAGTGGTATGAAAAACTGTCTTTGGATATTACATAACTGTTGCACTCATGAACTCAAAGCAGCTGGAGTTACAAGCACAAGTCTAAAATCAAAAGAGCCAGCATTCCAGGAAGCACTTATGTGGTTTCACTCCACAATCAAAGAATGTATTGGCAATTTATGGCTTCTGGAGTATAAGTCATTCTTCTTTGAACACAGGTCATTGTTGGTTTGCCTGTACTGCATGGTCCAGTGGCAGATAGCTCCAACTCATATCTACTCACATGTAGACAGTAATAACTAGATTTAATGGGTTAAACACAAATACAAAGAAAAACCAAAGGATATTGATGCAGTGGTCTGTTATGTATTTTAAATGTTAATTAATTGCTCCCAGATGACTGCTTGCTGTCTGTTGCTTTGCTTGCTAACCATTGTCTCTGATTGGCATTAGGTAGACAGGTGAAAAATTACTAGGTTCTGGAGGAAACTCAGAAAGGATCATGAGAAGAAGAAGTCAGGTGGGAAGAAGACACACCATGAGTTAGAGAGAACATTATTCCATGTGACCTGGAACATCAGAATATTGTGGAGAAGAACAGCCCGGTGAATGTATGTATATTATATGGAATTTAATTTGTGGATAGAATTATAAGCAATTTCAGATGGACCAAGATTACACAATCCAGGCTAAGGAGGAATGTTAAGATCCCTCAGGGGTCTGTGTGTTTATTTATAATTGTGGGTTACAGATTTACACTGCCAACAAATTAACTTTAATATAACTACTGGTAAAAAAAAAAAAATCAGTTCATTTTCTATGTATGGTGTGCAATGGAGGGGGGCACCTGAAACCAAAACTTTGTTAACAAATATATTAATTAATATATATAAACTGTTATAGTAGGCTAGTGAAGCAGTCAGCAGGGCCTAGCCAGAGGCCTGTAGGCCTGTCAAGTCTAGCTCACCTTAGCTGGAGATTTGACCTTTCCTGGTGACAAGGCTTCAGATCAAGGGGCAGCCTTTTGCCATGTGAAACTGAAACTCTGCTAACATATATATCTATTAATAACTATAAACTGTTATATTAAGCCAGCGTAGCTGCTGGCAAACCTTGGTGGTAGAACTGTAGGCCTGGCAGGCCTAGCTCGCCAGCTTGCCTTAGCTGGAGGACTGACACTTGGGGCGGCCTTTTTCCAATAATTAAACACACTAAGACCTTTTAATGTTTTAATGCTTAGGCCTTAGCTGACTCTCAACTAGCTCATCGAAGATAACCTGATCAACTATTCTCAGTCTGTCATGTGGGTTGCTATAACTTCAGAGCTCTCACAGAGATGTCGTTCTGCTTCAGAGTCTCCTGTTGGAAAAGAAAAAGAGCTTCCTCTGTATTTTCCCAGGAATCCATAGTTAGTCCCAGGAAGTGCTACTTACCTATTTTCTCTCTGCCCAGCTAAATGACCATCAGTGACTTTTATTATCCAATTAAAGGATGCCTCAGGAAGGGCAGTACAAGAACTTTCTCCAGTAGAACATAAAAATAGGAGAGATGTTTTAGAATAGGTAGGGTTATCCAGGGTTTGTAGAGGCTTTATTTTTATAAGATATACCTATTCACTTTATATACATGTATGAAATTATTAAAAAGAATGAAAATATTCCTAAAACACTTTGAAAGCATATCTAGACCCATTTTTTTAATAATTTATTTTTTATTTCTTCAAGTTATATCTCAATCACAATCCCCTCCCTACTCCCCCCTCCAGTCCCACATTTCCACCCTCCTCCCCATCAACCCCCCATCCTCTTCCTTTCTTTTTTTTTAGTTCAAGGTATTCCTTTTTCCCCCCAACAGTTCTCCCTTTCAGTCCAACAAATGGTTCTTTTTCTTATAACTATAAATACAATACAAAACAACAGAAATAAATAGGCCACAATTATAAGAGTTATATGGCTTAGCCTACATTCCCAATGTCTACTCCATATATATTTGGCACCTGACTTTAACATTCTACTATCTAACCATCTCTATGAGTTTAAAGTTCTATATCTAACTCAGTTTTCAAACTAACTTGCCTCACAATTTTAAAAATATCTTCTTAGATCCGGAATACCCTCTTGATTCCTAAACAACTCAAAATTTAACTATGAGACTCTAGCTATCTATTCTTCAACCATCTCAGAGACCTGAGAGGGAAAAATATATCTGATTATATAGGAAGCGCAGGGCCTGCAGCTTCCAAAACTAAGAAATGACATACCAGTGGCTGCCTGGACAGTTCCCATTTTCTCTCCATACATTACAGCATCAATCTTCAGCCATTTGAACCCGTTTCTCTGACGGACATTGAGTGTAGAGCAGGAATTATGAAGGACTTCCCTACCCTGTCTTGGCAGAGGTAGGCTGTCGACTTACCTGCTTCCAAGTTTTGTCCTTTTTGGACAGCAGTCTGTCTACAGGTGAATAAAGGGGTTTTTCTTGACAAGAGAAAGGCTTACCACCAATTCAACCATCTCCCACTGGAGATACTTCGATGTTCATCTTCTACTTGGAGTAGAATAGGGGGTGCTGTCAGGAGCTGATATGTCTCCATATAAAAAACTCTTAAGAAAACATCTTTGAGGGCTGGAGAGATGGCTCAGCAGTTAAGAGCACTGGCTGCTCTTCCAGAGGTCATGAGTTCAATTCCCAGCAACCACATGGTGGCTCACAACCATCCATAATGAAATCTGGTCCCCTCTTCTGGCCTGCAGATATATACCTGCAGACAGAACACTGTATACATAATAAATAAATCTTTAAAAAAAAAAAGAAAACATCTTTGAATGCCATATTCTGCAGATCTCTTGAGGTTTTTGAAGATGCCCTATATATCTCTTATATTTAGATAAGCAAATGTTGCTTGTCTCTTAGCAACTTGATTTCTGAGTAGCTAGAAAATAACTGTGATAGACTGTCATAGTAACTAACAAAATGACACGTTTACATGACTATTAGTTTCCATTTCTTAATTATCCTAAACAGTTTATGACGGTTGGTAGCAAGAGGCAAAAATTTTACATTTCATTTTTAAGCATTACTAGGAACAATACCTTTAAGAAGCATTACCCTTAATTTTGTATCAATATACAAAGATCAATACCAATGTGGCCAAATATAATCTTAATTTTGTATCAATATACAAAGCTCAATACCGATGTAGCCCTATACAATCTTAACTTTACATCAATGTACAAGGGCCAATACCATTGTGGCCAAATATAATCTTAATTTTTTACCAATATACAAAGATCAATACTGATGTAGCCCAATTCAATGTTAATTTTGCATTAATATACAATGACCAGTACCAATTTAGCCAAATATAATATTAATTTTGTATCAATATACAAAGATATAAGGCAATATTCAATAATCTCTCCTTTTTTCTTGATCTTTCCTATACTATGTCTATGTCCCATTTTTCTCAAGTCTGTTCACTCCTACATAGGAGAGAAAGAAGGATACAGAAAAGAACAAGAGATTAGTCCCTGGGTCTAACCTCCAAAACCCATTGAACAAGACCATTTAACAGCTTGTAGTCTTTTCCCCTAAATAACAAAATTTTCTATTATCCATCAAATAACCAAAGGGGAAGAACACCCTCCCCACCTTCTGGGGATGGGACGTTGTTCTCTTAAAATGACTTCCTGCTGATTTAGGACGTAGTAAACCTGTTTGGGGCCCAAATAAGAATGGAAAAATGTTAAAATGTTAATAGAATCATTTGATGTTCAGTCCTTTTGTGCTCAGCTATTTAGATGTCCTACAAAATTCATAGATAGAAGCTGATCTTCAGAGCTTTACTGAAGTTCTGACTGGAGCAGTCTGTGGAGCTGAACGATCTTAGCGATTTTGAGTTGTTGTGGTTGTAGACTTTTGAGGAAACTGCTATTGAGGAAGTCTGCAAGGCTGGATCATCTGGGCCACTTGTCTTCTTTGGTGTCTGATGTGTTTTCTGCTGAGGTTTCCGTTGTCCAATTGTCCCTGGATTCCTTGAATGGATGCTTTAAATCTCCTGGAAAGATAAGAACAGAGCATTGCCCTAATCCTAACTCTGGGACAATTACCTTTTTTGGGGGGTGGACAGGTAATATTTTTCCTGGAGCAAATTTGTTTTTTTTTTGACAATATATAAAGTATTACCTTTAAATCCAGATTAAAGAAGAAATTATTTTGATATTTTGGAGCTAAACAAACCTTTAGTATATATATATCTTGAGATCTCAAAGGACAATTTGTTTGAATTGCAGCCTGCCTTTTGCAAGTAGCTTTTAAACTTAAATCCTTCCAAATCCTATGTGCCTGTCTCTGCATTCTAATTTTGGGATCAAAGACATGTGGTTCCCAACTGATGGAATTAAAGATGTGCTCCTCCACTTCTGGATCAAAGTTTTTCTCTATTTAGAGATTGTTTTGTATCAGGCTGACCTTGAGCTCTGAGATCTGCCTGTTTCTGTCTCTAGTGTGTTGAGATTAAGGGTGTATTCTTGCCCAATGATGTGACTAAGGGTGTGCACCATCACCACCCTGTTTCTTGTAACTCTAGAATTTATAAGACAACTAACTCTATAGTGATCCTCCTGTCTCTACTGGAGGTAAATGCATGGGCTAACACCATGCATTATTTTACCTTAGCTCTAAGTTTTTTCAACTCTTGGAGGTTTGTAAAACCAGGTTGAACAGCTGTCACCTTTAATTTATTTACAGTGTTTAAAACCTGTTACCTGCTTTTTAATGCCAAACCATGGAAATATCCTTTACCTCTACAAAAAAAAAAAATAACTTTTAAGCTGTCTATACCCATTTTTGATGAGCAGCTGGAAGTTAAATTCAAACATATAAGAATTCTCAACCAAGTTAATTTTGTTGTGCTTTCTTTTTTTTTTTTTATTTCTTCAAGTTACATCTCAATCGCAGTCCCCTCCCTATTTCCCCTCCAGTCCCACCCTCCCACCCTCAACCCCCCATCCTCTTCCCTTTTTTTTTTCTTTTAAATTTAAGGTATATCTTATTTTCCCCTACAGTTTCCCATTTCAGTCCAACAAATGATTCTTTCTCTTATAATAATGAATACAATACAAAACAACAGAGGTAATTAGGCCACAGTTATGAGGGTTATATGGCTTAGCGTACATTCCCAATGACCAGTCCATATGTATTTGGTACCTGACTTTAACATTCTACTGTCTAACCATCTCCGTGAGTTTAAAGTTCTATATTTGAATCAACATTCTACTAACTTGCAACCAATTTTAAAATTATATTCTTAGATCTATAACACTCTCTTGACTCCTAAACAACTCAAAATTTAATTATGAGATTCTAGCTATCTGTTCTTCAAGCACCTCAGAGACCTGAGAGGGATAAATATATCTGTTTTTATAGGAAGTACAGGGCTGCAGCTTCCCAAACTAAGAAATGACATACCAGTGGCTGCATGGACAGTTCCCAATTTCTCTCCATACATTACAGCATCGATCTTTAGTCTTTTGGCCCCGTTTCACTGACAGACACTGATTGTAGAGCAGGGGTTATGAAGGACTTACATACCCTGTCTTGGCAGATCTAGGCTGTCGAATTACCTGCTTCCAGGTTTTGTCCTTTTTGGACAGCATTCTGTCTACAGTTGGAGCAAGGGGCTTTTCCTACCAAGAGATAGGCTTGCAATTAATTCAATCATCTCCCACTGGAGATTCTTTGATGCTCATCTTCTACTTGAGGGAGAATAGTGCGTGCTGTCAGGAGTTGATATGTCTTGATATAAAAAATCTAAAGTTACGAAAACATCTTTGAATGCCATAATCTGCAGATCTCTTGAGGTTTTGAAGAGGCCCTATCTATCTCTTATATTAGGGTAAGCAGATGTTGCTTGTCTCTTAGCAGTTTTATTTCTGATTAGCTTAGAAAATAACTTTAATAGGCACTCATAGTGCATAACAGAATGACTGGCTTGCATAACCATTAGTTTGCATTTCTTAATTATCCTAAACAGTTTATGACAATTAGTAGTAAGAGGCCAAAACATCACATTTCATTTTTTTTCTTTACCTCCTAACACTTCCATCCCATTTCTCTGGGGTGGAGTGTCCTTATATAACAGTCCCTCATCTCAGTTGAGAGGTCGTATGACGGCCAAGAGCCTCCTCATTCATTGGTGATCTACGAAGCAGTACCATCAGTGAAAAGTGTCTTTTTGCCCGGGAGAGAGAACTACTAAAGAAACCAATAAGCAGACAATTAGATAAAAAGACTAAAAAATAGAAAAAATATAAAAAATAAATAAAAATAAAAAATAAAAAGTCTATGTCCAAGTTCCCTTTGGTGTGTTAGTTGTAGTATGGATACCTTCTAGTATTTAGCTAAAATCCTACTATACGTGAATAGATGCCATATGCGTTCTTCTGAGTCTGGGTTAGCTCACTCAGGATGAGCTTTTCTAGTTGTATCCATTTAGCAGAATATTGCATAATTTCATTGTTCCTGATAGCTGAATAGTATTCCATTGTATAGATGTACCACAGTTTTTAAACCCATTCTTCAGTTGAGAGACATCTGGGTTGTTCCCAGTTTCTAGCTATTACAAATAAGGCTGCTATAAACATAGATGAGGAAACTTCCTTATGATTCAGTGAAGAGGCATTTGGGTGTATACCCAGAAGTTGTATGGCTGGGTCCTGAGGCAAAGCCATTTCAAGTTTTCTAAGATATTGCCAGACTGACCTCCATAGTGGTTGCACAAGCCTGCATTCCCACCAGCAATGGAGTAGGGTACCCCTTTCTGCACACCCTCGCCAGCATGTGCTGTCATTTGAGTTTTTGATCTTAGCCATTCTGACAGGCGTGAGATGGAATCTCAGAGTCGTCTTGAGTTGCATTTCTCTGATGATTAAGGATGTTGAGCATTTCTTCAAGTGTCTCTCAGCCATTAGGGATTCCTCCTTTGTGAATTCTCTATTTAGCTCTGTCCCCCATTTTTTGATTCGATTATTTGGTTTCTTGGCATTTAATTTCTTGAGTTCTTTGTAGATTTTGGATATTAGCCCTCTGTCAGATGTGGGGTTGGTGAAGATTTCCTCCCAGTCTGTAGGCTGTCGTTTTGTTCCAATGACAGTGTCTTTTGTCTGACAGAAGCTTTTTAATTTCATGAGGTCTCATTTATTGATTGTTGATCTCAAGTCATGAGCTGTTTGGGTTCTGTTCAGGAAGTTGTCACCTGTGCCAATTACTTCGAGGGTTTCTCCCACTTTTTCTTCTAGTAGATTTAGTGTGACAAGCCTTATGTTAAAGTCTTTGATCTACTTGGACTTAAGTTTTGTACATGGTATAAGTATGGGTCTAATTTCATTCCTTTACAAGTGGACATCCAGTTGGACTAGCACCATTTGTTGAAGATGCTGTCCTTCTTCCAATGTGCGCTTTTGGCTTCTTTGTCAAAAATTAGGTGGTCATAAGTGTGTGGGTCTATTTCTGGATCTTCAATTCGATTCCATTGTTCTACTGGTCTGTTTATTTACCAATACGATGCTGTTTTTACAACTATTGCTCTGTAGTACAGCTTGAAATCTGGGATGGTAATACCTCCAGATATTTTTTTATTGTACAGGATTGATTTAGTTATTCTGGGCTTTTGGTTGTTCCATATGAAATTGAGAGTAGCTTTTTCCAAGTCTATAAAAAATTGTGTTGGTATTTTGATAGGAATTGCATTGAATCTATATACTGCTTTTGGTAGGATGACCATTTTTATTACGTTGATCCCACCTACCCATGAGCGTGGGAGATCTTTATATCTTCTAAAGGCCTCTTCCATTTCTTTCTTCAAGGGCTTGAAGTTCTTGTTGTACAGGTCCTTTACTTGCTTGGTTAGAGTTACCCCCAGGTATTTTACATTGTTTGTGGCCACTGTGAAGGGGGTTGTTTCCCTTATTTCTTTCTCAGCCCATTTGTTTGTTGTATAAAGAAGGGCTTGTGATTTTTTTTGAATTAATTTTGTATCCAGCCACTTTGCTGAAGGTGTTTATCAGCTGTAAGAGTTCTCTGGTGGAATTTTGTGGTCGCTTATGTATACTATCATATCATCTGCAAATAGGGATAATTTGACTTCTTCGTTTCCAATATTTATCCCCTTGATCTCCTTTAGTTGTCTTATTGCTCTAGCAAGAACTTCAAGTACTATATTGAAGAGATATGGTGAAAGTGGACATCCTTCTCTTGTCCCTGAATTAGAGGAAATGCTTCAAGTTTCTCTCAATTAAATTTGATGTTGGCCACTGGCCTGGTGTATATTGCCTTTATTATTTCTAGGTACGGTCCTTGTATGCCTGTTCTCTCCAGAACTTTTAGCATGAAGGGGTTTTGGATTTTGTCAAATGCTTTTTCTGCATCTAGCAAGATTATCATGTGGTTTTTTTCTTTCATCTTGTTTATATGGTGAATGACGTTGATAGACTTTCGTATGTTGAAACATCCCTGCATTCCTGGGATGAAGCCTACTTGATCATGGTGTATGATACTTTTGATGTGTTCTTGAATTCGGTTTGCTAGTATTTTATTAAGTATTTTTGCATCTATGTTCATGAGGGAGATTGGTCTGAAGTTCTCTTTCTTTGTTGGGTCTTTGTGTGGTTTAGGAATCATGGTGACCTTGGCCTCACAGAATCAGTTTGGCAATGTTCTTTCATATTCTATTTTGTGAAAGAGTTTGAAAAGTATTGGGGTTAGCTCCTCTTTGAAGGTCTGGTAGAATTCCGTGCTAAAGCCATCTGGCCCTGGGCTTTTTTGGGTTGGGAGATTTTTAATGACTGTTTTTATTTCCTTAGGGGTTATAGGGCTGTTTAATCTGTTTATCTGATCTTGATTTAGCTTAGGTAGGTGGAATCTATCAAGAAAATTGTCCATTTCACTTAAGTTTTCAAATTTGTTGGAGTATAGATTTTTAAAGTAGGATCCAAATATTCTCTGGATTTCCTAAATGTCTGTTGTTATTTCTCCCTTTTCTTTTCTGATTTTGTTGATTTGTGTTTTCTCTCTCTGTCTTTTAGTTAATTTTGCTAAGGGTCTGTCTATTTTTTTTTATTTTCTCGATGAACCAACTCTTGGTTTCATTGATTCTTTGTATAGTTCTTTTCGTTTCTAAGTTGTTGATTTCAGTCCTAAGTTTGATGATCTCCTGCCCTTGCTCCTCTTGGGAGTGTTTGCTTCTTTTTTTCCCTATTCACCCAATTTAGCTGTTAATTCGCTAGTATGAGCTGTCACAATTTTCTTTTTGAAGGCACTCAGTGCTATGAACTTTCCTTGTAGCACAGCTTTCATTGTGTCCCATAGGTTTGGGTTTGTTGTGCCTTCATTTTCATTGGATTGTAAGAAGTCTTTAATTTCCTTCTTTATTTCTTCCCTGACCCAGTGGTCCTCTAGTAAAGATTTGTTCAATTTCCATGTGAGTGTAGACTTTCTGTTGATTCTTTTGCTATTGAAGTTCAGCTTTATTCCATGGTGGTCTGATAAGATACAAGGGGTTATTTCAATTTTCTTGTATCTTTGGAGACTATCTTTGTGTCCAACTTTATGGTCGATTTTGGAGAAGGTTCCGTGAGGTGCTGAGAAGGTGTATTCTTTTGTGTTTGGGTGAAACGTTCTGTAGATATCTGTTAGGTCCATTTGGTTCATGATCTCTGTGAGATTCATTATTTCTCTGTGTGGCTTCTGTCTTGATGATCTGTCCATAGTTGTGAGTGGGGTGTTGAAGTCTCCCACTATTAAAGTGTTTGGATCGATGTGCGATTTAAGTTTTAGAAGCGTTTCTTTTATAAATGTAGGTGCCTTTGTATTTGGGGCATAGATATTCAATATTGAGATGTCCTCTTGGTGGATATTTCCTTTAATGAATATGTAATGCTCTTCTCTGTCTTTTTTAATTAACTTCAATTGGAAGTCTATTTTGTTTGATATTAGGGTGGCTACTCCATCTTGTTTCCTGGGTCCATTTGCTTGGAAAACCTTTTCCCAGCCCTTTACCCTGAGATAGTGTTTATCTTCAATAGTGAGGTGTGTTTCTTGTATACAACAAAAAGATGGGTCTTATTTACGGATCCAGTCTGTAAGTCTGTGTCTTTTTATTGGCGAGTTGAGTCCATTGATGTTGATGGATATTAGTGACCAGGGGTTGTTATTTCCCATTTTTTTGGTATAGCTGGTTGTCTTGTGTTTCTTTTTGTTTAGTTGCTGTGGAGTTTTTTTTTCCTCTGTTTTCTTGGGTGTAGTTATCTTCTCTGTGTTGGAATTTTCCTTCTAGGATCTTCTGTAGGGTGGGGTTTGTGAGGAGATATTGTTTGAATTTGATTTTGTCATAGAAATTTTGTTGAAGATATTTCCTGGACCATGGAGTTGGGAGTCTTCTCTTTCCTCTATGCCTATAATTCTTAGGTTCCGTCTTTTCATTGAGTCCTTGATTTCCTGGATGTTGTGGGTGAGAGATTTTTTAGTTTCTCATTTTCTTTGGATGTTGTACTGATTTCTTCCATCGAATCTTCCATGCCTGAGTTCCTGTCTTCCATCTCTTGCATCCTATTTTTCATACTCACATCTCTAATTCCTGTTCTCTTCTCTTGATTCTCCATTTCTTCTTTTAACTCTGACTGTGTTTTCTTTATTGTTTCCATTTCTATTTTCATGTCTTGAATGGTATTGTTCATTTTGTACATTTCCTTCTCCAATTTGCTTGTTTTTGCCTGGAGATCTTTCATTGCTTTATCTTTTTCCTGTTCAAGCTGGGTCACCTTGGCTTGGAGCTCTTTAAATGTGTTATTCCTTGTTTTGACTTGTAAAATTCTGGCTTCTTTGAATTCCTTCATAGTTTTAAGTTCTTCTTGAAGGGACTCTATCACTTTCCATAATGTAGAATTGTCATTGTTTTCATGTATTTCAGTTGTGGTGAGGTGGTTCAGGCTGGACGGAACAGCATTGCTTTCTTTTGTTAGAGATATTTCGCTCTGTTTTTTTAGTTTTTTTTTTTTTTTTTTTTTTTGTCTGTTGCCTTTGACCATGTAGAATTTTTTTGCTGTTTCCTGGACTTGGGTCCAAAGGGGGTGCTTTGGTGTAGGAGTAGAGTTGCCTTACTCCACCCCTATAAGGTGAGTCATTCAGCCCCACCTCTCAGGTGGAGACCTAACTAATCCAGGTGGTGGAGCTGTGTACCAGTAAGCTCTGGTTCCCGCCGGAAAGGCCGGTACTGGTACAAAAGTCCAATATACGACAGTTTCAAATATCTCGCAGTTTGCCCAGGGATGGTTCCTGTAGTGGGTAAATCTGCAGTTCAGCTCCAATACCCTTGCTGTTCCCGTGGCTTATAAACTGGTCAGTTTTGTCACAGACTGGGATCTACAGTCTGAAGGCACTTTTCAGCCAAGCTGTGCTCACTTTCAAGGGTCGCAACCTTTCACCAGATAGCTGGATTGTCTGTGTGAGACCTGGGGGTGCCCAGCAGGGTGGGGATTATCTCTGCCTGGGACCTGAATCTGCCTGCTGGGTATTAGGTTGGAACTTACTGGGAGTCTCTCCTGGTGGGGGATAGGTGATCCCGATTCCCGGGTCCAGCGGCTTCCTTGTGTGTTCGAGAGTGGGAAGGAGCATCCTGCCCAGGGATCCTCCGTGGTCTCTGGGTAGCTGGGTGAGATTTAGAAGGGGTTGTGCCCTTTGTACAGCGTCCTGCAACACTTGCCGCCTTGTGACTGTTAACCACGAAATCAAAAATGTCAGCGCAGGCCGCCGCCATCTTGGATCCCCTTGTTGTGCTTTCTAACATCATATTATACTTTAGAGATGACAGTATAGCTTTAATTTAAAAAATATTTTCCATCGTAGAGGTCTTTATTTTCCAAGAAGAATTTTTTAATGGTTTTACATATGTGTATACTCATGTGTATATATACACAAGTATGCATGTGTGTGTGTGTGTGTGTGTGTGTGTGTGTGTGTGTGTGTGTGTGTTTAGGAATAGAAGTAGAATACAAGAATTCCAAAGATGATTTTACCATAAAAAAACTCATGTTAGTTTAACTAAAATAAAGGTACATTGAAGATACCAAGGGGAAGGAATCAGAAAGAAAATTCCCAACAAATTTTTAATCAGAGTACAAAACTGAACAAACTTTATTGCCAAATTTTATAAACAAATGAGAAAAATTCAAAGAAATTTTATTATATATATTTATTAACTGGATTATCATGAATGATAAGTTGAAAATTCAAACCCCAAAATAAATTCTATAGTCCTCTGATACTTCTGTAAAAATAAATTCCCACAGTTCCTTGCTTAGGTGGTATGTTGCTAAAATGATTAAGGTGAATATTTTAAATTACAGTTGGTAAGACATATGCTAGGTTCAAAAGTCCAAGAGCATTTTAGAGAAGTAGTAGAAAATCTTAATTTATTCTTATAACTTTCTTGTTAAATGATTTTCTTGGTCAAAAGTAATTCTGTTACCATATAAATATTAAAAAAGGTTAGAACAAAAGGCTACAGAGATCATGTATGGGCCTAAAACAAGAAAAGACATTTCTGGGCAAAATTAATGTTATTTTAAGACTTCAGCACAATTATTAGAAATATCTTAAAGGTGTTTGTTTAACTGAGTTATCAAATTATACAACATTTTGTGTTTTCCAAATTTGGGTTTTGGCTCTTAATTTCCATAATTTTTATGATAAGATAAAATGCTTTTCCACCTTTCTATCCATAACTTAAAGAGCTGACAAAGCAAAAATGTAGTTTGGATGTTTATATCCATGCATTTATAGGCTAATGAAATTCTTTATGTAATATCACTTTACAGACTTTTATCTGATGGTTGTAGCTATTCAAATAATTCTTTTTTAACATTTTAACTTATTAATTATTATTATTTTTGTGATTTTTGATTGTATCTTCATGATGTCTGTGTGGATATGGACTTCCAGTGGACTAACCATGCCTTGGTGTACATGTGGTGGTCAGGGGACAAACTTGCAGAATAAGTTCTCTCCTCTCATCTGTACAGTCTTCCATTGGTCTAAATTATAGGAAATGGCAGTATTGAGATATGCTCTACAGAGCTCCTATGTTCCATGTCCCAGAAGACACAGTAATTCTTTTTTTGTCTGTAAACTCAAAAGTCATGAGGGTCCTAAAGTAGCTGAATGCTTTTTTAACTTCTAGTTTAGTGGAATCACCATTGTATTTTCTCTAGAAGTATTTCTGTCATTAAGTACTTCTTTCTTTGAAGCTAAAATATTCAGACCAACATATCATAACATCATGGTTATAGAAAGGAAAAAAATCTTCCTCAAGGTATAATCAGAATAATAATGGGTGGTACTACTTATCTTTTCTCCTAATTCTTTGATCCAAGAGTCCTTGTTTTGAAAAACAAACAAAGAAACAAAGAAATGAAAATAAAATAAAATAAAACACTGCATATCAGGACAGATTAATAATATCCCAAGGAATGTAGATTTTAGTACATGCTACCCCAAATTGTAGTACTTTAGCATTTAAGAAATCACCAGAAGCAAGAAGGTCATTCTCAACTTTGACTGATCCTTTCCTCAAATATCCTGTAAGAGTAACCTCTGAACTATTTCCCTTTTCCCTTGAAACACACTGTAAGAACCTTATGTAAAAAGTAAACTTGTTCTCAAAGGAAAATAGTTTCATTGTCCAGGAAGACAGAGAAATATGCATAAGATATGCATAAATATGCATAAAAATTCTAACATAAAATTTTTAAAAATTCTCCTCAATTCACATTAAATTATTTTTTACTTTTCTATTTCTGTAGGACTGTACCACCTTCATCAAATTTAATCTTAAATATATATGAATTAACCTGTCTTTGTGTCTTCATTTCTATAGATTCTTGTGCTATATAAAACTTATAAAAAACAAATTTATATAACTTTTCTCCTTGCTAATTTTTCTGTTCTTGAATATGGCCATGAACTAACAGTAGCTTAGAAAGAAAATTAACTTCCCTTTTATAAATTTGTTGAAGCCTTGGAAGACAGTGTGACTTCTCTGACATTCTAAAATGGCATTCTCCTCTCCTGTAAACACAGACAGACAAATATACATATATGCATACATACATACATACATACATACATATGTACATGCAGACACACACATATTGATGACAGAGGTACATAGTAATATAGTTAATTTTATGAGCATGGCCTATTGCCATAAATTTTAGTGAAGCAAATTCCTTGACCACAAGTAATGCTGTGTAATACCATGATGTTAGAACATGTCTTTAGTGAACATATAAATGGTAATTTTGGCAGAAACATTTTGTCCAAGAAAGAATTTGCACAAGAAAAAGTCCAGAGAAAGTCCCTCTACCATTAAAACTAAAATGTTCTGTTTGTATAATTGAGATGATTTAATGTGATCAACCTGCCAGCAAGTAGCTAACTAATTCCTCCTGCAAAAGCTATTGTATTTGGCATTTAGTTTTAGTCTCTACTGTTGGTATATGTGGTTGTAAACAGTAGCTGTAAACACGTTTAACATGATGAGTTCAGTTCATGCCTATGATCCCTTGCAGATCTTCCCTTTAGGAATCCCTATGAGAATGCAGTTGATATTGACTTGGGATTTTTTTCTAGGCAGAAGCAGTTCTAGTTGTTTCCATTAGATCTTCACTTAGCAATGATTTTGACATGGTTCTGGGAACCAATATGAAGAGTTTGCCATACTGTGTGTATATCTGTCCCAATTATGCATTCCTGAAATGGAGAAATAACCACAGGCATTGGGAAACCACTGTGCACACTATTAGATGAACTTGAAACAGAATTATGTTAATATTCTGCCCCACAATCTGCTTTTCTAACTAGTGGACCACAGTGATATTTTTGGTTACCATGTAGTGTCAGTTCACAGCCAGGATACAGTTGTCCAGACAAGATCTGCTTATTCTTCAAAGCAAAGGCATTCTGGTAAAGGCCTACAGGGGATCAATGAGATATACAAGCATTATTAAGTTTGACCTGTGCATTGAGGTTCTTTCTGGGGACCAACATCAAAGATATCTGTGTTATAAGTTGTTTGAAATGGGTGATTTATTGAGGGTGTGACATTTAGCTTTGTAATTAATGTTAGATGTGTGCTCATTTCATTTGGAACTTTCCTGTTTATACAAATGAGGTAAGAATTTAAGAAACTTGCTGTACATTTCCCTCCTAAGCACATCATGTCAGTTCAAACATCCCATATTCTGTAAAAGAAAAATTATTCAAACTGAAGCCTTGACTCTGCTATCTGTTCAAGTAGCCCTGCTGTCTTTGCCTTTGGCAGTTGATGGCCAAAGTTTGACCTTTACAATCAGTGCATAATTTAATAAATTCAATTAATGCTATTTTCACTATAAAGTTGTGTTATATAGAAAAATAAAAGCAGGTATAAAATACTCTTTGAAAATACTGGAGTTCTCTCAGAAATTTAATTCTCACAATATTTGAAAAAGGCGTATCTTCTGGAAACAGTCACTATAGCTAAATAGATTTTAAATGAAAAATCCATTTGTACACGTGCTCCAATTAGAATCTCTTGTTCTTAAAAAATACAGTGACTTGAATTTCAAAATTTTCAGTGTTGGCCAACAATTTGTCCTTATTATCATTAACTTACTAATGGTACCAGCTGTTGGAGATCTTTTTAAACCCAGTCCAAATTGAAACATTAAACATAGATCTCTATTTAGTAAACACAACTCAATTACCTCAGTCTTACACAGCTTTTATTATTTCTACTTTTATCTCACATGCTTAGTATTCTTTCCCATAAATGTCCCCTGTAGGAGGAATAAGGTCTTTCATTGAGCAGAAACAAGGCCAGCTGTTAAATAGCGCATGGGTGGCTGGACTTCCACATGGACCTGTCCTGAGGGACTTGCCCAGGCATGCCCCACTTGAGACCTGCCTGGAGATTGATGACACCACACCAGGTAGTGAGATACAAGCCAATGAGGAAGAGCAGCAGCCTGCAGTTTGGGAGCTAATGGGACTTCTGGGTGGAGGTTATAAAGGGAACCTCCTCTTTTTGAAATAGATGAGTCTGCTTTTGCCTCTTAACAGACTCCTGGAATCTGAGTCTTGATTCCAGCCAGCTCATCTCTGCCCCCAAGAGTCTTGGGCATGGGCCCTGTCAACAGTCCCCAAATTTATATCAGTATAAACTGTAAATCCAAGTTCTCCTGCTGCAGTGTAGTACACTTTTTCTCTTATTTAGGATTTCTATTACTGTGATAAAACAGTATGACTAAAGGTAAATTAGGGAGGAAAGAGTTGATTTGGCTTACACTTGTACATCACTCCTCATCACTGTAGGAAGTCAAGACAGAACTCAAATAGGACAGAAGCCTGGAGGAGTTGATGGAGAGGCCATGGAGGGCTACTGCTTAGCCCTCCCATAGGTTGTTCCCCTTGGCTTGTTCATCCTGCTTTTTTATAGAAGCCAGGACTATCAGCCCAGGGATGTCACCCCCCACTGTACTACAATGGGCTGGGCCTCTCCCATACTGGTCACTAACTAAGAAAATGCCTTATAGTCTACTATACAGACCAAATTTATGGAGGCATTTTCTCAGTTAAGACTCCTTCCTCTCTGATTACTATAAACTGTCACGTTGACATAAAACAACCCAGCTCAACTGAAAAACAAATCTGTCAATCTGAAAAACAAACTCATCACTTTTAAGCTACAACTTCCCCCTTCTTGTTCATCCCCAAGATCACCTATCAATATAAACACCATAATTTTGTAAACTTAAAAAGTACCAAAGTTTTTACAATTGAGACACTTTAAAATTCAGTCCATATAAAGAACAAAGTCTCTTTTCAGTCGCTTAGCTGTTGGCTCCTGTAAAATCTGTGTATATGACTTAATGTTTAATATCTTTGATCAACTCATGATCTACTGGGCACCTACAAAGATCTTAGGTCATTTCTCAGACTCTGCTGTTTGCAACACAGTTTGTCTTCTAGGTTTCGGTTGGCTCCAGTACTTGATTGCTGCTATCTTGAACATCCCATGATCATTAGCATTTCCAAAATGCTGAGGTCTTCTGCTGCAACTGCTGCAACTGG
This sequence comes from Lophiomys imhausi, assembly GCA_907164525.1. Classification (NCBI taxonomy): domain Eukaryota; kingdom Metazoa; phylum Chordata; class Mammalia; order Rodentia; family Muridae; genus Lophiomys; species Lophiomys imhausi. The sequence continues at coordinate 12,852,022 of CAJQZJ010001694.1, read as the reverse complement.
GCTGTGGTTTCACCAATATCTTCTCCTAGACTGTCTTCATGGTGCCAAGCCTCAACTTCTCTGCATGGTCCCTTCAATCAGGCCTACAATTGCTACAGAGGCTGCATCCTCACCAATAGCCTCTCCTGGATTCTCACAGTGCCAAGCTTTAGCTCTTCATCATCACCCTTTTATGTCCTAAGAATCAGTGCCATCTTGGTGACTCTTACACTTCTAAGTTCAGCCACAAGCACAAGGTGCAATCTTAGCTATCTCTGGGACACAGTTTCTTGGTGCTAACCCTCAAGAAACACTTCCCAGAAAACGTTACCTCAATGATGCTAGTCACCTATATGACTCTTCTTTTAATAACAGCTGATTCTTCAGTTCCAACTAACCAGACACCACAGATTCTTCATAGAAATAGCCTGGTAGAATCTTTGCTTCCTTCTGAAACTTTATAAGCCAGGCCTTCGTTGTCTGCACTGATCTCAACATTCTAACCTTCCAAGTTCCTAGAAATTATCTGACTGAGCACTACACAGGCATTGGCTATTCCAGTTCAAATACCAAAGCTGTTCCACAATCCTCCCCAAAACATGGCCAGGTCTATCACAGCAATTCCCACACTATTTTGACACCAATTTCTATCCTAGTCAGAGTTTCTATTGCTACAATGAAACACTGTGACAAAAATGAATTGGGAGGTTTATTTTTCTTACATTTCCACCTTGTTCAGGGTCAATGACATTCACAATGGGCTAAGCCCTCCAAGGGCTAAGGTCCCTTCCTCTCTGATGACTATATTTTGTGTCAAACTGACACAAAAACAGCCAGCACACTCCTTATGAGTAATAGTTTGCATTTCACCATTATAATCTTATCTAGGTTTAGATTTTAGAAGCAATGGGATAGGCTAATAATGGAATCTAAGGAAAATTGATATTGTATTGGTTGCCACTGATAAAGAAGAAACCATTATAGGTTCATCAGAAAATGTGACCTCTAGGGTTCTCTCATGTTAATAGGGGAATAAAAACTCAACTCAAAGTAAATATGATATCTTTCAAGAATATGGATTCTAGAGATAGGCTGCCTGTAATAGCTTAAGGGCCTAAGGAAAGATTTGGCATTGTCTTGGTCCCACAGATACAATAGAGGTCATTTGGGTTATTAGCATCTGCTGTCCTAATTGTGGGAACTTGGGGGAGTCTTTGGCTATTTAGATAATGTAAGGGTCATTTAGAATACTAGCCACCTCCAGTCCTGGTTGTGGGATACTTCTGATAATATAGATTACCAAGCTGTTAATCACCTCCAGTTCCCAGACTTCTAGGTAGAAAAAATGGGTTATACCTTTTTTCCTTGAGAGGACAATTCTATGTGCTTAACATTCCTGGTTTCCCTGGGAATCTGTGGGTGTGTGTTTCCATAAGCCCACATTCATATGTCATTCAATTCTTTTCTAAAGAGTAAGCTCAGTTTAACAGTGGACAACTTGTATCACTTGGTGTTTGATTTACATTCAAATTTTTCCTGATGCAGGATGAGAGTCTACAGTTGTTCTTCAAACTTGAAATATGGAGAAAAGGGGTCCCCTCATAGGGAACAAAGGAAGCTTATAGGTATTTCTGTGATCCTTTAGGTGAGAATTTAGATTCTTCAGCAAATAAATTCATTTCCAAATGTGTTCATTGATTTTAGAATAACCCAGATAAGGTCATGCTCTTTGTTCTTCAAAAATTTTAAAAGAGGTCTCATAGTCAGGAATTCAGTTCCTTTCTTCTGAAAGTTTTTTTCTTTAAATTAGTCACTTTATATTTAAATATTTATTATCAATTCGAAGCACTCTATTTCTAAAAATAATCTTTAGAGCCTTTAATTTTAATCAGATTTGATAGCCAGGTACAGAAACTCTAGAAAGAATATTATTAATTGTTTGGAATAGAATTCTGTTCCTCTAGAAATATTCTTAGAACCAAACCTGTATTATGCAAAGAAATGGATGAATAGGAAAATAGAAGGAGAAAGAGCGAATATATTGACTCATACCATTTGACAAGCTTCATATCCAGCTGGGTTGTCATAATTATAGTCTAAGTTCAAACATCTGAAGAACAGAACAACAGATTTCAGTTGTAATCAGGAAGAAAGAATGGACTTATGCCTTTGATCAAGCCATCATGGATAGAGTTAATTCTTCCTTACTTTGGCTGTTCTACCCAGGCTTTCAAAATACTGGTTGAAATGTTCCACCATTTCAGGTATGGTGCTTTGCTTTACTCTGGGTGCACATGGGGATCTTACCCAGAGACATGACTCACTTGACCATAAGACTCAGATTCTGACATATTTAATTAATTCTCTTACAATTGATTTTGTTTCTGGATCCTGTTCTAATATAGTTTACTCCCATAAATCTATGTAGCTTCAATGATGACATGGACACATTGCTAATGCTTAGGTTTTCATTTATTCTTCTTAACTAAATGTTCTTTGCAGTTCTGGTTTTATGTTTCCTTGTCATGATCATGTAAAGAATATGAAAATTGTCTGCCAGGCTAAGATTCTGTATGAACTAAGACAATGTTTCTCAAACATCAATATTCATAGCAATCACAAGGATTTTTTTTTTGACACTTAGTTTGACTTTGTAAAGTGGCAAGGCATCTATAAGAGATAATTTGATCATTAACTTGATTAGACTGAGAAAGGTCTAGAAGTAAGTTAGATCACTTCTACGTATGTCTCCAAATGTGGTTTTAGAGAGACTTAATTAAGAGGGGAAGACCTGCCTTGAATGTAGATGTTATTGCCCAGTGGGCTGTAGGCCAGTGTGCAATGAACGGGGAAAAATGTGAGCCATGATAGCTCAGACATTTTTTCCTCTTTCTGCTTTGTGGCCACTATGGTGTGAGATATTCCAGTCTATCATTCCTTTCATATCATGATAGCTGAAATCATTTGTCAGCGTAGGGACAAAAATTCATCTTTCTCCTTTAAATTGTTTACATCCAATATTTTGTCAGAGAAATGAAACATCTGAATGACATACCTTAAAATTTTCATTTCTAACAAAATTCAGTGTTGTCCCAATAATATTTACCTATAGACTACAACTTGAGAAGCATTGGATTTAGTTATCTGCAAGTCACTGAAATAACCATGATAAACAGTGCTTAAGCGTCTTCGTTTTTTGTGTGTGACGTAAAATTGTAGGGGATGGAAATCTTTTTGGAGGAGAAGCTGTGAATCTATGAAGTAATTCAGGAACTCAGATGTCTTCAACAGTGCTATTATGCAATTTCCAGTTAGAAAATAGTTAGAACTCACATGCCTAAAGTATAGAATATAAAAATGTATTGTTTTTTTTTCTTGTAGAAAAAGAATAGGGATTATAAGACCATTATGTTTCTCTCTTAAGGTGATGCAGATATAGTACACCTTAATTACACATCCACAGATAACTTCTTTAAGAATGCCTGAAAAACGGCCAGACAGATCCTGTTTAATTATGATTCATGCCTTTGTACTTCACACATAATGTACTTTATTTTATAATTAAAATTCAGTGGCAATCTTGCATCAAAATTTTCTACTCGTACCAAAAGTTTATAGCAGCAAGATCTCATTTCATGTTTTGGTAATTATCACAACATTTACGGCTTACTCTTTATTAACTTACCTATAATAGTGGCCTATGACATTCTGTTAAAATTGCTTTGGAGCAGCATGAACCATGCTCAAATAAAATATTTTAGGCAAATAATGTCTACGCTCTGTTGGGATAGTGTTAAGCATTCTAAATGTTAATTGGTCCTGTTTGCTGTCTGTTACTTACATTGACTCTGATTGGTTAAATAAAATGCCAAGGCCTGAGACTGGGCAAAGACAGAGAAAGGTGGGACTTCCTGGGATTAGAGCAGGAAGCCTGCACTTTAGACAGAGGATTCAAGCATTCCAGCCAGGAGCAGGAAGAAGGATTCCAGCCAAGAGCAGCAGGAAGGAGACACACACCATGGGTTAGAAAAAGGAACCTCATTCCACATGGCCTGAAACATCGGCATATCGTGGAGAATGGCAGTCCAAGTGGATGTATGTATATATGGGGTCATATTTGGGTAATAGAATTAAGAGCTAGCTTAGATGGGCTAGGATTGCACAATTCAGGCCAAGCCTTGTTAAAATCCATGCAGTCTCTGTGTACTCATTTATGTCTGGATAAGAATTAACGGCTGCTGAACCAATTAACAATAACCTAAATACTGGTTAAACAATTTAATTAATTATTTCTACAGATGGCACCCAACGCAACATAATTTAGCTATATATATTTTTACAATGCTCTGCCAACTCTGCCAGCTGGCTCCTTTGTGACCTATCTCTATCTTCATAGACAATTTTGCTTTCTGAGCTATACATATTAAAGTTTAGCCATAAATAACCATAGAGTGTCTTTAACATCTCCAAATGTAGGAAGACCCATATATCTCTCCCTTTAAATAAGAAACTGGAAATGATTAAGCCTGATGAGTCAGGCTGGTTGAAAGCCAAGGTAGGTCAAAAGCTAGGCCACTTATGCCAAACTATTAATCCAGCTGTTCATGAAAAGGATTAAATTTGAAGACAACTTAAAATTCTACTTTAATAATCACAAGAATGATAAGAAAGTAAAGCAGACCTGTGGCTGGAAAAAAAGATGACATCAAAGATTTTCATAGCTGGAAAAGAAAAGGCAGTTCTCAGCTCACAGTGTTTACTAAGAAGCCGAGTGTCTTGTGAGGATCTAACATAGCCAGTGACTGTAAGTTGAACCCAGCTATTATTAATCGTTCAAAATACCTTAGGTCCTTACAAAGGACATTAAATCTATTTGGCATGTGTTCCATTTTGGAATTAACCTAGAAGGACACAGCATCCACATAGAGTGGTTAGCTGAATGTTTAAGACCACTTTTTAAAGCTCTTGTTCAAAAAATGAGATTCCTTTAAGATACTGCTACTCATTTACACAAAACTTGATGCTCTTAGAGCTGTGTAAATGTACAATGAGATTAATGTTTATTTTCTTGTCTTGTAGCAGTATCCATTCTGCAGCTTATGGATGAAGGATCAATTTAAAATTTAGACTTGTTATTTAAGAATTATATTTTGTAAGGTAATGACTGCCATTGGTGGTCAGTTCTCTGATTATATGGAAAAATGAAAAAATTTTTGTATAAGATTCTCTGTGCTAGATATCATGGGAAATATTTATTATTTCTTATAAGGAGAAAGGAAAATTACATATTAATAGTCACATCGAAGAAGTTGATTGTAACCTTGATGGATATTTTGAGGAGTTCTTGGCATCAGTGGGAGAAGAAACTGCAGATGTGGTGGAAAGGAAAAAAAAGAATGAACATTTGAGTCTAAATATCTGTTTATATTGCTACAAACTCATGGCAAGACTTTGATAGACTAGCAGATATTTCTCACAGTTGAGCAGAGAAAGTAGTTTCTTAGGATGAAATCTACTCTTGGTAAAGATACTGTTAACAATGTTAAAATGATAAGAGAGGACTCAGACTACTAGATTGTGTGATCTAGTCTTATGTTAACACATGATAGAATCATTTTGGAAGAAGGAATCTCAGTTGAGAAAATGTCCCCACCAGACTGGCTTGTGAGCAAACCTGTAATGTATTTTCTTGATTGATGCCTGTTATGGGAGGGCCTAAATCAGTCTGGCTGGTAACTTCACTGGGAAGTTTTACTATAAGAAAGCAGAAGAAAGAAGTCGTGAGAAGCAAGTTAGTAAGCAGCAATCCATCATAGCTTTTGCTTGAGTTATTCCATCCAGGTCCCTGCCCTGCTTGATACCATTCCTTGGCTTCATTCAACAATGGACTGTAATGTGGAACAGGAAGCTGAAATAAACATTTTCTCCCACATTGCTTTTGATCATTTTTCCCCCCAGCAACAGAAACCCAAATTTGTACAAAGATTAACCTAGCTAAAGAAGTATTAGGATTTGTGAAGACTGACTCCAGTTTTGGAAGGACTTTTATTACGCAGAGTAGAATCCAACAGCATCACATTATTATAGAGGAAGCTTTTGAGAAGGCTGTGTCTCCTGGACAAGCCTCCCATCCTTGATTCCTTAATTCTGAATTTGAATTCTCAATGTTTATTGTTACCATGAACTTCCTTGATGACCTGGTAGAAATTATTTACAGATATTAATAACAATGTGAGATATAGTATGTATAATGACAAGGAAGGAAATTTGGAATTCTTGGAGAGTATCAGATACTGGCAATGAAAATTTAGTTTTGATAACAGAAGATGTTTTTGTTTGCTGTGTTAGCAATGAGGACACGAGGTCATATTCCAGCTCTAATGTACATAACTGTAACAGATGTATGTATTTTAATCTCAGCACTAAGAATCAGACACAGTCGGGTCCTAGAGGCTCAGTGGTCACTCAGACTAAACAATAATTAAACTCTAAGTTCAGTAACAGACTGTTTCATAAAGAATATTAATGTGAAAATAGATAGAAGAAGATACTCAGTGTTGAGTTCTGGCCTTCACATTCACACCTGTAGGCAAGTGTACCAGCACATATATGTACACACAACTAACATGTACACACACACACACATACAGACACACATACATACACACATATACACAAGTAAACAAAAGTTGAATTCATTTCCCTATTATATCTTTAAGTTACACTTACATTTTTATCACAGTCTCTATCTAATGCAGATGAAGGAATTTATGAAAAATTTACTTAGAAAGGGAAGAGTAGAGCCATAGCTTTGTGAGAATTGAGGGTAGCTGTTACTGTGTAGTTGATTTCTCATACCAAGAAACCATTTAAACCTTCAGTACAGCAGGCAGAATATCTTTAGCAATAAGGATTTAGCTCCCAGAGTTCTTCATGAAATTCTCAGCTCCAAGATATCTTACCTGTGATCTGCTGCACAAATACCAATTCTTTAGCATAGTTCAGTAACTTTTCAAAAAATCAGATTTCACTGTCACATGCTTTGATTTCAGATTCCCCTTTTCAACTTCCTATTTCTTTCTCAAATGCAAATGTGGTCTTTCTTCCTTAGAATCTAGTGTCGAAGAGTTCCTTGTGTTATAGTCTGTTAGCATTTTGAAACAGGCAACTGTTTTGATGTTTTTTACACAATTGTATGATTATTTGATTATTATTTCTAATTTTCCAGCTAGAACATGGCATAAATTCCGTGTAATAGAAAAATCACCCTATGAATTTTTTTTGTACCAGAACTGATTATCAAAGAGCCTTAAAGACAGAATTTTTTTCTTCATTACACAATGACAACTCAAGTAATTAAAAGTCTCTATTAAGTCATACCTATTTGAGAATATTATCAGTTGGGACTAACTTGGAGTGAAAATATGTTTTGCTCTATCATAAGCATGAGCATTCAATTCTTATGACAAGATCCAAAGGATTACAGGGAATGAAAAGATTGGGGAGCATGAACCACAACCAGAGTTACTCACAATGATTCTGAAATGTGATTATTTCTGCCAACAGATATGCCATTTGTAGGAAATTCTGTAATTAAGGAATTATACTAAGATAAAACTGTAATATATTTAAAATAAAATATGTTGAATATACTAACTCTTCTAAAATTTTAGCTTTTTTTATAATACTGAAAACTATAGAGATAAAGACAAAGTGCTGTGGTCTCATTCTACTCCCAGAAAACCATTATGTAGCTCTATATGGGTTTTCTTGCATAGTTTTTTGTTTTCTACTTCCTGTGTAATGACTATGAATATACATTGATTTAACATTTTATACTAGACCAAGTAACATATAAAGGCAGAACTGTTAGAATAACACCTGACTTCAAAATGGAGACTGTAGAAGCCAGAACAACTTTTAGGTGTTCTTTGAATATTAAGAGACCACAAATGCCAGTCCAGACTAAGATACCCAGAAAAACTTTCAGTCATTATGGAAAAAAGAAAAACTTTCCATGATAAACACAAATTTAAGCAGTATCTATCAACAAATATAACTACTGAAGATACTAGAAGGAAAACTTTAATCTGAAGATATATTCTACAATCAAGGAAACAAGCAATAAATAATGCTAACCCAATCAATAAAAAGAGTGGGGGAACCTACACTATAACAATAAAATAACAGAAATCAACAAATACCGTTCAGTGATAATGTTCCAATGTTAGTGATATCAATTTCCCAATAAAAAAAACACAGAGTAGCAGTTTGGATTTGAAAACAGCATCCAACATTCTGCTATCCTAAGAAACACTTTAACATCGAAGATCAACACCACCTTAAGTTAAAGAGATGGAAAAGATATTCCAAGGAAATTACCTAAAAGACACGTCGGTATAGTCATTTTAATATCTGACAAAATATACTTCAAAGCTAAACTAATCATAAGACATAAAGAAGGACACTACATACTCATTAAAGGAAAAATACACCTCCACCAAGAATATATCCAATATCAAACATTTATGCACCAAACCTAAAGACAGTCATGTTGATAAAAGAAACACTACTAAAGTTAAAATCACTTATTGACCTAAAGTTTAAATCACATCAACTCATCTTACTTACATAACAAATAATGCCCCAATATCTATCCTCTCTCAAACCCATGAACTACTCAACACAAAGCTTATCTTTACAGTCACAATAATTTCTATTTGCATTGGAACATGAGGAGGATTAAACCAAACCAAATACGAAAAATCATAGCTTACTTCTCTATCAGCCACATAGGATGGATAGTTGCTATCCTTCCCAACAACCCGTCACTCACCATCCTCAACCTAATCACTTATAGTCTTATTACAATCTCAATTTTTATCACACTTATAATTACTTCATTTACATCTATTAGCTCAATATCACTTGCGTGAAACAAATCAGCAGACCTCATTCTCAGTGATAGTAGGTGACTTCAAAATCCCTCTATCACCAACAGACAGTTCATCCAGATAAAAACTAAACAGAGAAATTTTGGTGCTGATGTTATAAAACAAAGGTACCTAGTAGATATTTACTGGGTGTTTCATCAGAATACAAAAGAAAATACCTTCTTCTCTGACCTCATGGAACTTTATCCAAAACTGGCCACATGATTGCACTCAAAGGAAGTTTCAATAGATGCAAGAAAATTGAAATAACACCCTGTATCCTTTGTGACCACCTCACATGAAAGGTGGATACCAGCAACAACAGAAACAATAGATTACAAACTCATGGAAGCTGAATAATTCCCTACAACAAGCCCACAGCGACACTGATTTAAATGAAGAAAAATTCAAAGCATTTCCACTTAAATAAGGAACAACACAAGGATGTCCACTCTCTCCATACCAATTCAATATAGTGCTTGATATCTTAGCTAGAACAATAAGACAACTGAAGGAGATCAAGGGTATACAAATTACAAAGGAAGAAATCAAGTATCTTTATTTGCAGATGGTATGAGTATATATGCAAATGATCTTTAGAAAGCCATAAAGAAACTTCTACAGCTGACAAACACATTCAGCAATGTCACCTGGTGCAAAATTTACACAGAAAAGTCAGTAGTCTTCCTACATACAAGTGACAAATGGACTGAGCATGAAATCAAGATTTGCTTGTCACAGTAGCCTCAAAATAAACCTTGGAGTACTTCTAACCAAGCAAGTGAAAGACTTGCTGACAAAATTTTTAAAAATTATAGAAATAAATTGAAGAAACAGAAGATGAAAAACCTGCCGTGCTCATGGCATGTTAGGATTAATATAGTAAAGATGGCCCCATCTATACAGATTCAATACAATTCGCTTCAAAATCCCAACACAATTTTTCACATAAATTGAATGAGAAATTTTCAGCTACATATGGAGACACAGAAAAGCCAGGGTAGCTTTTTAAAAAATCCTGAATAATAAAAGAACTGTTGGAGGTATCATCATCCCCAAACTCAAATTGTACCACAGAGCTATAATAATATAAACAGCATGGTATTGGCATAAAAACAGAAACTTTGATTGGAATAGAATAGAATTGAAGACCCATGCATAAATTCATCCACCTATGAACATCAGATTTTTAATAAAGGAGATAGAAATACACACACTAGAAACAAGATAGCATCTTCAACAAATGATGTTTGTCAAACTAGATGGTCACTTGCAGTATAATGCAAATAAATCTGTAATTATCACATTGCACAAAATTCAACTCCAAATGGACCAAGTACCTCAATTTAAAGCTACATACACTAAATCTGATAGAAGTGTGGAATATTCTTAAACTCTCTGACACAAGAAACTACTTTCTGGATAGAATACTGATACTAAAGACAATAAGAACAGCAACTAATAAATAGGATCTCATGAAACTGGAAAGCTTCTATATGGCAAAGGGAACCATTATTCAGACAAAGAATCAAGCTACAGAATGGGAAAAAGATTTTCACTAAACACACATCTGATGGAGATATCGTAGCTAATATATATAAAGAACTAAAAAAACTAAACATGAAGGAAACTAATAACCCAATTAATTATTGAATGCAGGTCTATACAGAGTTCTTAAAACATAAAACACAAAAGACTGAAAAGCATTTAAAGAAATGTTCAGTATCCTTAGTCATCAGGAAAATACAAATTAACAACTTGGGGATTTCATCTTACACTAGTCAGAACTGGTCAAGATCAATAAAACAAATGACATCATGATGGCAAGTATGTGGAGGAAGAGGAACTGTCACCTATTGTTGTTGGGAGTGCAAACTTGTACATCTATTATGGAAATCAATGTGGTGCTTCCTCACTAAGCTGGGAATAGATATACCTCAAAATCAAGCTATATTACTACTGGATATATACCCAAAGGGCACTCAACTTACCACAGAGACAGTTATTTAATCATATTCATTGTAGCCTCACTCATAATATCCAAATATTGGAAATAGCCTAGATGTCTATCAGTGGATGAATGGATAAAAAAATATGGTACATTTATACATAGATTAGTACTTGGCTGTTGAAGAAATGAAATTTGCAGGTAAATGGATGGAGCTAGAACAAAAACAACAACAAGCATCCCAAGTGAGCTAACTCAGACCCAAAAAGAAGTTTATGTCATATATTTTTATATGTGCATATTCCTTATTAAGACATTGGTAAGCAGGCTATAATCTATATAATCATGGAGGTTAGGTGTATAGTAAGCTATTGGAGGAGATCTCCCTATGGAGGGTAAACAGAATAGATAATTATGGCTGGAAAAGAAGATTCAAAATACTAGGCAGGGTGAAGAAGGAAGTAAGGTGGGCTATAAAGAAGAACACCTAAGGGCCATTTAAGTGGTGTAATGAAAACATAACACAATAGGAGTTTCTTAGAGTTTATGCATATGTGAAATATAAATAGATCACCAAATTATGGAGGAGAGGAAGCTTCAACTAGACATATCTTACTACCAATAAAAACTTCTAGTGCTGGGAATAAGTGATACCTACAGATGTTGTTGGCCTAAGTGTCTCCATGGAAACCCCCAAACAACCAAGATTATTTCCTAGGCTATTGGTTGCTCTCCTCAGACTGATGTCAAGGTATTATTCCTGAAGATAACTACATAACCCACTCAACACAAAAAAAGGCAAGCTGGTGCCTACCTAACTTCTTCATCCCTAATGACTACTGTTGAGGATACTGGAACATATATATTCTATGTACTAACTTAGGATAAAGGTAGATACAAGCCATATACAAATCTTGCAAATCACAATGGTAACCTAGCTGCAAGGTATGGTGGTTCAATAGTGACACAAAAGTTGTGGGAGTGTCCAAACATTATAGGATTGTAATAAATGTCAACTCCATCAGATGGAACACATGCTGGGCATTGTCTGGGTGGCCGAGAACTTGAGGCTAGACAGACCATAGACCTAGGGTAAATGCAAATGCTATTGTTCTGCTAAAAGAATAATGGAATGACTCCTAATGACATTGTTATGCTCATGTATCAGCCATCATCATCAAAGAAGCTCCCTCCAGAAGTGTATGAGAACAATAAAGAGATCCACAAGTAGACAGTGTTCACAGAGTGAGGCACTTTGGAACACTCAGTTTTAAATGTGATAAAATTCCTCCTTAAATCCCTTACCATAAGACTGGGGGAATGCTGCAGAAGAGGAGGCTGAATGATTGTAAGAGCCAGTGGGCATGGCAGTCACAAGAGAAGAAGGCCTAGATACGATAGGACTGATACACATATGAACTCACAAAGACTGTGGCAGCATTAATAGAGATTGCAAAAGACTAAATCAGACAAATCTCAGTAGTGAGAGGTTACATAGACACAAAACTCCATACCTAACCTAAAAGCTGTATCCAAAGCTGGTAACCACTTGCAAAGAAAAAATTAATTTTCTTCAACAGAATTGAACCTCATTTAAGTGTGCTGTGTGCAGCAGTAGCTAGATGGCCAGCACAAAATGAACTCAATTGTATTTTTGGAGAGTTTGTCTCAAAATCTTTTCAAGGCATTTTTGTTTGTTTGTTTCACCCTACAGAATTTTTCTCATATGTTATGGTTTAAAGTTTTGTTTTATGTGTTTTCTTTGTGTATGAATGTGTGTTTCAACATCTGTATGTGTTTCTCATTCTCTTTTCTTTTGTTCTTTATTTTCAGTTTGTTTATTTTGGCATAATTTCCTTTGCTTTATTTCATCTTCTTAATTCTTCTTCTTATTTCTTCAGCGTCATTATCATTATTATTATTATTGATTCTTGATTATTTAATGATAGCGAGAAAGAAAGAGAAAAGGTGTGAATTTGGATAGGTAGGGACATGGGGAAAATCTTGAAGAAGTTAAAGGAGGAGAACCCATAATCAAACATATTGTATGAAAGAAAATTTATTTCCAATTAGAAAAGACAGTATAGTAAATTTTTCATTATTTTTAGTTTGTTTAATAAAATTATAGTACATAATTATTTCAATTCATCAGTGTTTGCATTTCTAATATATTTGCTTTAAAGTATACTATTTTTTATTAGTAACTGTCATTGGTTTTAAATTCAGGGATAAATTAAATCAAAATGTTCTAGTAATTAAATTAATTATAAATCATTTATATTTTTAAAAATCCTACAAAAGGACAGTTCTTTAGAATCTAGGTATGATCTTCTTGTGCTATGCAAAGAAATACCCATTAAAAGCACATTTCCAAAGTCAAATCAGAATCTTAAATGGTGAATACACAAGGGGAAATGATTACACAACTCCTAGACTGTTTTATCTCCTGTCTTCCTTCATCACTCCAATAGCTGTCACATCTTAGCACACATTATTTATTGTTAGTACAGATTGTCAATTTTCACTGAGGCTTAGACAACACCATTTGTTTAAACTGCACACTTGCATGTGTGTGTATGAGCCCACACATAAGACTCTTCTAATACACAACCCAAATACAAAAGCAACAATATTAATTTTTTAATGTGTTCTTCTTCCATACAATACATACCAACTTCAATTTCCCTTCACTCTTTCCAGTCTCCACCCCTACTTCTGTCACCTCTAGATTCATTCCTTCTCAATTTCCCTCCAAAAATGGCAGTCCTCTGAGGGATATCAACTAAACAGGGCATAACAAGTTACAAAAAGACCAGGCACAAACTCATATCAAGGCTGGGTGTGGCAACACAGTAGGAGGAAAAGGGTCCTATGACTAGACAAATGAGCCAGAGACATCCCTCAATCCCACTGTTAGAAGTCCTATGAGAGCACCAAGATACACGACCCTTACATTATATGTAGAAGACCCTACACAAACCGATGCAGGCTCTGTGACTGTTTCTTGTGTCTCTGTGAGCTCCTATGAGTCCTGCTTAGTTGGTTCTGTAGGCCGTGATATCCTGGTGTCCTTCACCCCTCTGACTCCTACAAACCTTCCTAACCTTCTTCCATGGGGTTCCCAGAGCTCTGTCTAATGTTTAGCTGTGGGTCTTTTCATCTGGTCCCATCAGTTGCTGGATGAAGCATCTCTGATGACAATTAGGCTAGGCACCAATCTGGGGTTGCTATAGTAGGATACCTGGTTTCTGGTGGTGCCATATTGCCCTATCTGCTGTTTATTGTGTTCTTACACTGGTGTCTAGGTGTCTGGGCCTGATATGAATATAGATATAGGAGCTTATTTCTGAATAATGTTTTTGTTGTATGGGTGTTTTTGATCCTTAGTCTCTGTTTCCTCTTTGATCTTCCAGTCTTTGTGGTTTATATTTCTGGCTGCAGGCATGATCTTGTCTAGCAGGGAGCATCCTTCAGAGTTGACAGCTGTACTTCTGGTAGTTAGAGTGGCCTTTGGTTCAACAGATATCTCTCTTCCTCTGACTGGCATGGCCTGTAATTGAGCAGCAAGTATCAAGTTGTGTACTAGTCAGGGCAAGGCAACAGGTGCAGCATCAGTAATGGGTGTTAGTGGACAGGTCAGGATCTTGGATCTTTTGGTTCTGAATAAGGTAGTGGGAGGTTTCAGATGACAGGTGTGGCTCTTAACCTATCCTAGCTGGTGTGGCCTGTATGTGAGCATCAGATATCTACACTATGTAGGGGTAGGAACATGGCAGGGTAGCATGGAAAGGGATGTCTCTGGGGTGGTCTTTGGAATCCGAACCAAGGGCCTTGGAAGAGGTTCCAAGTTCAAGTGGTCCTCTTGCCTCTTCTGACTGGCATCACCTGCACCTGAGCAGAGAAGGGTTTAACATTTTCAGTCACTAAGAAAACAAAAACTCAAAGTAGGAGAAATCGTTTCCCAAAGGGATGAGCCCCCAATTGTTTACCCAATGGCAGCTGTTAAGTCCTAAATTATATACATACAAGGAACACTAAATATACTATGCAAGTTGTCTTCATATATTTATTCACAAAACTTACCCACACATATCAATAAAAATTACAGAAAAAGGATCCATGAATTAGAGATGGATGAAACAGATATGGGTAGGATTAGAAGGAAAAAGGGGAAGGGACATATGGTTGAATTATGTATAATTAAAACAAATAAACAAAAACATCCCGCTACACTGTGATTTTTGCCTCTACCCAGAAGAATGACTATTCTTTAAGAAAATTTTTAAAAAATGCTGGTGAGGCTGTGGGGAAATAAACTGTACACACTGATGGTAGAAATATAACACTAGCCACTGTGGAAATCAATATGGAGAATTTTTAAAAAACTGAAATAGAACCATAAGATCCAGCTAGATTATTCTGTGCAAGTAACCAATGAATTCTTAGTTTTTCCAGAGATATTTACACATCATGACTATTGCTTCACTAAGAAATAAAGCTTAAGAGATGTCCATTCACAAATGAATAGATAAATGTGCTATATGCACAACAGATCTTATTCAGTAATAAGGAAAAATGAAATCATGACATTTGTAGGAAAATGTATCAGGTTGAAACTAATTGTTAGTTGAAATAAACCAGAATGAAAAAGACAAATATTGTATGTTTTCTCTCCTATAGTTGACTTTAATATAAATTTATCTGTTTGTATCCTGAGAGATTATTCAGTGGTTAGGAATAATTGTTGTTCTCACAGAGGAACAGAGTTCAATTTCTAACACCCATATTTTGAGGCTCTAAATTTCCAATAACTTCAGCACCAAGGAAATATATGATTGTCTTCTGGCCTCTGCAGGTACTCATACACATGTGCCTATACACATGCATGGGCACACACACACTAACAATAAATATGTTATTCAAAGTTTTTGTGTATAGGTCATGAAACTGGAACCACTAGAGGAATGAACATGCTAGTTAAATGGTGTTTTTCTTAACTTTATTGTGATTTTAGAACACAAAAACAACAAAGATTATTTTGTACTTTTCACTCACTTATTGTGTGTGGAAATTTTAGATTAAAACTGATGACTATACATGGTAAAAATGAGTTTGTTTATAGTTTTTCAAAAAATGATATCTGATTTGTAATATATATATATATATATATACCATCATTTTTATAGCATTACCTTTGATGATTTACAGTTGAGTCTTTTATTCTTCTTGAGAATTTATCATTTTGATATTCATATGTGCAGCTGGCATTCTATGTCTAGAAGACACTGATTTTTTTGTAGTCATTCATTGCCTATGGCTCTTATACTCATCCTAGATCCTCTACTGCAGCAATTCCTGAGATTTTACAGAAGGGTTTGCAGTATATTCATTACATTTATGGTTAAACATATGTTAATCATAAAAAGAATAGCATCTTATTCTCTGCACCTTGGTCCATTGTTCTATATATGTTGTTCCTCATATCTTTGTTTGAATTGCAAACAAAAGCTTTTTTTTGCTGTATGGAAACATTTTAGTTTCATGAAGTCCCATTTATTATTTTTGATCTTACTCTCTGCACTAGTGGCATCTTAACTGAAGAAGATACTAAAAGATGGAAAGACCTTCCATGCTTGTGTGTGGGTAGGATGAATATTTTGAAACAATCTATCCTACAAAAATCAGTCTATATATTCAACACAAATCACACAAAAAACTTCAGTACAATTCTTCATAACAATAGGAAAAAATCTTTAAAATTTCATATAGAAATACATGAACAACAAAACTGACGAAAATATTACCAACCACATTTCAAGTTATATTACAGATCTATAGTAATAAAAATAGCATATTATTCACATAAAAGATTCATTGAACAATATAATATACATCCACTCCTAAAATTTGACAAAGTAGTGAACAGGACACATTGGAGAAAAGACAGCATCTTTAACAAGGATGTTGGTTAAATTAGATAGCTACATGTAGAAGAATGAAATTCAATCATTATATCTCACTTTGTATAAAACTTAAATCTAAGTGGACCAAGGATTTCAACATAAAACTAGATACCTCTCTAATGGTAATCATACCAAACTCCTTTCTACGAGTATAGAATATAGCAGAATATCACTAGGAATCATTTCTTTCCTTTTTTGGTTCTATCCTAGGTTTCTGGGCCATCTGACTTCTGGTTTTTGGTCCTTCAGACAATGTCTCCCATATTTTGGGATCAAAGGTATGCATTTATATATTTTTTCTTTCTTTCTTTTTCTCCTTTCTTTGGAGATTTAATTTCTATGTGGATATATCTATCCTTATTGAGACAGGGTTTCTTTTTTTAGCTTGGGCTGTCTTGATTTGCTCTACAGAGCTCTGTAGATTTAGATTGACCTCGAAAACACAAGGAACCTGTTTTTTGCCTTGTCTCCCAAGTTTTAGATCAAGGTATGAATTTAAATAATTGAATTACCCTTATTAAACAATAAGATTAATTAAACCATTTTATATTAGTTTGATTCCAATTCTCCCATGGAAGCACCATTCATAAGGATATTGGTTTAGAATAGCATGATATGCTATTTTATGTTAGCTTTTCTTAACTGTTGGCTGTGGGAGGCATGCTCTTTGCATGTTCTTCACCAGCCTGACTGTGGGTCCTTACATTGATTAACAGAATATATCTCTTTCTCTGTCTCTCTCCTTTTTTTTTTTCAGAGACAGATTTCTCTGTGTAGCCTTGTCCTGGACTCACTTTGTAGAACCGGCTGGCCTTGAACTCAGAGATCAGCCTGCCTCTGTCTCCTAAGTGCTGGGATTAATGGCGGACACCACCACACCTAGAGTTTAACATATCTCTTTTAGGGGCAAAATGCCTCTTGAAACCAGTTGTCCAGTGGGAGCCCCACAACTAAGGAGACTGGCTTGTAACTCCTTTCTTTTTGCACAAATTTAAGATTATATGCATTTATCCATTAGATCAGTAAGGACATTATTAAATTTAACATCAAGGAAAAAATGTGTCATTTTTGAATTCTAGACTGTCTTTAGTAAGCAGATTTATCAGCAGGGTTCCCACCCTGCCTTCATCATTTAAACCAGGCTGATCTAAAATCCAGAGATCTGGCTTTTTCTTCCTCTAGTGTGATGGAATTAAGGGACTAAGGGTGTGTGCCAGTACCACCCTGCTCAAATATTTCACTTAAATCCCAGATTTTGTATCTCTGTAACCCAGAGAGCAACCTTCAATTGTAGTGACAATTCGAAATCTGCCCAAAATCTTCAAAAATCTATTATGTTTTAGCAATGCCAAACCAGAAAACATCCTTTCTATCTCCTGATATAGGAAAATTGAAGACATCTAAACAAAATCAAGCAAAGAAACAACATTCTAAAGCCTTGGCATGTCTAACCATGCCATCCCATGCTACAATTAAGGCTTTGTTCATTATTCCTTAGAGTCTAGTTTTGGCTGAATTTCATTGGTGGGCCTATACCAGAAACTCCTGAAAGGCATGGCACCTAGTACCCAGGGAACTCTTAGCTCCACCTGCCATCATTTTGTACTATCTATCGGGAAGAAGGGCCCCCATCCTCCCTCCAGTATCATTGTTGGCAATTTAACATTCCATCTGTAAATTCTTTCCTTTAAGACTATCCTAGTCTGAACTTTCTCAAAAAAGATACATAGAACCACAATTGTCAGGGTAACAATCATTTGCATGCTAAGAGGAACAAACTCAATTGGAATCCAAAAGAAATGAGGCATTATGAATTCCTCCACTTTTAATCTAGGTGGCTAATTCTACTCTCAAGTTCTGTTTAGAAGGCTCCCAGGTTTTTAGTACATAAGGAGAGCTAAGCCTTAGCTCTTAATCTTTGCTGCAAGGCAACAGCTTTTGTTATGGTAGCTGCACCTTTGAAGTGCATTTGAGTCCAGTTCCCTGCTCTTGGGCTAGGAAACCAGCTTTCACCAAGGCCTTCTCACACTGTAAGCATGGATTCTAATTGCCCCACGTTGGGCGCCATTTATAGAAAGAATTATTTAATTACCAGTGTTTATATTTAATTGGTTTGGCAGCAAATCCTTAACGATCCATTATAACTGAGAACACAGAGACTGCATGGATTTCTATCAAGCCTTGGCTTGAATTAAGCAATCTTAGCCCATCTAAGCTAGCTCCTAAGTCTATTACCCAAATATGACCCCATATATACATACGTCCCCTTGGACTGCCATTCTCCACACTAGCTGATGTTCTAGGCCATCTGGAATGATCCTCTTGCATCTACCCCATGGCATGTGTCTCCTTCTTCCTGCTCCTGGCTGGAATGCTTCTTCTTCTGTCTAAAGAGTAGGCTGCCTCTTCTAATCCCAGGAGTCCCACCTTTCTCTGTCTTTGCCCAGTCTCAGGCCTCGGCATTTTATTTAACCAATCATAGTCAATATAAGTAACAGACAGAAAGCAGGACCAACTAATTAACATTTAGAATGTTTAACACTACCCCAACAGGCAGAGGTTGAGGAATCCTGTGGAAGATGGAAAGGAAGAATTATAGGAAAAGAGGGGAAAAGGACACCACACAAAAACCATAGAGTCAACTAACCTGGGCCTATAGAGGTTCTCAGAGACTGAAACAACAATCAGGGAGTCTGTATGTGTCTAGCCTATGCCTTCTGCATACATAGTAGAGTTGCGTGGCTTAGTATTTTTGTGGGACTCCTTGCAGAGGGAGCAGGGTCTGTTTCTGATACTTTTGCCTCTTTTTGAGACCCTGTCCTCCTACTCGGTTGCCTCATCCAGACTTGATATGAGGGGAGCAGAATAATCTTACTAAAATTTGGTATGCTATGTTTGGTTCATATCCCTGGAGGCCTGCTCTTTTTTGAAGGAAAACAGAATAGGAGTAGTTGGAAAGGAGGGAGGTGGGGGAAATCTCTGGGAATAGAGGAAGGAGGGAAAACTGCAGTTGGAATGTAATATATGAGATAAATTTTTAAAACGATACCCTAAAAATGGTACCCTTGAACTTATTAGTACAGAAAGTACTTTCTCTGAACAAGACCTCTTCTTTAGTATTACTGTTACACACACACACACAATTCTTATCACTATATATACAAAAGTATTATTGTTATACACAGTCAACAATTATTATCATTACATACACATAAAAATTATTGTGTTACACACACA
>CAJQZJ010001694.1:12719870-12816962 GCA_907164525.1 Lophiomys imhausi | reverse complement strand
GACACTGTAGTGGTTGATGAGAGCTTACATATTCAGACACAACTACGAGATAGAGATAGAGAGGAATCTTTTGAAAGTTCAGAGCCTAGCCCTAGTGACACACCTCCTGATCCTTCCCAAGCAGTTGAACCAACAGGGAAGCAGGTGGGCACTATGTTAGCATAGGGGGACCATTCTTCTTCAAACCACAACAATTATCAAAATAATAAAATAATCTGGATTATTTAGAATATTCTCTGATGATACTGGATCTTTGTGAAAAAACATCAAAACCAAATAATATTCTAGTGTGTGACAATATGTAGTTATTTGTTTTCTTCAAATGTTTGCTGAAACTCTCAAGGACACAGGATTTATAGAATGGTGATCATCAAAATGAAACTCAGATGGCATAAACTAGATGATCCATACAAAACAAGAAAAAAAAAAAAGACAGAACTTCTGTCTTGTCAAGACTTTATCTGTCATTCAAAATAGCTATTTTGTAATGTTTACATATTTTATAATGCATGTAATAGATGCATTTTGTTATTCATAAACAGAGTAGTGAAAAACAACATTTTACCAATAGAGTGAACATTCACCCAATGTGAAGACTGCTTTTACAGAAAATAGAATATTAATGGCATCCCATTTATAAAAGCTACCAAATTGTCAATGAAAAGTTCATTTATCTATTTTCTCATGTCTGCAATAAAACACATTTCACCTGAATGTCACTGAGTGAAATGAGTGCTAATGCTAAACATACAGAAATGCCTACTTGGTACTAAGTGGCTATATTGATTTGAGAAGTTGCATCAAAGTAATTGCCTATGTATAATTATTGTCTTTCTTCCAAAATAACTGACCTAGCACAATGCAAAATTTAAATACTCAGTGTGTGTGTGTTTTCTATTAAATATGTTCAATATTGTTGAGCCTTCCTTCCTGCATTTGATCTATAAACAAATGAATAGAAAATGAGTTTAATAAATCATTGGTGGCAGGTTCATGAGAGCACTGCTGTTCTTTTGGCTGAATATGAACTGAATATTGTCTAAACTTTTAAAAAGTAGAAGGTGAATAAATTATGTAATGAAGAAAGATTACACACATGAACTGTTTGTACCTTTTTAAAAATACTTTTTAATGAAAAGCAATCACTTGCTTCTTTTAAAAATTTTTTGGTTATGTTTAATACATAAACCATAAAACCTTGTTCCTGACATTAATTCTTTGAGTCTTCAGAATACAGAGTTATGGGGATCCAAGATGGCGGCGGCCCAGGCAGACTTATTTTGATCTTGGGGAAAATAGCCACAAAGCCAAAAAGGCTGTGCAAAAGGTCTGAGTGATTGGAACCACCTGGGTTTCACCCAGCAACCCAGGGACCATTAAAAGTCCCTGAGCAGTACTTTCCATCCCACTCTCAGACACACATGGAAGCGGCTGAATCCGGGAACTGGGAACCGGGAACCTCCACCAGGAGAGACGCCAGGTAAGATCCACTCTAATAACCAGCGGGCAGATTCAGGCCACACACAGGGTTACTCACCAGCCTACTGGACCACCCTGAACCCACACAGGCATTCCGGCTCTTTAGCGAAAGGTTTCAGGCCCGTGGAAGTGCCACATACTCTTAGCAGCACATGGAACACGAGGTTCCACAGGGCATCAGCCAAGTAGCCTGCAGGTGCACAGCTGCATTTGGAAATCCCAGACATATCTGTGCTACCCCAGAGGGGTACTGGACATGCCCCCCTATTGGATTTACAGTCATTGGGAAAAAAATACTGTAGCTCGACTGAGCTTCGGGACACCCTTCCAGCTGCAGGTAATGTTCCACAGCGGCATACGGAAACTTGGATAACAATAGCCCCATTTACCAGTATCCAAAGCCATCTCCATACACACATGGGTGGGCTGTGAGAGCGCAGAAAAGGCTGCAGGGGTGAAAGCAGATTTACCTGCCACAGGGTCCAACCCTGGGCAAACAGTGAGGTCTTTATTATTATTATCAGACATTTTACTAGTACGGGCCCTTCCGGCAGGGAGCCAGAGCTTAAGTATATATAGCTCCACCCCTGGATCAGTGAGTAGACCTGGGAGGCGCTGCGGAGTGACTCACCTTAACAGGGGTGAACTCCAACAGGCCTTAGGACTGCCAAAGTCCACAGAATCTGTGCCTGGACACACAGGACCATACCACCAGAGCAACTGCAGTCTGAACACTCAATCTGTCTTGGGAGCCGTGAAACAATCCTGGGCTATTCCTCATTGCCTAGGAATAGGCTGCACCAGCTCACAGTGCACAATTTGACTGCTACACCAAAGCACCCCCTTTGGATCCAAGCCCAGAAGACAACAGGAGCAGACAGCTAAGAACATTAAAATGGCCAAAGGTCCAAGGAAAAACAAAAATCAGAGAGACATGACTCCACAAAACACAACTATGCTAGTTCATCAAATTCTGACCACCTCACTACAGCTGAAACACATGAAAACTATGACAATTCTACATTATGGAAAGTGATAGAGGCCCTTCAAAGAGAATTTAAATCTATGAAGGAATTCAAAGAGTCCACAATTTCACAAGCAAAAACAATGGATAATAATACCATTAGAGAGCTCCAAGCCAAGGTAGCTCAACTTGAACAGGAAAAAGACAGGGCAATGAAAGATTTTCAGCAAAACAGAAGCAAATTGGAGCAGGAAATGTACAAAACGAATAATGGTTATTCAAGACATAAAAATGGAAATGGAAACAATAAATAACATACAGTGAGAGTTAAAAATAGAAATGGAGAATCATGGGAAGAGAACAGGAACTACAGATATGAGTATCAAAAATAGGATACAAGAGATGGAAAACAGGATCTTAGGCATGGAAGATTCGATGGAAGAAATCAGTACGACATCCAAAGAAAATGAGAAGGCTAAAAAATCTCTCACCCACAACATCCAAGAAATCAAGGACTAAATGAAAAGATGGAACCTAAGAATTATAAGCATAGAGGAAAGAGAAGACTCCCGACTCCAAGGTCCAGGAAATATCTTCAACAAAATCATAGAAGAAAACTTCCCAAACCTAAAGAAAGAGATGCCAATAAAAATCCAAGAGGCTTACAGAACACCAAACAGATTAGATCAGAAAAGAAACACCCCTTGCCACATAATAATTGAAACTCCTAATGTACAGAACAACGAAAGAATATTAAAAGCTGTAAGAGAAAAAGGTCAAGTCACATATAATGGCAGATCCATCAATTACACCTGACTTCTCCTCAGAAACTTTAAAAGCTAGAAGGGCCTGGACAGATGTCCTACAAGTCCTGAGAGAACATAGGTGCCCAGCCAGACTACTATACCCAGCAAAACTCTCTATCAGCATAGATGGAAAAAACAAGATATTCCATGACAAAATCAAATTCAAACAATATCTACCCACAAACCCAGCTCTACAGAAGATCCTAGAAGGAAAATTCCAACCCAGAGAAGAAAACTACACCCAAGAAAACCGAGGAAATAGAAAACTCCACAGCAACTAAACAAAAAGAAGCACAGGACGACAACCTATACCAAAATAATGGGAAATAACAACACCTGGTCACTAATATCCATCAACATCAATGGACTCAATTCACCAAAAAAAAAAAAAAAAAAAAGACACAGGCTTACAGATTGGATCGGTAAACAAGACCCATCTTTTTGCTGCATACAAGAAGCACATCTCACTATCAAAGATAGACACTATCTCAGAGTAAAGGGCTGGGAAAAAGTTTTCCAAGTAAATGGACCCAGGAAGCAAGCTGGAGTAGCCACCCTAATATCAAACAAAATAGACTTCCAACTGAAGTTAATAAAAAAAAAAGGCAGAGAAGGGCATTACATACATGTTAAAGGAAATAATCATCAAGAGGACATCTCAATATTGAACATCTATGCCCCAAATACAAAGGCACCTACATTTCTAAAAGAAATGCTTCTAAAACTTAAATCGCACATTGATCCAAACACTTTAATAGTGGGAGACTTCAACACCCCACTCACAACTATGGACAGATCATCAAGACAGAAGCCAAACAGAGAAATAATGAGTCTAACAGAGATCATGAACCAAATGGACCTAACAGATATCTACAGAACATTTCATCCAAACACAAAAGAATACACCTTCTTCTCAGCACCTCACGGAACCTTCTCCAAAATCGACCATATAGTTGGACACAAAGAGAGCCTCAACAGATACAAGAAAAAATTGAAATAATCCCTTGATTCTTATCAGACCACCATGGAATAAAGCTGGACTTCAATAGCAAAAGAATCAACAGAAAGTCTACACTCACATGGAAATTGAACAACTCTTTACTAGAGGACCAGTGGGTCAGGGAAGAAATAAAGAAGGAAATCAAAGACTTCTTAAAATCCAACGACAATGAAGGCACAACATACCCAAACCTATGGGACACAATGAAAGCTGTGCTACGAGGAAAGTTCATAGCACTAAGTGCCTTCAAAAAGAAAATTGTGACAGCTCATATTAGCGAATTAACAGCTAAACTGGGTGAATTGGAAGAAAAAAAAAAAAAGAAGAAGCAAACACTCCCAAGAGGAGCAGAAGGCAGGAGATCATCAAACTTAGGGCTGAAACCAACAACTTAGAGACAAAAAGAACTATACAAAGAATGAATGAAACCAAGAGTTGGTTCATCGAGAAAATCAACAAAATAGACAGATGCTTAGCCAAATTAACTAAAAGGCAGAGAGAAAAAAACAAAATCAGAAATGAAAAGGGAGAAATAACAAAAGACATTGAGGAAATCCAGAGAATATTTGGGTTCTACTTTAAAAATCTATACTCCACCAAATTTGAAATGGACAACCCTCTTGATAGATTCCACCATCCTAAGCTAAATCAAGATCAGATTAACAGATTAAACAGCCCTATAAACCTTAAGGAAACAGAAACAGTCATTAAAAATCTCCCAACCCAAAAAAAGCCCAAGGCCAGACGGTTTTAGCAGGGAATTCGACCAGACCTTCAAAGAGTAGCTAACACAAATACTCTTCAAAATCTTTCAACAAATAGAATCAGAAAGAACACTGCAAAATTCATTCTATGTGGCCACAGTCACCCTGATTCCTAAACCACACAAAGACCCAACAAAGAAAGAGAACTTCAGACCAATCTCCCTCATGAACATAGACACAAAAATACTTAATTAAATACTAGCAAACTAAATTCAAGAACACTTCAAAAGTATCATACACCATGATCAAGTAGGCTTCATCCCAGGAATGCAGGGATGGTTCATCATAAGAAAGTCTATCACCGTAATTCACCATATAAGCAATATGAAATGAACAAAAAACAAAAAAAACCCATGATAATCTTGCTAGATGCAGAAAAAGCATTTGAGAAAATCCAACACCCATTCATGCTAAAAGTTCTGGAGAGAACGGGCATACAAGGACTGTACCTAGAAATAATAAAGGCAATATACAGCAAGCCAGTGGCCAACATCAAATTAAATGGAGAGAAACTTGAAGAATTTCCTCTAAACTCAGGGACAAGACAAGGATGCCCACTTTCACCATATCTCTAGTACTTGAAGTTCTTGCTACAGCAATAAGACAACTAAAAGAGATCAAGGGGATACAAATTGGAAACGAAGAAGTCAAATTATCCCTGTTTGCAGATGATATGATAGCATACATAAGCAAACCCAAAAATTCCACCAGAGAAATCTTACAGCAGACAAAAACCTTCAGCAAGGTGGCTGGATACAAAATTAATTCCAAAAAATCAGAAGTCCTTCTTTATACAACAAACAAATGGGCTGAGAAAGAAATCAGGGAAACAACCCCCTTCACAGTAGTAGCCACAAACAATATAAAATACCTGGGGGTAGCTCTAACCAAGCAAGTAAAGGACCTATACAACAAGAACTTCAAGCCCTTGAAGAAAGAAATTGAAGAGGCCTTTAGAAGATGGAAAGATCTCCCATGCTCGTGGATAGGTAGGATCAACATAATAAAAATGGCCATCCTACCAAAAGCAATATATAGATTCAATGCAATTCCTATCAAAATACCAACATAGTCCTTTATATACCTGGAAAGAGCTATTCTCAATTTCATATGGAACAACAAAAAACCCAGAATAGCTAAAGCAATCCTGTACAATAAAAAAACATCTGGAGGTATCACCATCCAAGATTTCAAGCTGTACTACAGAGCAATAGTAGTAAAAACAGCATGGTATTGGTATAGAAACAGACCAGTATATCAATGGAATCAAATAGAAGACCCAGAAATGGACCCACACACCAATGGCCAATTAATTTTTGACAAAGAAGCCAAAACCGCACAATGGAAAAAGGACAGCATCTTTAACAAATGGTGCTGGTCCAACTGGATGTCCACTTGTAAAAGAATGAAATTAGAGCCATACTTTTCACCTTGCACAAAACTTAAGTCCAAGTGGATCAAAGACCTTAACATAAGACCAGTCACACTAAATCTACTAGAAGTAAAATTGGGAAAAACCCTCGAACTCATTGGCCCAGGGGACAACTTCCTGAACAGAACACCAACAGCTCAGGACCTGAGACCAACAATCAATAAATGGGACTTCATGAAACTGAAAAGCTTTTGTAAGGCAAAAGATACTGTCATACGAACAAAATGGCAGCCTACAGACTGGGAAAAAATCTTCACCAACCCCACATCTGACAGAGGGCTAATATCCAAAATCTACAAAGTACTCAAGAAATTAAATGCCTAGAAACCAAATAATCCAATAAAAAAATGGGGGACGGAGCTAAATAGAGAATTCACAAAGGAGGAATCCCTAATGGCAGAGAGACACTTGAAGAAATGCTCAACATCCTTAATCATCAGAGAAATGCAACTGAAGAGGACTCTGGCATTCCATCTCACAACTGTCAGAATGGCTAAGATCAAAAGCTCAAATGACAGCACATGCTGGCGAGGGTGTGGAGAAAGGGGAATCCTCCTTCATTGCTGGTAGGAGTGCAGGCTTCTGCAACCACTATGGAGGTCAGTATGGCAATATCTGAGAAAACTTGGAATAGCTTTGCCTCATGACCTAGCCATACCACTTCTGGGTATATACCCAAATGACTCCTCACGGAATCATAAGGAAGTTTCCTCATCTATGTTCATAGCAGCCTTATTTGTAATAGCTAGAAACTGGAAACAACCCAGATTTCCCTCATCTGAAGAATGGATTAAAAAAAAAACAAAAACTGTGGTACATCTACACAATGGAATATTACTCAGCTATGAGAAACAATGAAATTATGCAATTTGCAGCCAAATGGATGGAACTAGAGAAGCTTATCCTGAGTGAGCTAACCCAGACTCAGAAGGATGCACATGGCATCTATTCATTTATAGTAGGATTTTAGCTATATAGTACAGGATATCTATACTACAACCAATGCACCAAAGGGAATATGGACATAGACTCTTTATTTTTTATTTTTGTTTGTTTGTTTGTTTGTTTGTTTGTTTGTTTTCTCTCCCTGACAATGAGATACTTTTCACTGGTGATACTGCCTTGTAGGCCCCCCAGTGTTTGAGGAGGCTCTTGGCCTCATACGACTTCTGAACAGGGGTGAGGGAATGTTATGTAGGGACATTCCACTCCAGAGAGGTGGGAGGGAAGGGTTAGGTGGTAGAGGGTGGGAGGGCAGGGCTGGGAAGGGGGGAAAGAGGACAATATGATGGAGATGTAACCTGAAGCAACAAATAAATTTATTTATTAAAAAAAGATAGGATTACCCTAAAGTCTATTCTGAAATGAGAATTAAATTGATTTCTTGTATTAACCATCACACCTAAGTTACAGAGTTTTTGGAGTCAAGAGAATTGGGTGAGTTCCTTTTCTATATCCTGAGAAACCTCCAACTAGTTAACATAAGACTATATTACCCTATTGTTCTTTTTAACAGTGGCAGCAGCGTGATAGAGCCAAAGCAGGTTTAGCAGTCATGGTTTATACATGTACAAGTCAAAGGCAACCTGGGAAAGTTACCAAGACTCCGTCTCAAAGTAAATAATGATAGTAGTAAAATAATGCAGTGATAATAAAGGGACTAAATACAGATCAATAGTAGAGTGCTTGAATGATATTCATGAAGGTTATATTGTCTTGTTCATAACTCAAATAAAAAATTTTTAAAAATCAATGTAGAATAAATAGAGGTAGTTGGAAAATGTAGTGGGTTGGGGCCTTTAGTGAACAACAAAATAAACGTTTGTCAATTACAAAAAAAAAATTACATAGTTACTACTTTAAGTCATTCTTTATCAGGATGTTTGTGTATTTTTGGTAAGGTTTTATGGCTCTGAAGTGAAGAATTCTTGCTTTATTTATTTTGTCTGAAATTTAAGCACTTAAATTGACAGATAATTCTTTTGTAAGTGTTTTTAATTTATTTTTTATTTCTTCAAGTTACAACTCAATCGCAATCCCCTCCGTACTCCCCCATCCAGTCCCACCCTCCCACCCTCTTCCTCCTCAATTTACCCATCCCCTTCCTTTTTTTTATGTTTAAGGTCTATCTTTTTCCCCCCAACAGCTCCCCCTTTCAATCCAACATTTTTAGAATATAACAAAGAAGCTCACAGTGTCTCCAATAATAGTTTTATTTATGAAAATGACATTGGGTGGAGAGTCAGTAGCTTTTGTTAACATTCAAAACACATGATAGAATAAAACTTTTTTGCCAGTGTAGCTAATCGTGTGACAGGCCAGGAATATTATCTAACATCTGTATTTCAAACAGATCCTCAGGTGGACTGGAATTTTGCTAAGTATGACCGGAAGATGATGGGGGAATTAAGTCAGTCTCTAACACTTTCCTGGAGACATTCACACACCAAGAGAATATAGGCAGCACCAATTGGATTCAATGGGTCTAAAAACAAATAAATTAAGACACAAAGTTGGGTAGCTATAAAGTAGGGTTGCCTATGGGAGGAGGATATGGGGAAGGGGATAAATATGTTCAAATTACAATTTATTAAATTCTCAATGCATTGATAAGACATTTTAAAAGGGTATAATGGGTTTATCGAACATCTCTTTTTAGTCATTTCTTCTACTACTTGTGACAGAAAGACGAGTGTAACTTGAAATGTGTGTATTTCGTAAATATGTCAGTAGTGGAGATGGCTAATGGCTCAGACAGTCTAGCTTATTTCATTTCCCGCTTTCATAATCAAGGCAATAAATATGAACATATGAACTTGAAGTTGCTTCTAACTTTGATTCATTAATATAAATATAAGGCCAGGGTTAGTGATACCGGTATGTAACATGTGCTGCTTAGGACACATAGGCAGCAGGTTTAGCATTCATGGTTTATACATGTACAAGTCAAAGGCAACCTGGGAAAGTTACCAAGACTCCGTCTCAAAGTAAATAATGATAGTAATAAAATAATGCAGTGATAATAAAGGGACTAAATACAGATCAATAGTAGAGTGCTTGAATGATATTCATGAAGGTTATATTGTCTTGTTCATAACTCAAATAAAAAATTTTTAAAAATCAATGTAGAATAAATAGAGGTAGTTGGAATGTTGGAATGTTTTTAATAGGTAACAGTTTCATTCAACAAACTCTACCAATTAATAAATATAAATATCCATTATATTTATTCATGATTGATTCATGGTATTCTTTTTCTTGAAACAAGTGAGAGGAAGCAGTGACTAGGTGTGAATGTGAAGTTATGCAGCCGTAGGTGCTCTAAGTGTAGTGGTGGGAAACGTGCAGGTCAGACGCAGATGATGATGACGCTGCTTGACTTGACATTGAGTTTAGCTGAAAGAATTAGAAACTATAGGTTGAAAATTCCTGGCTCCCAGGCAGACCATCTCTATGCCATTTTACAGAAATGATCCTAGAAATTGTGTTCTCTAAAAGCTGTAAGTAAAAATTATACACATCTTCCATCTGCATTCTTTTTAAGTAACAGAAGAAAAGTAACTGTTACACTTAGTTCTAGAGACAAGATTACACTTAAGTTAAAAGAATATGAATTCACCACTGAAGAGCAGTGACTGGTGAAGTAATAAGCCACAGCAAATAACACTGAGATAAATTATACAAGTCCTTCAAAATTTACTCCACAGAAACTATAGATAGAAGATAATGTTGGACACAGAATATGAAATAATTTCAATATGGCTAAATCAATGAAATTGTTATAACAATCAGAATATACCAGTGAGTTTATTTTTTTAGAGAGAAACTACACAAGATTTCTGGGAATTAAAAATATAATGTTTAATCTCAGATTCAGTGGGCATATTAAACAATGATTAAACTGAAAACATTCTCATGAAAAACTCGCTGTTTTCTGAGGTTTGGGCACTATTTTTCAGTAAGAGGAAAAATACTACTGAAATAGATACATGATAAAGCTTCTTTGACTACAGTAAATATGTGTATGCACTTCCAGAATAGAATAAAAGATTATAATAATATTAACTAAAACAAAGAAGGGAAAATACAAATAAAATAATAATTGACAAAACAGGATACATTTAAAGCACAAATAAGATTATGTCGTGTATGTTACATATTTGCTAACTATAATCAAAATACAAGAATTAAATTCTTTAGGTAAGAGATAATCAGTATGGATTTTTAAAACTACCATTATATATTTTTTAAAACCTTTCATAATATAGATGAAATTACAAAATTCATTAATGTTACTAAATTTTAAAAAATGGAATTTAAAAGAGTTAAA
This sequence comes from Lophiomys imhausi, assembly GCA_907164525.1. Lineage (NCBI taxonomy): Eukaryota > Metazoa > Chordata > Mammalia > Rodentia > Muridae > Lophiomys > Lophiomys imhausi. Next base: position 12,806,187 of record CAJQZJ010001694.1, on the reverse strand, counting down.
GTATAATTAAGTATTAAATTGTCCAAAAAGATTTGATGGTCTACATCTTTAAGCACACAGTTATATGTGATAAAGATATGTGATGCACAATTTCCAAAAGCTGGAAGGAAAAATTGAACTACTCACTTTTGTAGTAACAATTTTCACAACTTCACCTAAGTGGAAGAGTCCAGAATAAAATGAGGCTTTAAGTGAAGGACAATAAGGACTGAAGAGATTCTTGAGTAGTTAAGGGCATTGGCTACCCTTCTAGAGCATCCAAATTTGATTCTTAGCCACCTCCATGCAGTGGTTCATAGTTATCTGTGACTCCCGGTCCTAAGGATCTTATACGCTCTTCTGACCTCTGTGGATGCCACTGATGAATGCTTCAAATAGACACACATTTAAACAAATAGCCATTTATAGTAAAAAGCACTAAATATTAGAAAATAAAAATAAGTTTTAAAATGAGGATAAAGGGATAGTTATTGAAGTATGTAACAGCTAGATGATGGGTAATATTTATACATAGCCTCAAAGCATTTACAATAGTGTATGTACAGAACAGAGTAGAGCAATCATAAAAAATAAACATGTAACATCATTTTATATAATAAAGTGTTAAGGAGAATCATATTTCTGCACACATTAACAGAAGAGGACAATTAAAATTAACAAGGCTTTAAAGTTTGAAAACTCTTAAAACTAAATAGAATTAAAAATATATATTTATAAGTATAAAGAGAATAAACATTCTTTCTAAAAAATAATCTGAGAAGCCAAGTGAGAATATGTTGTTCATGAGATACTAAGATACTTGTAAATCTAGGCTAATTAAGAGTTTGCCCATAAAAGACTTAGAGTGACTGTTGGGGTTGATTTTAAATTTACTATGAATTCAGATGTTGATTGCCTCCCCCCCCCCCCGCCAGCCCCAAGATCCTTAGTGCCTTAAGAGCATATTCTCACATACACCAAATGATGCTGCGTAACTTTACCAAGGTTCTGGGCTCTTGAGGTAGGAGAAGGACCAGCAGGAGAGGTTGGAAAAGGAAAGGAGATGAGATAGGAGATCTGCAGTTTGCCATGGGATGGCATGAACTAGAGCACATGGCTGAAAGCAGCCTGCTCTGAGGACCAACTGAAATGAAACAAAAGAAAGTATCATGAGGGTTTTGGCAGGGAAAAAGAAAGCCAGCTTAGCGGGCTCATTATCTGCCCAGCTGCAGTGCCTTAGGCTTATATTAAACCGAACCACTTTCTGTGGGTTTATTTAGAAAATAGTGGGTTAAGGAATAACTGCTGCTCTATTAATCTCCAGAATTAATTAATATACACAGAATAATTAATTCCATTTACAAGTGACCAAGAGTGACATGAGAAATGCAAGACAAAGTCTTGAGAGATCACCTCATATCTGTTATATAGATCTAAAATACAAAAGCAAATTTTGACAAAGAATGGAGAAATTGTAATATTTGTTCAATATTGTGTGAATGTAAAATGGTAGAAATTGTGTAAAATAAAGCCAATAAATTTTCTACATTAGTACCTATAACCTAGCAATTCTAGATTGAATACATCCTGGGTAAATGGAACAAAGTGGATGGAATCAGTACCTTCGAAATACCTCTTTACTCACATTTGTCATATCAGTATTTGCAATATCCAATGCCTGTAAACAGCAATTCTTCATAGACAGATAAATAGATTTAAAAAATAAGGATTATTTATTGAATGGAATATTTAATGAATGTTAATTGTTAACAAGATAGACTCTAAAATCACCTTGGAGACAGCCTTTTCAGTGTTCTTTGGGGTTGTCTTGATTATGTTAACTGAGGTAAGCAGCGCTATCTAAATTATGGGGGGAACATTTTTCTCTGCATGGTACTCTGGACTGTATAGAACAAGGGAAAAGCAGGTTTGCATTCTTCATTCTCTGCTTCTTCATAATGGATGCAGAGTGATCAGTTGCTTCAAACCTTTAGTCCCTTCGAACTGAGAACTAAAACTGAGCCTTTTTCCTTTCCGATCATGATATTTCAGCAACAGTTAAATGAACTTGAGATAGAATATTAATTTGATCATAAAAGGTCAAAATATCGCAGAATTTGTGTTTCATGGACCTGCAAAATCTATAGTAAGTGAAAAGAGTCACAGGAGATGAAATGCAGTTAAACTCATGGAAGTAGAGAGCAGAATGATGATAAGAAAGGCTTTGACTGGAAGGTGAAACACTACAGTAGTTACAGTTAACAATAGCATATTGTGCATTTGTTTCCCACAACTTAAGCTTGCTAGATTGTTCACACACACACACAGACACACACTTGCAAAAAGAGAGAGAGGGAAAGAAACACAGAGAGAGACAAGGGCTAGAGACAGTAGAGAATCTTTTGGAAGTACAACTGATGGGTAACTTTATTCCTTTCATTTTGGTGATGGTTTCACATGGCCACGCCTAGGTTCAAGCCCACCAAACTGAAGATACCAAGTACCTGCAGATCACTTAACAAATATGTCTCATGAAAACTATTTTAAAATTTTATCAGTAAAATATTCTAACTATATAGCAGATGAAAGATATTATGAGACTTTTCACTCATTTTTCAATGAATTACAAAATGAAAGGATTCTTGTTTTGTTAGCTACTACAGAAATGAAAATTAAAATTGTAATAAGCAATCACTTTCCACCACCAAAACAGCTAAAAACTGAAGTGGCAATTCTAATAGGGATGTGGAAAAATGACATTCATTATTCATATCTTGCTGGTAGTAATTGTAAGATACCGTGATTTGGAAAAATATTTTACTAGTTTCTTTACAAATTAAATGCTCAATTACTATTTCATCTTGTTACTATATCAATAAACATTTATTATCACAGAAATGATCATATTTTCCCAGAAAAACTTGTACAGAAATGTTTATAGTAATTTTCCTCATGTTAGCCACAAATAAAGTTAACTATCATGCAAAGGGGACAAACTTTGTCTTTCTGATATCAAGAATTGGAGTGAGAAAAGATATTCCTTATCACATGCTTTAGCATAGATAGCTCTCTAGAGAATTAAGTTTAAATGAGAATAGAAAATATCTAATTTTTCATACTTTGTGATACATGTAAACCTCAACCTTGAAATGGAAAAAAATAGGGTTGGATAACATACTAGCCATTACCAAGGAATCAGAAAAGAAAAGGAGGTGTGGCTAATATACTGATAATGTGAAGGATCTTTCTTTAGGTGGAAATAAATGATGAATCTTTATATTACTAAGCCTCGGTTTTTCAAGTTGATACATCTGTTCCATGGCTCATGGCATCATTTGTTTAATTTCTTACAACTCTAGTTTAATATAAAGTTATCTCAGCATATAAAATGTTAATCTTTTTCTTACCTTGAGGCTGAGTCTTGCTTTGAAGTTTGAGTCCTGAAACTCAATCAGTAACCCAAGCTGGCCTTGAACAAGTGGCAATCATCCTGCCTCAGGCTCTTGATCTGTGTGATTACAGATGTGAGCCACCACACCAAATCAACAAATAAAGCCAAATTAAACACAGAAACCACCAGCTCATCAACATTTACCATAAAAGATGTTTAAAAATAAGAGAAAATCTAGGAGATGATACATGAGACGCTAATCACTGAAAATGCATTGTAAATAAATATGTCTCACGTGCATCTAGGAATGAAGAAAAGACAAATGGCAATGGAATGTTGACAAGGAGTATAAAGTAATTTTAGGAAGAAACACCAAAATCCAATAAACACAGGAGTAGATGCAGAGGCTCATAAATATTAATTATATAATTATTTTATAGTATTTTGCTGGATAGTTTTATGTCAACTTGACACAAGTTAACTAATTTGGGAGGAGGGAATTTCAAATAAGAAAATGCCTCCGTAATGTCCAGCTGTAAGGCATTTTCTTAACTAGTGATTGATGGGGAAGTGCTCAACCCATTGTGGGTAGTGCCATCCCTGGGCTAGTAGTCCCAGGTTCTATAAGAATGCAGCCTGAACAAGCCATGCTGAGAAAGCTAGTAAGCGTCATTCCTTCATGACTTCTGCATTTGCTCTTGTGTCCAGGCTCTTGTCCTGGATGATTTCCTTCCTGGTTCTCTTTGAAGATGAACATTGATATGGAAGTATAAGCTGTTGGAAAAAGGTCTTGTTCATGGTTTTCAGAGGCTGATTACAGTGCTTGGGGATTTGGTTACCATCCTTTCTGATGCACTCTCTATTAGATAATAAAAGTCACTGATAGCCATTTAGCTGACAGAAAGAGTATAGAAAGGCAAAACTTCCTCGGAGGAACTAGAGAATCCTGGGAAGATGCAGAGCAACAATCCCCCACCCCCCAACCTCATACCCTCACCACCCCTACCCCATGAGGAGACTTGGAAGCTGAAGGACATCGGGTGTGAGTTCTGTGAACTCTGAAAGTACAGCAAGCCACATGGTAGATTGAGAATAGTTGGTCAGGATAACTTATATGAGCTAGTTGAGAGCCAGCTAAGGCCTAAGCATTAAAATATTAAAGGCTCTTGGGATATTTATTATATGTGCCCACCAACGGCTCCAAGTCTCAGGCTTCCAAGCAAAGTGAACCAGTCCTGCCAGGTCCATAGGCTTCCTACCACACCCCACCAGCAAACCAGGTCTGTAGGCCTCCTGCCAGGCCTCACCAGCTGCTCTACAGGCCTAATATAACAGTTTATATTTATTAATAAATATATTTTTTAACAAGTTTCAGTAAGCTAAATAAACCCTTTCCTTGCCCTGTATCTTTGGTCATGGTGTATCATAACAGCAATAGTAACCCTAAGACACATACTAATAATGTTTTTACTCAATGTTGATGGTGATGTGAATGAAAAGGACGTACATACAACCATTTTGTGTAGAAATATGGTTTGATAGCTAAACATTGGAAATTAAATTGCTATTTCCCCATATAACCCAACTCCTAATGGCCAAGGAACTTTTTCATAGGAACTATAAAGATGGTTATAATTTCATAATAAACAAAAAGAGAGGATTTCACATAACACAGAATTTACAGATCAACTAGTAGTGATGCAGAGCTGAACATCAATGAAGTATGCCCAGTGATATGAATGGATCTTATCAACATAATGTTAACTGAAATAAAGTACCAGAAGAAACAGTACCATCTGAGTCAATCCCTAGAAATAGATAAAATCAGTCAATATATTGTTCAAGGACACTTACTACAAACATGATCATAAAGAAGCAGTATATTCATGAGAAATTCTCTTAGCCCTCATATGACTGCTGAACTGAGGGGGGCTAATATGTAGGGTCACTCCACACTGGAGGAGTAGGATAGATGGGAGATGGGGGAGAGGGTGAGAGGGAGGGACTGGGAATGGTAGAGGGAAGGGATTGTGATGGAGATGGAACTTGAAGTAATAAATAAATTTGACATAAAAACACTAAAAATGAGATCCTGAATTTTGAGAGCAGACTAATTATTAAAAGTTGAATCTTTTCAATTGGATTTCTCTACAAATCATTTCTATAGCCATATGTGTATCTCTATCAATTTAAAGTTCAGCTTCTTTTTACAATCTGCCATTTGCTTTCTGATTACAACAGATGACATTTCCTTTGACTGAATCATCATAATGGAATGATTTCTATGTGGAAATCTAAAATATTTTCTACTAAGCTGTAATTTACCATTTCCAAAACAATGTTGTGACATATGTGGTCTGTAGATATAGAATAAAAGCCAATATCATTATGGGAGATTTAAAATATAGTATGCTCCTTGAACTTTAAAATATTTTATTTTTTTCATATGTACATAATCATATGAAATAAAAAATTTATAGTAGAGAAACTTTTTAAATTTAGAATCATTACATACAAGCTATAAAATATTCTATTATGGACAAAAAACATGATTTCTTAGGAGACATGGAATACACAGATGTGTGTACATTTTGTTTTATATTTTTTCTGTCTCCTTACTCATCTGTATACACAAAGGTTTCTGCACAAATGTGTTGATTTGCTTTTTGACTTATTTTTAGATAGTTCTTAAATGTCCCAGTTAACAAATAGTGTCAACAGTGTACCAGAAATTTTTAAAAGTGTTTGTTTTTAATCAGGAAATTGGATGCTATCATTCTGATTCTTCTAATATCTTCCAACATTCTCTCAATGGCTGCTAGGAATCAATAAGAATATTAAGTCAAGTTCATGATTACTTCCTCTGTCACATAAGAAGTCAGTGCAGGCTCATATGGACTAACAAGTAGCACTACAGACAAGAAGCAAGGACCTTGTTTAATATGCTTTCACTCTAGAAGGATAGAAAAGAAGGGTCATAAATTCTCATTCCTCCTTTTAAATGCAATTTTGAATTCATTGTATAACATTTTAAAAATCTTGATATTTCTTAGAAATACAGAATGTCATTCTATTTTTTTCTTTTGGCTTGTATTAACATATATTAACTACACATAACAATGGGTTTCCTTTTGGTGGCTTCATACATGCACACATGTATTTCATTCGTGTTCATCCCTACTACCCTCTTCTGTTCTGCTTCCACTACAGTAAATCCCTTTCTTCTTCTCAAACAATCCCCATTCTATTTCAATGTGTTTTTGTGGCCAAGTTAGTTTCAAGATACTATGTTCAATAAACTTGGGTTGCTTACAAGGTGTTTAGATCTCTAATATCTTACAGCATCCCCTTTAAGTTATTGCTTTATTTCAAAATCACCTTCGAATATATATATTTCATTCAAAGTGAAATATTTAAAATATTTATTCTTCCCAAATACTTTCAGTGTTAACATTTCTAAGTGCCTGTGGTTTCCTCTTTAAATATTAAATTGATTTACCTGACTTCAGCTCATTATGCCTATTTCTAGCCATTTAAGTGTTTTATGTTTAGGCCTATTTATTTTCAATTCCTTTCCTCCCTCCCTCCTTCCCTCCCTCCCTTCCTTCCTTTCTTCCTTTCTCCCTCCCTCCCTCCTCTCTCTCCTTTTCTTTCTTTCTTTCTTTCTTTCTTTCTTTCTTTCTTTCTTTCTTCTTTCTTTTCTTTTTCCCTTTCTTTCCTCCTTCCTCCCTCCTTCCCTTCCTATACCTTTCGTTCTCCTTTCTTTCATCTTTTTATGATACAGAGAGAATAGTACTTCTCATCCTCTATTCACAAACGTTTGGCATGGCACTGGCATAAGGAGACCTCTGCATGATCTATATGGCTTTTACTTCTACTCTTCACTCTCACCACTCACAAGCTTGCCAAGGCATAGCTTTGGGTCTAATTATTGTACTGATTTCTTTTGTTTTGTACAGTCATTTCAGGAAGCCAAGGACTTCAGGATCATCTTCCTTGGCAACACCACCACAGTCAGCTCCATGTACACATGACATTTATGATCCACTTACCCACTATGAACTTTGAATATGCTATTTCTTCTCCAACCATCATACTGGAATGCAAACCCCAGTGATCTAGAGACTATGTTTATAACCTTTGTGTTACATTAGCTAACCTACCCAATGCAGTTCCAGACATTTATAGATACTAATGAATTTGTTAGACATATGAATACTTAAATTAATATATGAAATCCAGAATAAATGCTTGAGAATTGATATTCATTTGCTTTTAGCCTATTATTTTAAAGGATATTTTTTTGTTATTGATGTTAGGATTCTTACTATTTTGTGTTGGCTCCTGATTTTTATAAGCCAAAATTTAAAGATAAGTTCTTTGTCATTATATCTTTTTCCCATTTCTAAACATTTCAAGTAGTTCTAACAACTGTGGAAAAATATGGGTGAAGTCTACCTGGCATGATATCTTGAGAGTAATTCCTGCTGGGTCACAGAGTAAGGGGTTGCAGGAAAGTTGATAGAATGTTCCCAGACATGAGGGTGAATTACTATTCCCTTCTGTTCATTCACACAACTGTTCTACTAATATTAAGCTGTAGCAAATTAAAAAAAGACTAAATAATCCAATCAAAAAATGGGGAACAAAGGTAAATGGAGAATTCACAAAGGAGGAATCTCTAATGGCCAAAAGACACTTGAAGAAATGCTCAACATCCTTAACATCAGAGAAATGCAACTCAAGACAACTCTGAGATTCCATCTCACACCAGTCAGAATGGCTAAGATCAAAAACTCAAATGACAGCACATGCTGGCAAGGTTGTGGAGAAAGGGGAACCTTACTCCATTGCTGGTGGGAGTGCAAATTTGTACAACCACTATGGAAATCAGTCTGGCTATATCTTAGAAAACTTGGAATAGCTCTGCCTCGGGACCCAGCCATACTACTTCTGGATATACATCCAAATGATTCCTCACCAAATCACAAGGAAGTGTCCTTATGTATGTTCATAGCAGCCTTATTTGTAATAGCTAGAAACTGGAAACAACCCAGATGTCCCTCAACTGAAGACTGGATAAAAAAAAAAAAAAAAAAAAAACCTGTAGTACATTTACACAATGGAATACAACTAAGCCATCAGAAATAAGGAAATCATGCAAATTGGTGCCAAATGGATGGAACTAGAAAAGCTCATCCTGAGTGAGCTAACCCAGACTCAGAAAGATGCACATGGCATCTATTCACTTATAATTGTATTTTAGCCATGTAGTACAGGATAACTGAAAGGAACAGGAGCATAGACTTTGTTACTTGTTAGTGGGACACTTTGCCTTAGTGGAGCTGCCATGTAGGCTCCCGCATATGAATGTTGAACTGAGGGGGGGTGACATATAGGGCAACCCACTCTGGAGGAATAGGATACATGGAGGGGAGGAAGAGTGTGGGAGGGTGGGTAAAGTTCTTGAGTGTGGTTAAAAAAATATTCTGACTGGGTCCTGAGGCAAGGTTATTCCTAGATTTCTAAGATATCGCCAGACAAACCTCCATAGTGGTTGCACAAGCCTGCCCTCCCACCAGCAATGGAGTAGGGTACCCCTTTCTCCACACCCTCGCCAGCATGTGCTGTCATTTGAGCTCTTTATCTTAGCCATTCTAACAGGTGTTAGGTGGAATCTCAGGGTCGTCTTGAGTTGCATTTCTCTGATGATTAAGGATGTTGAACATTTCTTCAGGTGTCTCTCAGCCATTAGGGATTCATCCTTTGTGAATTCTATATTTAGCTCCATCTCCCATTTTTTGATTGGATTATTTGGTTTCTTGGCATTTAGTTTCTTGAGTTCTTTGTAGATTTTAGATAATAGCCCTCTATCAGATGTGGGGTTGGTGAAGATTTTCTCCCAGTCTGTTGGTTGCCGTTTTGTTCGACTGACAGTGTCCTTTGCCTTACAGAAGCTTTTCAGTTTCATGAGGTCCCATTTATTGATTGTTGATCTCAGGTCCTGAGCTGTTGGTGTTCTGTTCAGGAAGTTGTCACCTGTGCCAATGAGTTCGAGGGTTTCTCCTATTTTTTCTACTAGTATATTTAGTGTGGCCAGCTTTATGTTAAGGTCTTTGATCCACTTGGATTTAAGTTTGGTACAAGGTGATAGGTATGGGTCTAATTTCAATCTTTTACAAGTGGACATCCAGTTGGACCAGCACCATTTGTTGAAGATGCTGTCCTTCTTCCATTGTGTGGTTTTGGCTTCTTTGTCAAAGATTAGTTGGCCATAGGTGTGTGGGTCCATGTTTGGGTCTTCAATTCGATTCTATTGATCCACTGGTCTGTTTCTATACCAGTACCATGCTGTTTTTATTACTGTTGCTCTGTAGTACAGTTTGAAATCTGGGATGGTGATACCTCCAGATGTTTTTTCATTGTACGGGATTGATATAGCTATTCTGGGCTTTTTGTTGTTCCATATGAAGTTGAGAATAGCTTTTTCCAGGTCTATAAAGAATTGTGTTGGTATTTTGATAGGAATTGCATTAAATCTGTATATTGCTTTTGGTAGGATAGCCATTTTTATTATGTTGATCTTACCTATCCATGAGCATGGGAGATCTTTCCATGTTCTAAAGGCCTCTTCCATTTCTTTCTTCAGGGGCTTGAAGTTCTTGTTATATAGGTCCTTTACATGCTTGGTTAGAGTTACCCCCAGGTATTTTATGTTGTTTGTGGCTATTGTGAAGGGGGTTGTTTCCCTTATTTCTTTCTCGGTATATTTGTTTGTTGTATAAAGAAGGGCTTCTGATTTTTTTGAGTTAATTTTGCCAAGACAGGGTAGGTAAGTCCTTAATAATCCCTGCTCTACAACAAATGTCTGTCAGAGAAACAGGACCCAAAGGTGAAGACTGATGCAGGAATGTATGGAGAGAAAATGGGAACTGTCCAGGCAGTCATTGGTATGTCCTTTCTTAGTTTTGGAAGCTGCAGGCCCTGCACTTCCTATATAAGCAGATATATTTATCCTTCTCAGGTCTCTGAGGTGGTTGAAGAATAGACAGCTAGAGTCTCATAGCTAAATTCTGAGTTCTTTAGGAATCAAGAGGGTGTTATAGATCTAAGAAGATACTCTTAAAAGTGTGTTGCAAGTTAGTATGAATGTTGAGTCAGATATAGACCTTTAAACTCAAGGAGATAGTTAGATAGTAGAATGTTAAAGTCAGGGGCCAAATATGTATAAAGTGGACATTGGGAAGGTATACTGGGCCATTTAACTCTCATAAATGTGGCATATTTATATCTGTTGTTTTGTATAATACTTACTGTTATAAGAGAAGGAACCATCTGTTGGACTGAAAGGGAAAACTTCTGGGGGGAAGAGGGTGGAAGGGCAGGATAGGAAGGGGGAATAGGGAGGGGTTTGTGACTGAGATGTAACTTGAAGAAAAAAAATAAAGTATTTAAAAAAATATTCTGACAAGTCCTTGAATCCAACTTTCTGCAGATATGGTTTACTTTTATACATGTATCTATACTCAACTTCTCCTGAAGTATTTTCGGCACACACACTTCACTGAGAAAACCATTTTCAGCTTCTATACTTCTCATCCTGCTCTTGAAATCACTGTTGTTTTTAATGCCTCTAACTTTGAGGCACCCTAGAGTTTGAGGAAGCAAAGCAAGCTAACATTGGGAAATTACAAGTGCAAAACATTTATTCTTTTATGTTAGTTTTCTGAAGGAGGAAAAAAAATCACAAAAGCCTGTTGCTTTAATCCACTTGCTGTCATTATAACTTAAGATTTGAGAACTGGTTTTGTTCCTGAGGATTATTTTGTTTTCTGTTTCTAGAGGTATAAAGTTACAGGACCCACTCTGCTGAGAATCATGGTGGAAGGCAGAGGGATGGGCAGGAGTGTGAAAGCAAAGCAGAAGAGAACTGCCTCAAGTTCAGAGGACAGTTAAGCTGCTGTACACAAGGACTGCAGTCTTTCCTAACAATTTACCCCCTTTAAAATGCTGGCTCTGCACCAGACCTTCTGTGTATATATTATGGCTTCCAACATAGTGTTTTTGTGGGATTGCTGAGTGTGTGAACAATTGGGTCTCTGATTCTTGTGGCTTCTCTTGGGTTCGTTTCCTTTTGTTGGTTTGTCCTGTCCTACTTCCATGTGGTAGGCTTTCTTTTATCTCCTTATATATTATTTTGTTATATTTAAAAATGAGTTAATAAGTGAGTGAATGGATGAGTGGGAAAAAAAACCTAGACACTAGGGTAAAGAGGAATGACTGACATGCCATTTATACATGCTGAAAGAAGAAAAATCAGTCTCTCCCAAAGAAAAATCAGCTGACATACACTTGGTATATCAGCTACTCCAGGGAAGATCTCAAGTTCAGGTGTAGTTGACCAACAAATAATGGACTCCACAGTTTGTTTTGTTTTGTTTTGTTTTTGTTGTGGATTTTGGAATGTGTATATGCATCTGTATTTGTGACTGTATGTGTGTGTGTGTGTGTGTGTGTGTGTGTGTGTGCATGTTCTTTTACTTGATTATAGCTTAATGGGATTTTTGAAAGGGTTTTATTTTGTTTTCTATGTTTGGGGACTTTGTTGTTCCATTGGGTTTATGGTTTTTTGAGAAAGAACCTGTAATTGTGTGGGTAGAGAGGTAGAAAGAATATAGAAGGACTTGGAGAGGGGAAGAATACGACCAAAATATATCTTAATTCAAAACTTGTTTTAAATAAAAAATAAAAATTAATAGACAACATAAATCATTATTTTTAAATAAATAAATAATAAAGTTCTATCTGCTAACATTGCTGCAAGAGCAACCATTTTAAAAATGAGTTTCAGAGGCAATATGCAAACTCATGCTTTATCTTATTGACCTAAACTAATAACAACACAAATGTAGTTCAACAAATCAAGACAAATTTGTGCTAAATAGATACTTGGATAAGAAGCTTGCATACTTTATCTCATTTAATTTTTAGGAACTCTTTTTAGGATAGACATGATAGATAAGACCTTGACAAGCTTATCTTTGTGCTTTACTTATGTCCAGAATCCCTAGCTCTTTCTCTCATTGTCTTAGAAAAATATATCAATTTAAATCTCAGCAGTGCAACTGAGAAATGTCTGTTGTTCATTTCTTGTTAATCCAAATTATTTTGTATAAAAACAACTTGTTTAAATACCAGAGAAAATGAAAATAGTCCATCATTTTTGTCTTAAAAACACACATATTATTTATTTACTTATTTATTTTTTCATATATTGCATTCCCACTGCAGTCTCCCCTCCTCTCATCCCAACCCTATCCCCCACCACCTCTGCTCTTGCAGATCCATATCTCCTACTTTTCCGTTCAGAACACAGCAAGCTTCCCAGAGCTATAAACCAAACCTAGTAATAAAAAGTTACAATAAGACTAGGCATATTCCCTCATATCAAGGCTGAATGTGGCAACCCAGTAGGAGGGAAAGGATTTGAAAGGCAGGCAAAAGTGTCAGGGACAGGCCCCACTCCACTATTAGGAGTCCCATAAGAACACCAAGCTGCACAACCATAACATATATGCAGAATATCTAGGTCCAACACATACAGGCTCCCTGATTGTCACTTCAGTTTCCATGAGCCCCTATGAGTCTTGTTTAGTTGATTTTGTGGGCTGTATTCTTGTGGTGTCCTTGACCCCTCTGGTTCCTATAATCCCTCTTCATCCTCTTCCATGGGATTTATCTAAGTTCCACTAATGTTTGACTGTGAGTCTCTGCATCTGCCCCTATTACTTGTGGATGAGATCTCTCTGATGATGATTATTCTAGAATCCTGTCTATGAGTATAGCAGAATATTGTTAGGAATTATTTCATTAACTATTTATTTATTTACTCATTCATTTATTTATTGCCAGTCATTTTTCGTTCTATCGTAGGTCTCTGGGCCTTCCAGTGTCTATTCCTGACCCTCCAGGCAGTGTCAGACATGGGATCCCTCTCATGGCATAGGCCTCAATTTGGACCAGATATTGGTTGGCCACTACCACAAGTTCCGTGCCACCTTTATCATAGCACATGTTGCATGCAGGGTAAATTGTATGTTAAAGTTCTGTTCATGGGCTGGTGTCCCAGTCTTTCCACTGTAAACCGAGCATGGTAACAGAAGATGGACAGAGGTTCAGCATTTGTATCCTCATCACTAGAAGTTGTCTTTAAGTTACCTTTGTAGATTCCTGGGAATTTCCACTGCACTAGGTTGCTACATTGCTCCAGAAATCAACAAATAATTCCAGTTGTCTCTCCCTCTATTAGGTCCCCCCATACGCCCCACCAGATCCCTCCTGGTCCCATCTCCACCCACTCTCAGTCCATCTTGAAATCTATTCTACTTCCCATTTCCAGAGAGATCAGTGTGTTGTCAACCCACAGTCCCCCTTGTTATTTAGCATCTCTGGGTCTGTGGATTGTAGCATGACAATCTTTTACTTTATAGCTAATACCCATTTATAAGTGAGCACATACTATGTTTGTCTTTCTGGGTCTGGGTTGCCTCACTTAGGGTGGGATTTTTTCTAGTTCTATCCATTTGCTTGTAAATTTCCTGATGTTTCATGTTAACACTAGTTAAGAGCACTGGCTGCTCTTCCAGAAGAGCCAGGTTCAATTCCCAGCATCCACATGACAGGTAAAAATTGACCTTAACTCCTGTTCCAGTAGATTCAATGCTCAGTCCCCAATTTCTTATCCTCTGTGTCAATTTACAGAAAATGAGGCTGAGGCAGTAGAATAGTGACAGAAAAAGGGAAGTAGGCTGTCAGGAAGGGTCATTCTGCCTTGTTTTCAGACTTTTAGTAAAAATTGTCACAGCAGCATGAATGATACTTTTTCTTGCTATGAAATCCTATACTAGCTGTTCTCCATAGTCAGAGGCAAGAGTTAACTGTTAGTAAACATTCTATGTAGATTGCTTCATGAATGGCAATAGTAGTGAAATTATAATTTTAAAGCACAATTATAGTAAGTAACTGAAAATTCATTCATAGAGGTCTTTATTACATGTTCTTGGATTGAAGAAGGTTATCCTCCCCACTTTAGATGAGACCTACCTTAGTTAGGAACTCCTAAACAGCTTAATGGACAATCAGTCCAATGTAGTGCATCCTTAACATTTTATGAGAGAGTCATTCAAGTATCACAAACTTCTGACATTATTGAACCAATTGATAGGTAATTCTATATTCTATATCATGATTGACACAGCTCAACAAAAAGAAGCCAACACACGACAGTACATTGGAGGTAAGGACATTAAGGTATGTGACCAAGAAGGTTGTATGGGATTTTCTTCAGTATGTCTGTTTTCAAAAACAAAATTAGTAAGCAAGGAAAATTGAAATCTCAATGGGCCTAGCTCTTAAACGAGGAGCTACAGGAAACTAATGACTGTGGAGAGAGAGAAAATTAATCTTTACCATAGAAGAACCCTCTAGTTGGCTATCCAATATCAAGTGATAAGTCCTGAAATCATGTGCACACGTACATCACCAAACAAACTCAGCAAATATATATATATATATATATATATATATACATACATATATACACTATTTATATGTAAAAATGATAATTAAAAAATCAGGCCATCAGTGCCGGGCTTTGGTGGCATAAGCCTTTAATCCCAGCACTCGGGAGGCAGAGGCAGGCGGATTTCTGTGAGTTCAGGCCAGCCTGGTCTACAAAGTGAGTCCAGGACAGACAGAGATACACAGAGAAACCCTGTCTCGAAAAACCGAAAAAAAAAAATCAGGCCATCAATTTGAGTGGGAGAGGGAGACATTGATGGATTGGAAGAAGAAAAGAGAGAAGGGAAATGGTCTAATTAAATTCTAGTTAAAATTTTTTAAAATGTTGATGCGGTGGGCCATGTTCTCCTGGTGTCCTCCATCCCCTCTGACTCTTAAAATCTTTCCTCCCCATCACCAAGGGGAGGGACCCATTGGAGACCACCAATTTAGAATCTCTCACTCTGCATAATATCTGACTGTTGGTCTTTGTACCTACTCTTATCTACTGCTGGAGGAATCCTCTCTGATGACAATTGGACAAGATACCAATCTTTGAATATAACAGGATATCATTAGTAATAATTTCACTGATTTTTTTTTTTTTTTTTTTTTTACCAGTTGCATTTGGTTCTCCTCTAGGTCTCTGAGTGATCCAGTCTCCAGTTCCTGGCCACCCAGGGCACATTAGCTCACAGAGACTAAAACAGCAAACACAGGGCCTGCATGGGTCTACACCTGGTTCTCTATGTATATTTTACGGCTGTTAGCTTGGTGTTTCCGTGAGACTCCTGACATGGGAAACAGATGTTTCTCTGACTCTGTCTGCTCTTGAGACTTTGTTCCTGGGATTGAGTTGTATATAGTACATTGTTTTTCTGAAAATTACAGAGTAGACTTTTAGAATGTTCTTGCCACTAAAATGGTACACATAGGATGTAATATGTATGTGAAGTAGCTTGATTTTATCGTTACAAAATGTTCTTATATATAAATATCTACATGTGTATATATTTAAATATATTACTATTATGTCTCTTTTTGGTCATGCCAACTAATTTAATAATTGTGTTTGGTAGACCATTTTGGAATTTTATTTTACATTAAAAATTATTAGAAAACATTGTAATAGACATAAAGAATTAGTAAAAATTAGTGTTTTCTGAACGTGGTTATATTGAAATATTGTGTCTCATAATTTGGAGGGAAGGATGGAAGTTAATTCTATCTAGCCAGAGGGAAGAATTGACTTTCATTATGGATATTCATTGTAGCATTAACAATGGGCCCAAACCCTAACTATCCTTGATGTTTTCAGCACAAGCCTCACTATAACCTCTCAGAAGGAACACTGGGGATTAGACTTGCTGTTCTTCTGTGGTCTATGCACTAGATTTAGAATATTGTTTCCATGTTCTAGATTATGTTAAATCCATCTCTTTCTTTTGTTCCCTTAGTCTACTGCTTAATTTAGAATATCCAATGTAGGCACATAGAATGATCACATTTTCCAAACCTTTAATGCCACTGTTTGCATATAGCTGTTTTCAAATAATCAATATCTCAAATTAGTTATTAAAAAATACCTAACTTTCTAATGTCTCTGTAGGACAGTATCCTTTCCCCTAACTCCTTGTCTCTGTCTGTATATACACAACCTCTCTCCCAACACACACACACACACACACACACACACACACACATACTCACATGTACGCACCAAATTTATTAGCATGTTAGGAAGAAAGGGTAAATATGATCTAATCAAATAGAGCATTTATTAACTATTATTGACCATTTGTTCTTATCCAAAGAGTGTTTACTGACATAAATTAGAGCTACAGCCTTACAATAACAAGAATATTGTTCTAATTTGCATATTCATTTGGGTACACTTACAAGAAGAAACAGATGCAAATGTTTTATGTTAATGGAATTAATTATTCTAATTCTATAAACAAGAACTTTCTATGAAAATAATAATTAGGTTTTTATGACTGTATTTATGTATTCATGCCCCATTTCATTCAAAAACATTATGTGCTTTTCAGTAAGTATTTGTACATTTTGTCTTGGCTGTTTGATATTGATCTCATTCAAGTGTGATTTTTCTCTTGCTTTATTTATATAGCGATGAAATTTATGGTGATGGCAGAAACAAGTTACATTATACTCCAGAGAAACTATTAGCTGACCTTCAGGGGTGCTATTTATTATTATTATTATTATGGAATAGTAATATTTCTTAGAAAATGACTTTACATATCTAGTATTAAAATATTGTTATAGGTATTTAAAAACACTTTAAAATAATCATAATAACAAACTTAGAATTGAGAATATTTTCTTTACAGAAACAGTATTTTCCACATTATGAACTGTATAATTTTACTCTATTTCTCAATAAAATAAAATCTACAGTACACTTTGTATAATTAAATTCATTTAAAAATATAACAGTAAAAACAAGAAATGTTTTAATATTCTCTACCAAGAAGATCTGACATAAATGTGAAAGACCAAGGATCAGGATTCCAGTTAACGTGGTTGATAACTAAACTTGGGAAGATAGCAAGCCCAAATTGACTCACCGCTTTACATTGGACAATAATTTTTCTGTAGATAATTACTAGAAAATTGATATCAATCAATAATAAATTGTAATTTATACTTTGTGAAGATCAAATGATATTTTAAATTTTTAATGTTTTTTTTAATGTTGTGAGTGCTTGTTCTTACCTATGTATGTGAATCATATGCTTGGTATGTGGGAAGTAGTGGCAATCAGATCCCATGGACCTAGAGCCACTGATGGCTTCAATCCACCATGTAAGTACTGGAAACAAAACCCTGATCCAGTTCAAAAATAGCTAGTACTCTTAACTGCTGAGCCATCTTTTTAGCTCCCCAAAACTCTATTTTTAGATATTTAATTTATGCATATATGTATACACATGCACATAGCAATGTTAATAAAAAGTGTATGTGAGTATGTGTGTGTGAATAGCAGTGATAATTAAAGATAAAGTAATTGTCTGAGAGGTAGTGGGGGAATAAAAAGAACTCATGGAATGGGATGTAGAGAAGAAAAGAAAGGTGAAAGTGATGAAATTTTCCCTGTGTAGATGAAAACTCTTGCACTTCATCTTACAGAGTCCTAATTCAATATTTACCACCACATTATGGTTTAACTTGCTCACAGTCACTAAACAGTAAGATCTTCTGAGAACAGGCACAGCCAAATTTCAGTTTGATTCATGAGTTCCAAGGATAGTGACTGACACATAGAAATTTTCTGTAAATATGCTTGAATGAAAGTATCTTCTCCAAAATATAGTTTTGTACTACTCAGAATTTGTCATCTTCAGATCATTTGGAGGCAATATTTATCTTAGAGCTTTAAGTATCTTATCTTGCTTTTCATATGTTAAGTTTTATAACAGTTTAGTTCATATATCACCACACTGAATGACAGTATCCTAATATGATACTCAGATCATCTCTCTTTATATTAATACCTGAGAGTTGATCTCTCAAAGTTGAATCTGCCAAGACAACTGACATGCATATGTTCATAGCCTTATTTTATCATTACCTCCAAAAATATACATTGAGAAAATTCTTGCTGACTAAATATTAACATGAGTACTCTCATTTGAAGTCAATTAAAGTCAGGAAAATATAACAAAATATACATACAACAAAATGAGAAAAATACATTTGTGGGAGGAATTACATATTTGACTTTGCTTACTTCAAGCATTGATAACATGGAACAGTAAAATACAATTTTAGCAAACTATTTTCAATGTTCATTAAATCTTTTCCATTTAGACTATAGTACCCAGTGTAGAATAATTTTCTTGGGGAAAGATGAATTAATTATTTATCATGGCAATGCACATAACTATAATTAGTTTAAACTGTCTTAAAAACTAACTTGTAATGAAGATTTCATTGACTTTGCACATATCAATGCTATAAGTATATATTTGAACCTATAAAAAATCTTTAAAGACTGAGATAAGTACCTAATATTATTAGTCAGAAATATCTTAGAGGAATACATATCTGGTTTAAATTTGGACTTAGGGGTGAAATATTTGTAATATCTCCCTTTGAGGAAATTCAATGTTTTATTAGTAGATACTCTTACTTTCTGCCTTTGAGTCAACATCTTCCTTGTACTTATGGTCTATGGAAGTAACATACAATTCATTCTTGAAAAAAATAAACAGAATATGAGACCCCAGAATCATATCTAGTAACTTTCTTTACAGAACTGCTCCACTGATATACTTTCCATGGCCCTCAATCTAAATAAAAGTGGTAGTATTCTTTGATCTAGTACCATGTAAGGTACTTCTGTAGAATTCCAAATCAAAAATCCCTATCACATCAGTGGTGGAGGGTAAGGGTAGTGAGCCAGGCAAGTATCTTAGTCAGTGTTCTATTGCTGGGAAGAGACACTGTGACCATGAAAACTTTTATAAAGTAAAACATTTAATTGGGGCTTACTTACAGTTTCAGTGGTTTACTTCATTATCCTCATGGTAGCGAACATTGAGGCAGGCAGGAATACATGGTAGTTGGGAATTTTTAAAAAAAAATTTATTTATTTATTGCTTCAGGTTACATCTCCATCATAGTGTCCTCTTTCCACCCTTCCCAGTCCCGCCCTCCCACCCTCTACCCCCTATCCCTTCCATCCCACTCCTCTGGAGTGGAGTGTGTCCCTACATAATAGTCCCCCACCCCAGTTAAGCAGTCATGTGAGGGCCAAGAGGCTCCTCATACACTGGAGGCCTACAAGGCAGCACCACCAGGGAAAAGTGTCTCAATGACAGGGAGAGAAAACAAACAAACAAACAAAAAAGTCTATGTCCATGTTCCCTTTGGTGCGTTGGTTGTAGTATAGATATCCTGTACTATATAGCTAAAATCCGACTATAAGTGAATAGATGCCATGTGCATCCTTCTGAGTCTGTGTTACCTCCCTCAGGATAAGCTTTTATACTTCCATCCATTTGGCTGAAATTTGCATAATTTCCTTGTTTCTGATAGCTGCTGTCATTTGACCTTTAGATCTTAGCCATTCTGACAGGTGTGAGATGGAATCTTAGAGTCTTCTTGAGTTGCATTTCTCTAATGATTAAAGATGTTGAGCATTTCTTCAAGTGTCTCTCAGACATTAGGGATTCCTCCTTTGTGAATTCTCTGTTTAGCTCTGTTCCCCATTTTTTGATTGGATTATTTGGTTTCTTGGCATTTAATTTCTTGAGTTCTTTGTAAATTTTGGGTATTATCCCTCTGTCAGATGTGGGGTTGGTGAAGATTTTCTCCCAGTCTGTAGGCTGCCGTTTCATTCGAATGACAGTGTCCTTTGCCTTACAGAAGCTTTTCAGTTTCATGAGGTCCCATTTATTGATTGTTGATCTCAAGTCCTGAGCTGTTGGTGTTCTGTTCAGGAAGTTGTCACCTGTGCCAATGAGTTCGAGGGTTTTTCCCACTTTCTCTTCTAGTAGATTTAGTGTGACTGTGCTTATGTTAAGATCTTTGATCCACTTGGACTTAAGTTTTGTACAAGGTGAAAAGTATGACTCTAATTTCATTCTTTTACAAATGGACATCCAGTTGGACCAGCACTATTTGTTGAAGATGCTGTCCTTCTTCCATTGTGCGGTTTTGGCTTCTTTGTCAATAATTAGGTGACCATTGGTTTGTGGGTTCATTTCTGGGTCTTCAATTTGGGAATTCTTTATCCAGATCTGCAGGCAGAAGGAAGAGAGAGAGCCCCTGGGCCTGTCTTAGGCTTTTGAAACCTTAAAGCTCACTCCTCAATGAGACACTTCCTCCAACAAGACTCAAGTGCTAATCTTTTCAAATAGTGCCCATCAGTAGGCATTTAAATATATGAGTCTATAGGGGTCATCCTTAATCAAACCACTACAGCAAGGATGGAGCTGCAAAGTGGAATGGTTTCTGTTCTTGCTAACTAATACGATAGGAAAGAAAAAAAATTGACAGTAAGAGAAAATGAAAAAGACCAATTGTGAAAGACAGATATTTGGACCAAATTAAATAAATTCACACTGAGGCTTATTTTATTTGATCTTTCAAATCACACAATTGCAAATCAACTTAAATTAATTAGTTCAGATACATAAAATATAAGAAATCATAGAATTAACTATATACACATATACACATATCACACATACATATATACATGTGTATACACACACACACACACACACACACACATATATATATATATATATATATGAAGAACACAATTTCATATAGTGCATGAGAACAATCAAAATTTTAGCCAAAATATAAAAATGTATATTTTGAAGTGTTAAAATTTATGTTCTATGATAGAGCAGGATTTATCTTAAGAGTACATATATATTTAAGCATTTGGAAAATTGTGAAAATACTTTCATAAAACATTAAAGCATCAAAGTAATATGATCATATCTATAAATGGTAATAATTAAGTAGGGAGAAAAAAGTAGACATTTTCAAATTAGCATATATACACTCAATTTTTAAACAGTAAATAAATTTCGCAATTGAAATAGGAAAGGAGTTATAATTATATGAAATAAAATGTCCTAACAGATAAATTTCACTAAAGTGTGCATGGCTGCAATGATCAATCAAGGTGACATTTGCTTTGAATTAGAAGTACTTTAAAACTTGACAATGAGTCAGTAATTGTATGTTCATTGTACAATGTAACAAAACAATAACTACAAAAAAATCAATGAAAATCTTAAGAGAATTTTTAGGATCCTTTTAAATAATACAAATGTTGGAAAATTTTGTTTTGATCAAAACTCAAAACTTAGAATACATGTGGACAAGAAAAAAATCTTGACTATACCTTTTTATAGAAAATCACCCCTCCTACTCATAATATGTCTAACAGTGGCCAATTAAGAGAAGCACTTCTCTGATACTATCTAATTCACATCACTGAATGAAGTAGTCATTGTCACTATTTTACACAGGAAAACAGTATTGTATAGATCCTCAAGCTAGGAAACTATTCACCAAGGAAACCATTAATGGAGCCAAAGGCTAATAAGCGATTTGAGGGGAAATCACTGCAACACAAATAAATGGGAGTTATTATCTGTATCAGAAGAATAGTTTGCACAATTATTCAACCTTAAAGGATGGTGAGAAAGAAGCAGCCCAAGAGGAAGTAAAATCTATCAATAAGCATTATACAGAATAATAAATTCAAATGGTCAGCAGACATGAATGGGGTATTGGTTACTTTTCTGTTGCAGTGCTAAAACACTGTGACCAAGGTAATTTATAAAGTTTATTTTGTCTTAGAGTCCCAGATCTTGTGTCCATAATGGCTGGGGCAGCATGACAGGCAAAGCAGCTGAAGTGCTGAGTGCTTGTGTCCTTTAACACAAACATGAAGCAGAGAGAAGAAATGGGAAGTGGGATGATATCATAAACTCTCAAAGCCCTCCCCTAGTAACATACTTCCTCTAGCACAGCATTACCACAGAGACACTTGGATGTTCTGCTAATAGTAATTGAGTTAGTTAATCTAACAATGACATTTCAATTATGCATCTCCATTCACTAAATATTAGTAAGATCTATAATACCAGCTGTTGTGACTTGCTATTATATTGTAATTTTTCTGAATTGAGTGTTTGAGAAGTCAAATCTCATATTTACTCATTATTAATGAATGTACACTTAAAGATGTAAATGCATAAAATATTAAAAAGAAAACCGCTTTCAGAACTGAGAAAAAAATTTAGAGTTTCATACTGACTATCACATCTATGTCACTCTCCTACCCTCTCTCTTCCCTTCAACTCCTCCTTCTTTTCAAATTCATGAACTTTTCTTCTTTAAGAAACACATTTAGTGTTTATTTATGTGCCTGTGAAAACACTAAAACAGTACCTGTGAAGACAATGTAAATAGTAGTTCTGAAATTCTTAGCACAGCTGCTAATGAGATTGCTGGACAAGAAATCTGCCAAGAAGAACTGCAGACAGGGAATGGAACCAGCCCAAGTGTGTTACAGTCAGCAAAACTGAAGGGCAGAACAATTTAAACCCTCTGACATCACTGAGAGGATTGAAGGATTGGAGTTTGCCCTGATGACTTTCTTACTTTGGCCTAGTATATCATCACTATGTCCCCCATTACTTCCCTTTAGAATAATAATGTGTATTTTGTGCCATTTTCGGTTGGAAGTAAGCAACTTGCATTTTGCGTTTGATTTTACAGATAGTTATAATTCAGAGATTGCTATGTGTCTCTCAAGAGACTTTGAACTTCAAAACTATGTTGAGACTGAACACATATGGGGACTTTTGAGGTTGGACTAAATGCATTTTGCAGTCTGACATGGCCATAAATTCATGGAGGCCAGGATGTAGATTGACTACATGAGCTCATATATCTTGATACTATGTTCACAGTTGGTGGAATGGTTTGGGAGTGATTAGGATGTGTGACATTGTTGAAGGTGGTTAGTCACTGGGTGTGGGCTTTGAGGATTAAAAAGATTCATCCAATTTCAAGTGACTCTTGTTCTCCTCCTACTTTTGGTTGAAGATGTAACCTCTAAGTTTATCTTTCCATGCATTTGTTAGGCTATCATGGACTCTATCCCTCTGAATCCATAAACCCAAATAAACTCGATTCTTTAATAAGTGCCTTGCAGATGGTGTCTTATCAAATCAATGGAAGGGTAGCTAAGATGATGTCATTTGGGGAAATTAAGATGAAACCAAAATGATTAGTGAGATTTAATAACTTTGATAATCACTATGCTTTAGAAAACCAGAGTATAATTTTTAAAAATCATTGGCATTTGTGAAGTTATTGAGACAATTTAGATAAAAGTCAGAATGTAATCTTATAATTATGTAGAGCATTTGATATGGCAGAATAGAATATCCCAGATGAGCACAGCAATTTTGAATAGGTTGAGTTCCAAAAGAACTCAATATGTAACATTTCTTAATTTGGAGTGGATGATGTGTTGAATGAAAAAGCAGAGAATGAGGTGACAAGGTCAATGGTAAGTACAAGGAAGGACACTACTCTGCTCAAATAGAGAGTATCAAAAGAACAAAACTCTCAGCAAGTAATTATTTAAGAGGGACATGTTAACTGACAGTTTTAAAAATGAATGTCCTGTAATAATTTCAAGGTATCTCAAATGAATGTTAAACACAATAAAAATAAATTTAAATTCCAGAATGCTAATTCTTAAATAAATGCTAAACTCACAAAGAAGGCCCTCAGTCGAAGTATGGAATTTACAGCTGTAAAAATTAATTTTTATGAAAGAGTTCTCATGCCTCCTTCAGAAACAGCTTGGCCCTAAAAAGCACAAGACAGCCCAGATACTCATGGAAATACACAGGTTGTTAAGCAAGAAGCACTGACAGCTGCAATCATTTATTGTTAAAACTCCTGGTCAAGCTGTAGCAAGCCTGCTAGATATAAGGTAGAATAATTAAAGACAAAAAAAAGTAGGTGAAATATATATCTACGAGGACTTTAACACTTTTCAAACCCACTGTTCATATCTCCTTGAAATTTAAATTAGAATCATATCAATGGAAATTAATTTTAAGTTTAAATTTCCCAATATTCCCATTGTTGTAGCCTTGTCACCCAATAAAACCCACAAAAAGAGAATTTTTAAGTTTTGATTAATTTTAGAAATGAAAGAACTCTAATTTAATCACATATTTGCAAAAACACTATAATATTAAAGTGCACTAGCAAACAGAGTCCTTTTAAATTTCACTTGCTAGTTGTTAACTGAAAAGCAGGGTATGAAGCTCAGTGATTGCATGGTTAGCATGCATTGAGGTCCTATCCTCTGAACCTTTAAAAATAGTTATCACTTCTTAAATATGCTTAGGTATATAGTTAGGTAACTAAATTAGATAAGCAGTTGTCCAACTTTCAAGACTTTTAAAATCTTCATCCCTTTCAAATAATATTTTTATCTAGTCTTTGAAAATTTCATTCATGCATTCAATGTATTTTGATCATTTTCCCTCCAGTTCTCACATGCAAACTCATCATATACCCGATACATTTTCTTCACAATTTTTCTTTATCTTCTGTTAAAGAAATTTGCTTTTCTGTGATAATCTAGACAGCCTTCCACTGGAGAAATTTTCTTTAGGGTAGGCAGGACAACCTGGGAGACCATGTTAATTGTAACTCATTTGTTTAAACAGTTATAATGATTTCCTCAGGAACATCTTTTAAATATTCCAACATCATATTACTTATATCTTATTTGATGCTACATTCAATTACTTTCTCGGTTATTCCTCACAACTCTGAAAGTATTTTAACACACATAGTTAGAGAGTACACATCCAGTGGCATATGTTCAAAGAATTTAGAAACTTGTCAGTTTTTAACCATCTTTTCTTTCTTCTGAAATTAAATCTTAGATATCAGGTAATCTTCATTTCTTATGAAATTTCAAATAGGACATTCTATGTCCTAATACACAGAATATCTGGCTAATACATAAGGTTTTGCATTATAATATTTAACTTTGACGTCACTCATAAGAACTCATCTATATATGGAGCCTTTAAAAACTCCATTTAGGGGATCCAAGATGGCGGCAACCCACACTGACACATTTTGAACGTGGGGGAAAAGAGCCATAAAAAGCACAGAGTTATTGGACACTGTGCAAAAACCGGAGGGGCTAGACCCTCCGGGAACACACACAGCTCCCAAGGGACTGTTAGAAGTCCCAGGGCAAGGCTCTCCCCCCATCTCTCTCAGACACGGAAGCCACTAAATCTGGGACTCGGGAATTCCCACTTGGAGAGGCACCTGGTAAGATTGACCCTAATACACAGCAGGCAGAATCAGAGCCCACATGGCAATCACTCACTAGCCTACTAGGCTCCCCACACCTCAGGAGGACCTTATAGATATTTAGGAAACTTTCTGGGCTAGTTGAAGTCTTAGCAAAGCAGAAACAGGGCGCACTGTGGGAGGTTCACAGCTGCTCGAGCCGTGGAGGATACGAGCAGGAAGCCGGCAGGCAGGGCAGAAGTGCCAAGCCCTTGGCAGAGCAGCCAGAGCAGGAAGCCGGCACAGGCAGGCTGGACTGAGGCTCTGCGCACCCGCAGCAGAGGAACCGGGGCGGGAAGCCGGCACAGGTGGGCAGGGCAGAGGGGTCACTCCTGTGGCAGAGGAGCCTAGTGGGAAGCCAGAAGCCAGGGGACCATAGCTGTATTCTGGAAAACCCAGACATATTAGGCATGGAGCCAGGCCCTGTCAGTCTCCGTGATGACAAACAAAGTCCACAGAATCTGTGCCTGGGCAAACGGGTCCATACCATCAGAACCATTACAGGCTGATCACTCAGTGTGCAACATAGAGAAGTCTGAATTGGGAGCAGTGAAACAATCCCAGGCCATTTCTCACTACCTGGGAATTGGCTGCACCAGCTCACAGTGCTTCAGGCTATTAGAATCACAGTGAACATGAGATCCCCCTGTAAGCAATGACAGATAGCCAAGCAATTCGACTCCTACACCAAAGCATCCCCTGTAGATCCAAGCCCAGAAAACGATGAGAGTAGACAGCTAAACACATCCATAGGGCCAAAGGTCCAAGAAAAAAAAAAAGAAATCAAGAAAATATGACTCCAACAACGCAGAACTATCCTAGCTCATCCAATTCGGATGACCTCACACCAACAGAAACACATGAAAACGATGACAATTCTGCATTATGGAAAGTGATAGAGTCCCTTCAAGAAGAACTTAAATCTATGAATGAATTCAAAGAAGCCACAATTTTACAAGTCAAAACAATGAATAACACCATTAAAGAGCTCCAAGCAAGGTGGCACAGCTTGAAGAGAAAAAAGACAAAACAATGAAAGATTTCCAGACAAAAACAAGCAAACTGGAGAAGGAAATGTACAAAACGAACAATACCATACAAGACATGAAAATAGAAATAGAAACAATAAAGAAAACACAGTCAGAGTTAAAAGAGGAAGTGGAGAATCAAGGGAAGAGAACAGGAACTACAGATGTGAGTATCAAAAATAGGATGCAAGAAATGGAAGACAGGATCTCAGGCATGGAAGATTTGATGGAAGAAATCAGTACAACATCCAAAGAAAATGAGAAGGCTAAAAAATCTCTCACCCACAACATCCAAGAAATCAAGGACTCAATAAAAAGACAGAACCTAAGTATTATAGGCATAGAGGAAAGAGAAGACTCCCGACTCCAAGGTCCAGGAAATATCTTCAACAAAATCATAGAAGAAAACTTCCCAAACCTGAAAAAAGAGATGCCAATAAAAATCCAAGAGGCTTATAGAACACCGAACAGATTAGATCAGAAAAGAAACTCCTCTCGCCACATAATAATTGAAACACCAAATGTACAGAACAAAGAAAGAATATTAAAAGCTGTAAGAGAAAAAGGTCAAGTCACATACAATGGCAGACCCATCAGAATTACACCTGACTTCTCCTCAGAAACTTTAAAAGCTAGAAGGGCCTGGACAGATGTCCTACAAGTCCTGAGAGAACATAGGTGCCCACCCAGACTACTATACCCAGAAAAACTCTCTATCAACATAGATGGAGAAAACAAGATATTCCATGACAAAATCAAACTTAAACAATATCTACCCACAAACACAGCCCTACAGAAAATCCTAGAAGGAAAATTCCAACCCAGAGAAGAAAACTATACCCAAGAAAACAAAGAGAATAGAAAACCCCTCAGCAACTAAACCAAAAGAGGCACAGGACCATCACCTATACCAAACTAATGGGAAATAACAACCCCAGGTCACTAATATCCATCAACATCAATGGACTCAACCCCCCAATAAAAAGACACAGGTTTACAGAGTGGATCCGCAAGCAAGACCCGTCTTTTTGATGCATACAAGAAACACATTTAACTATCAAAGATAGACACTATCTCAGAGTAAAGGGCTGGGAAAAGGTTTTCCAAGCAAATGGACCCAGGAAGCAAGCTGGAGTAGCCATCCTAATATCAAACAAAACAGACTTACAACTGAAGTTAATGAAAAAAGACGGAGAAGGGCATTATATACTCATTAAAGGGAATATTCATCAAGAGGACAACTCAATATTGAACATCTATGCCCCAAATACAAAGGCACCTACATTTGTAAAAGAAACACTTCTAAAACTTAAATCGCATGTCGATCGCAACACATTAGTAGTGCGAGACTTCAACACCCCACTCACAACAATGGACAGATCATCAAGACTGAGGCCAAACAGAGAAATATTGAGTCTAACAGAGATCATGAAACAAAAGGACCTAAAAGATATCTACAGAACGTTTCACCCAAACACAAAGGAATACACCTTCTTCTCAGCACCTCAAGGAACCTTCTCCAAAATTGATCACATAGTTGGACACAAAGATAGTCTCAAGAGATACAACACAATTGAAATAACCCCTTGTATCTTATCAGACCACCATGGAATAAAGCTGGTCTTCAACAGCAAAAGAATCAACAGAAAGCCTACACACACATGGAAATTGAACAGTTCCTTACTGGATGACTACTGGGTCAGGGAAGAAATAAAGAAGGAAATCAAAGACTTCTTAAAATCCAACGTCAATGAAGGCACAACATACCCAAACCTATGGGATACAATGAAAGCTGTGCTACGAGGAAAGTTCATAGCACTAAGTGCTTTCAAAAAGAAAATTGTGACAGCTCATATTAGCGAATTAACAGCTAAACTGGGTGAATTGGGAAAAAAAAGAAGCAAACACTCCCAAGAAGAGCAGAAGGCAGGAAATCATCAAACTTAGGGCTGAATTCAACAACTTAGAAACAAAAAGATCTATACAAAGAATCAATGAAACCAAGAGTTGGTTCTTCGAGAAAATCAACAAAATAGACAGACCCCTAGCCAACTTAACTAAAAGGCAAAGGGAAAGAACCCAAATCAACACAATCAGAAATGAAAAGGGAGAAATAACAATAGACATTGAGGAGATCCAGAAAATACTTGGGTACTACTTTAAAAATCTATATTCCACCAAATTTGAAAACCTAAGTTAAATGGACCATTTCCTCAATAGATTCCACCTACCAAACTAAATCAAGATCAGATTAACAGCTTATACAGCCCAATAACCCCTAAGGAAATAGAAACAGTCATTAATAATATCCCAACCAAAAAAAGCCCAGGGCCAGATGGCTTTAGCATGGAATTCTACAGGACCTTCAAAGAGGAACTAACACCATTACTCTTCAAACTCTTCCACCACATAGAATCAGAAAGAACACTGCCAAACTCATTCTATGAGGCCACTGTCACTCTGATTCCTAAACCACACAAAGACCCAACAAAGAAAGAGAACTTCAGACCAATCTCCCTCATGAACATAGATGCAAAAATACTTAATAAGATACTAGTAAACCGAATTCAAGAACACATCAAAAATATCATACATCATGATCAAGTAGGCTTCATCCCAGGAATGCAGGGATGGTTCAACATGCAAAAGTCTATCAACGTAATTCACCATATAAACAAGATGAAAGAAAAAACCACATGATAATTTCGCTAGATGCAGAAAAAGCATTTGACAAAATACAACACCCCTTCATGCTAAAAGTTCTGGAGAGCACGGGCATACAAGGACCATACCTAGAAATAATAAAGGCAATATACAGCAAGCCAGTGGCCAACATCAAATTAAATGGAGAGAAGCTTGAAGCATTTCCTCTAAACTCAGGGACAAAACAAGGATGTCCACTTTCACCATATCTCTTCAATATAGTACTTGAAATCCTTGCTAGAGCAATAAGACAACTAAAGGAGATCAAAGGGATAAATATTGGAAACGAAGAAGTCAAATTACCCCTATTTGAAGATGATATGTTAGTATCCATAAGCAACCCCAAAAACTCCACCAAAGAACTCTTATAGCTGATAAACAACTTCAGCAATGTGGCTGGATACAAAATTAACTCAAAAAAATCAGAAGCCCTTCTTTACATAACAAACAAATGTACTGAGAAAGAAATAAGGGAAACAACCTCCTTTACAATAGCCACAAACAATATAAAATACCTGGGGATAATTCTAAACAAGCAAGTAAAGGACCTATACAACAAGAACTTCGAGCCCCTGAAGAAAGAAATGGAAGAGGCCTTTAGAAGATGGAAAGATCTCCCATGCTCATGGATAGGATAGGTAGGATCAACATAATAAAAATGTCTATCCTACCAAAATCAATATAGTGACTCAATTCAATTCCTATCAAAATACCAACACAATTCTTTATAGACCTGGAAAGAGCTATTCTCAATTTCATATGGAGCAACAAAAAGCCCAGAATAGCTAAATCAATCCTGTACAGTAAAAAAGCATCTGGAAGTATCACCATCCCAGATTTCAAGCTGTACTGCAGAGCAATAGTAATAAAAACAGCATGGTACTGGTATAGAAACAGACCAGTGGATCAATGGAATTGAATTGAAGACCCAAACATGGACCCACACACCTATGGCCAACTAATCTTTGACAAAGAAGCCAAAACCGCACAATAGAAGAAGGACAGCATCTTCAACAAATGGTGCTGGTCCAACTGCATGTCCACTTGTAACAATCAAATTAGACCCATACATATCACCTTGTACAAAACTTAAATCCAAGTGGATCAAAGACCTTAATATAAGGCTGGTCACACTAAATCTACTAGAAGAAAAAGTAAGAGAAACCCTCGAACTCATTGGCACAGGTGACAACTTCCTGAACAGAACACCAACAGCTCAGGACCCGAGATCAACAATCAATAAATGTGACCTCATGAAACTGAAAAGCTTCTGTAAGGCAAAAGACACTGTCATTCAAACAAAAAGGCAACCAACAGACTGGGAGAAAATCTTCACCAACCCCACATCTGATAGAGGGTTATTATCTAAAATCTACAAAGAACTCAAGAAACTAAATGCCAAGAAACCAAATAATCCAATCAAAAAATGGGAGATGGAGCCAAATATAGAATTCACAAAGGAGGAATCCCTAATGGCCGAGAGACACCTGAAGAAATGCTCAACATCCTTAATCATCAGAGAAATGCAACTCAAGACGACTCTGAGATTCCATCTCACACCTGTCAGAATGGCTAAGATGTAAAGCTCAAATGACAGCACATGCTGGTGAGGGTGTGGAGAAAGGGGAACCCTACTCCATTGCTGGTGGGAGTGCAGGCTTGTGCAACCACTATGGAGGTCAGTATGGCGATATCTTAGAAATCTTGGAATAACTTTGCCTCAGGACCCAGCCATACCACTTCTGGGTATACACCCAAAGGACTCCTCATGGAGTCATAGGGAAGTCTCCTCATCTATGTTCATAGCAGCCTTATTTGTAATAGCTAGAAATTGGAAACAACCTAGTTGTCCCTCAACTGAAGAATGGATTAAAAAACTGTGCTACATCTATACAATGCAATATTACTCAGCTATCAGAAACAATGAAATTATGCAATTTGCAACCAAATGGATGGAACTAGAGAAGGTCATCCTGAGTGAGCTAACCCAGACTCAGAAGGATGCACATGGCATCTATTCACTTATAGTAGCATTTTAACTATATCGTACAGGATATCTGTACTACAACCAACACACCAAAAGGAACATGGACATAGACTTTTTTTTCTTTTTCCTTTTTCTTTTTCCTTTCTTTTTTTTTTTTTGTTGTTGTTCTTTGTTTTTTGGGGTTTGTGTGTTTGTTGGTCTTTTTTTTAGCAAGGAGACACCTTTCACTGGCAGTACTGCCTCGTAGGCCCCCAGTGTATGAAGAGGCTCTTGGCCCTCATATGACTCCTGAACTGTAGCGAGGGACTGTTATGAGGGACACTCCACCCCAGAGGAACAAGAGGGAAGGGTTAGGGGGTAGAGGATGGGAGGATGGAGCTGGGAAGCGGGGAAAGAAGACAATATGTTAGAGATGTAACCTGAAGCAACAAACAAATAAATTTATTAATTAGAAAAGCAGGTAACAATTTTAAAACACTGTAAATAAAATATAGGTCACAGCCATTCAACCTGGTTTTATAAACCTCCAAGAGTCAAAAAAACTTAGAGCTAAGGTAAAATACATGAAAATTGTGGTGTTAACCCATGCCTTTAACTTCAGCAGAGACGGGAGGAGCACTATAGAGTTAGTGGTCTTATAAATTCTAGAGTTACACGGAACAGGGTGGTGAGGGTGCACACTCTTAATCCCATCATTCAAGAAGAGTACACCCTTAATCCCAACACACTAGAGACAGGAGAAACAGACAGATCTCAGAGCTCAAGGTCAGCCTGATACAAAACAAACTCTAAATAGAGAAAAACTTTGATCCAGGAGTGGTGGAACACATCTTTAATCCCTTCAGATGGGAACCACAGGTCTTTGATCCTAATAATTAGAATGCAGAGACAGACACATAGGATTTGGAAGGACCTAAGTTTAAAAGCTACTTACAAAAGGCCTACTCAATACAAACAAATTGTCCTTTGAGATCTCAAAATATATACACTGAAGCTTGTTTAGCTCCAAAATAAAAACTCCATTTATTCATACCCATTTTTTTATTTATTGTCTTTACTGTTTATTTTCTTAAATAATAATCACCTGTACTTACTTCCCTATTCTTATTGTTCAAAATTATGCTTATTTTTCACTCTTTTTTTTTACTGTTTATTTATTACTTCTATTTACATCTCCATCACAGTCCCCTCCCTCCACCTCTCCCGGGCCCATCTTCTCACCTGCCCACCCGCCCACCCTCTCCCACCTATCCTACTCATCCGGTGTGAGGTGCCCTACATATCAGCCCCCTTCAGTTCAGCATCCATATGATGGCTAAGAGCTTTCTCTTGCACTGGGGACTACATGGCAGCTACACTAGGGCAAAGTGTCCCACTAACAAGTAACAAAGTCTATGCTCCAGTTCCTTTCAGCCTATTGTTTGTAGGATACTTATCTTGGACTATGTGACTAAACTTCAGTTATATGTGAATAGATGCCATGTGCATCTTTCTGGGTCTGGGTTAGCTCACTCAGGATGAGCTTTTCTAGTTCCATCCATTTGGCTGCAAATTTATGATTTCCTTGTTTCTGATGGCTGAGTAGTATTCCATTGTGTACATGTACTACTGTTTTTTTTTTTTTTTTATCCATTCATCTGTTGAGGGAAATCTGGGTTATTCCCAGTTTCTAGCTTTTACAAATAAAGCTGCTATGAACATAGTTGTGGGATGTCCTACTGGATTGGTGAGGAATCGTTTGGATATGTACCCAGAATTGGTATGACTGGGTCTTGAGGTAGAGCTATTCCATCTTTTCTAAGATATAGCCAGACTGATTTCCATACTGGTTGTAAAGTTTGCACTCCCACCAATAATGTGGGAGTGTTCCACTTTCTCGAAAACCTTGCCAACATGTATGTGCTGTCATTTGAGTTTTTGATCTTAGCCAATCTGACAGGTGTGAGATGGAATATCAGAGTTGTCTTGAGTTGTATTTCTCTGATGATTAAGGATGGTGAGCATTTCTTCAAATGTCTCACTGACATTACAGATTCCTCCTTTGTGAATTCTCAGTTTAGCTCTGTTTCCCATTTTTTGATTGGATTATTTGGTTTCTTCGTGTTTAATTTCTTGAGTTCTTCATAAATTATGGATATTAGCCTTCTGTCAAAAGTGGGGTTGGTAAAGATCTATTCCCAATCTTTAGGTTGCCATTTTGTTCTAATGACAGTGTCTTTGCCTTGCAGAAGCTTCTCAGTTTCATGATGTGCCATTTATTGTTTATTGGTCTTAGAGCCTGAGCTATTGATGTTATGTTCAGGAAGTTGTCCTGTGCTGATGAGTTTGTGGGTTTTCCCCACTTTCTCTTCTCACAGGTTTAGTGTGTCAGGCCTTATGTTAAGGTCTTTGATCCACTTGGACTTAAGTTTTGTGCAAGGTGATAAGTATGGGTCTAATTTCATTCTTTTTACATATCGACATCCAGTTAGACCTGCACCATTTGTTGAAGACTCTGTCCTCTTTCCATTGTACAGTTTTGGCTTCTTTTTCAAAAAATAAGTGATCATAGGTGTGTGGGTTCATTTCTGATTCTTCAATTCAATTCCATTGATCGACTAGTTTGTTTGTACACCAGTACCATATTGTTTTATTAATACTGCTCTGTAGTATTGTCTGAAATCAGGGATGGTGATACTTCCATTTTTTTTTAATTGTACAGGATTGATTTAGCTATTCTGGGTTTTTTGTTATTTCATATGAAGTTGAGAATTGTTTTCTCAAGGTCTATAAAAAATTGTTTTCGTATTTTGATAGGAACTACATTGAATCTGTATACTGCCTTTGGCAGGATGGCCATTTTTATTATGTTGATCCTACCTATCCATGAGCATGGGAGATCTTTCCAGCTTCTAATGTACTCTTCAATTTCTTTCTTCAAGAACTTGAAGTTCTTGTCATACAGGTTTTTCACTTGCTTGGTTAGAGTTACCCGCAGGCATTTTATATTGTTTGTGGCTATTTTGAAGGGTGTTATTTCCCTAATTTCTTTCTCAGTCCATTTATCTTTTGTATAAAGAAGGACTTCAGATTTCTTGAATTAATTTTGTATCCAGCCACCTTGATGAAGGAATTTATCACTTATAGAAGTTCTCTGATGGAATTTTGGGGGTCACTTTCATATGGTCTGCAAATAGGGAAAATTTGACTTCTTTGTTTTCAATTTGTATCCCCTTGATCTCCTTTAGTTTTCTCATTGCTCTAGCAAGAACATCAAGTACTATGTTGAAGAGATATGGCAAAACTGGGCATCCTTGCTTTGTCATTCTGTTTAGAGGAAATGCTTTAAGTTTCCTTCCATTTAATTTGATGTAGGCTACTAACTTGCTATATATCGCCTTTATTATTTCTAGGTATGGTCCCATTCTCTTCAGGACTTTTAGCATGAAGGGGTGTGGTATTTTGTCAAATGCTTTTTCAGCATCCAGCAAGATAATCATGTATTTTTTCTTTCACCTTGTTTATATGGTGAATTATGTTTTTGGATTTTCATATGTTGAAATTCCCTACATTACTGGTATGAAGCCTACTTGATCATGGTGTATAACACTTTTGATGTGTTCTTGGATTAGGTCTGCTAGCATTTTATTAAGCATTTAATAAACTTTTAGTTATTATTAATTTATTTAGTAATAATAAATTAATTTGAAATAGTAAGTTTTATTAATTTTTGCACCTATGTTCATGAGGGAGATTGGTCTGAAATTCTCTTTCTTTGTTGGGTTTTTGTGTGGTTTAGGAATCAGGGTGACTGTGGCCTCACAGAATGAGTTTGGCAGAGTTCCTTCTGATTCTATTTTTGGAAGAGTTTCAAGAGTATTGGTATTAGCTCTTCTTTGAAGGTCTGGTAGAATTCTGTGCTAAAACCATCTGGCCCTGGGCTTTTTTTGGTTGGGAGACTTTTAGTGACTGTTTCTATTTCCTTAGGGGTTATATGACTGTGTAATTTATTAACCTGATCTTGATTTAACTTTGGTAGTTAGAATCTATCAAGAAAGTTGTCCATTTCACTTAGGTTTTCAAATTTGGTGGAGTACAGATTTTTAATATAGGACCTAAGGATTCTCTGGATTTCCTCAATGTCTGTTGTTATTTCTCCCATTTCATTTCTGATTTTGTTGATTTGAGTTTTTTCCCTCTGCCTTTTAGTTAATTTGGTTAAGGGTTTGTCTATTTTGTTGATTTTTCAAAGGACCAATTCTTGTGTTCATTGATTTATGTATTTTTCTTTTTGTTTCTAAGTTGATAATTTCAGCCCTAATTTTGATGATTTTTTTCCTTCTACTCCTCTTGGGAATATTTGCTTTTTTTTTCTAGATCGTCCAGTTCTGCTGTTAATATGCTGATATGAGCTGTCACAATTTCCTTTTGAAGGCACTTAGTGCTATGAACTTTCCTCGTAGCACTGTTTTCATTGTGTCCCATAGATTTGGGTATGTTGTGTCTTTTTCGTTGGATTTTAAGAAGTCTTGACTTCCTTCATTATTTCTTCCCTGACCCAGTAGTCATTCAGTAGAGAGTTGTTCAGTTTCCATGTTTGTGTGTAGGCTTTCTGTTGATTCTTTTGCTGTTTAAGTCCAACTTTATTCCATGGTGGTCTGATAATATACAAGGGGTTATTTCAATTTTCTTGTATCTGTTGAAGCTTGCTTTGTGTCTGACTATATGGTTGATTTTGGAGAACATTCCATGTGGTGGTGAAAAGAAGGTGTATTCTTTTGTGTTTGGGTCAAGCGTTCTGTAGATATCTGTTAGGTCCATTTGGTTCATGACCTCTGTTATGACTCATAAATTCTCTGTTTGGTTTCTGTCTAGATGACCTGTCCATTGTTGTGATTGGGGTGTTGAAGTCTCCCACTCCTAATGTGTGGGGATCAAAGTATGGTTGAAGCTTTAGAAGAGTTTCTTTTACAAATGTTGGTGCCCTTGTATTTGGAGCACAGTTAATCCGTATTGAGATATCATCTTGATGAATTTTTCCTTTAACGAGTATGTAGTGCCCCTCCCTATCTTTAATAATTAACTTCAGGTGAAAGTCTATTTTATTTGATAGTAGGATGGCCACTCCAGCTTGCTTCCTGGGACAGTTTGCTTGGAAAATCTTTTCACACCCTTTACTCTGAGGTAGCATCTATTTTTGTTAGTGAGATGCGTTTCTTGTATGCAGCAAAAAGATGGGTCTTGTTTATGGATCCATTCTGTAAGCCTGTGTCTTTTTCTTGGGGAGTTGAGTCCGTTGATGTTGATGGATATTAATGACGAAAGGTTCCTATTTCTTGTTATTTTGATGAAGGTGGTGGTTGTGTGTTTAATTTGGTTTAGATTCAGTGGAGTTTTTTGCTTTCTCTGTTTTTTTGGGTGTAGTATTCTTCTCTGGGTTTCAATTTTCCTTCCAGGATCTTCTGTAGGGATGGATTGATGGATAGATACTGTTTAAATTTTCTTTTGTCATGGAATATCTTGTTTTCTCTGTCTATGTTGATAGAGAGTTTTGCTGCTTATAGTAGTCTGGCCAGCACCTATGTTCTCTTAGGGCTTGTAGGACATCTGCCCAGGCCCTTCTGGCTTTTAAAGTTTCTGAGGAGAAGTCAGGTGTAATTCTGATAGGTCTGCCATTATATGATACATGACCTTTTTATCTTAGAGCTTTTAATATTCTTTCTTTGTTCTGTACATTTGGAGTTTCAATTATTATTTGGCAAGAGGAGTTTCTTTTCTGGTCCAATCTCTTTGGTGTTCTGTATGTCTCTTGGAATTTTATTGGCATCTCTTTCTTTAGGTTTGGGAAGTTTTCTTCTATGATTTTGTTGAAGATGTTTCCTGGACTTTGGAGTTGGGAGTCTTCTCTTTCCTCTTTGCCTATACTTCTTAGGTTCCATGTTTTCATTGAGTCCTTTATTTCTTGGATGTTGTGGGTGAGAATTTTTTTAGATTTCTCATTTTCTTTGCTTGTTGTACTGATTTCTTCAATTGAATCTTCCGCCCCGGAGATTCTGTCTTTCATCTCTTGTATCCTATTTTTGATGCTCATGTCTGTATTTCCTATTCTCTTCCCTTGACTTTCCACCTCCAGGATTGTCTCTGCTTATGTATTCTTTATTGCTTTTGCTTCCCATTTCAAATCTTGAACAATATTATCCATTTTCTATGTTTCCTGCTCCAATTTGCTTGTCTTTGTCTGAAAATCTTTCAAATCTTTCGTTGCCTTGTCTGTTTCTCATTCAAGTTCGGCTACATTGGCTTGGAGGTCTCCAATGGCATTCTTCATTGTTTTCATTTGTAAAACTGCAGATTCTTTAAATTCTCTCGGGATTAAATTTCTTCTTGGAAGGACTCCATCATTTTCCTTAGTATAGATTTGTCATCATTTTCATGTGTTTCTTCTGTGATGGGATGTTCAGGGCTTGATGTGTTAAACTCACTGAATTTTGTTGGAGTCATATTTCCCTGATTTTTGTCAGTTTTGTTCTTTTGCTGACCTTTAGTCATCTGGTTTCCCTAAACGCTTCTTCCTGATGTCTTCTGGACCTGGTGCCAAGGAGGGAGCTTTGGTGTATAGTCCGTATAATCTTGGTGGTCTGTAGCTTGATTCAAGCTATGTGGGGTTTTGAGATGGTGGCTTGGTCTCCGTGGACCCCCCCGAAGTTCACTCCTTCCTGTTGTGTCCCAATTGGTAACTCAGGTCAGGGATTGGGTGGGATGAGGTACTTCAGCCTGCAGGATCTTCGCTTCTAGTGGGTCTTCCTAGTGGTGTCTGTGGGGCTCAGAGAACCATGAGTTGTAGGCTAGAGCCACAGATCTCCTGCCACTCATGTGTCTGATCCAAGGGTCAGATCTGTGGTTGTGCTCCCCCTGGGCAGCTTCTTCTATTTGGTCCTCAGTGCACCTCTGAGCCTCTCGGCCCTAATAAGTAAGCCCTTATAGACTGTATCACCCAGGCAGTGCACAAAGGCCAAGAATTCAGGCAGTGCACAAAGCCCAAGAATTCACTGCTGCTGTGCAGGAGGTGTAGATGCTGAAGATAGGGTATCCTGCTGAGAAGGGGAAAGGTGGACTGGATCCTGTAAGAATAACACAACTGGTCTGCTGAGCTTGGACTCAGTGGAGTTCCACAGTCTTATAACTTGACCACCCATATTTCAGCCCACTCTGATCTTACCATTGCAGTGACCATGTGAATGCTCAGGGAGCCTGGAGGTACCTCTATCAGGCAGTTGGGGCTGCCTCTCAAGGCCCTGCAGTGATCAGACCTGCTGGACACTGTAACAGTGCAGGAAGAGCAGCCTTCTGCCCTGTCTGGGCACAATGTTCTTCCATGTGATTGTATAACCAGTAGAGGGACCTGTATGCCCAGCACCTTTCTGGGTAAGTCCAGATATGCTTTGGCCTCACAGACCACCACTCCACTGGAGATAAATCTTGGTGATCCTGCAGTTTCCTGTTTGGAATGCCAGAGTGGAAGCTGGGTGCTCCGGAGTACCCCTGTCTGGGGTTTGGAGCTATTATTGGGTATATGAGTGAATTGATGCCCGCTTCCAGGTCTCAGACCTCTGCCCCATGCTGCTGGCCTCAGCTGTGTTCCCCAGACCTCTGCTCTGGGCCCCAGTTATCTGCCCAGAGCTGCTGGCCTCTGCTCTGTGCCTTGGGCCTGTGCCCCACACTACTGGCATATGCTCTGGGTCCTGGGTCTCTGCTACACACTGCTGGTCTCTGCTCTGGGCCCAGGCTTCTGCTCAGCAGCTGTTAGGTCTGTTTCCCTGAGTGTCTGGGAGTCCCACCCAGGGATCCCCACTAGTCCCTGGGTTCTCTACCTAAAACCCACGTTTCCACTTCTCAGGTTGTTGGTCAGCTTGTTTATATTTCTATGATATTATAGCTATTTTTTCCTGTGTTCAAAAATGTGTCCTCCATGCCATCTGCCACCATCTTGGATTCTCCTCAATAAAATTCGTATCAAAATACCAACACAATTTTTTACAGACCTTTAAAAGACAATTCCCCATTTCATATTGGAATAACAAATAACCCATAATAGTTAAATCAGTCCTATATAATAAAAAATCATCTGGAGGTATCATTATCCCAGATTTTAAGCTATAGTATAGAACAATACTAATAAAAACAGCATGGTACTGATATAGAAACAGACCAGTTGATCAATGGAATAGAATTAAAAGCCCAGAAATAAATCCATACAGCTATGGTCACTTAATTTTTGACAAAGAAGCTAAAACCGTACAATGGAAAAAGGACAGCATCTTCAACAAATGGCACTGGTTTAGCTGGAGGTGAACATGTAAAAGAATGTTAATAGAACTGTATTTATCAACTTGTGCAAAACTTAAGTCCAAGTGGATCAAAGACCTTAACATAAAGCCAGACACACTAAATCTAATAGATGAGAAAGTGGGGAAAAGCCTCAAACTCATTGGCATAGCTGACAACTTCCAGAACAGAGCACCAATATTTTTTCATTCTTGATGGGATCTGAAATGTTAATGTTGGGAAATGATTTCTCCTTACCACATCTCCCTCCTTTTGGCTCAGGCATCACCATGTATTGATATTCAGCTTTGTTTTTTTCAGCTTTTCTTACTTTGTCTGTCAGGATTTCCTATTTTTATCAAGTTAATGTTATATAATGAAGATCTTACCTTTTTTCTTGTAAAGATAAAATGAGTTATCCATCAGGAAGTATTAAATTATTCATTTTTCTATTTTACCAGTACTATATCTAACCTTTTTCAATATCTGTAAGTTATCTTCTGAAAGTGTTCATGCTTTCTTTTTCCTCTCTTCAATTAACACATCTTTCAGACTCTGAATTCACATTAGGTATGGTTTTTAGATAGTCTCTTATTTTTGTATATTCCTTAAATCTCTCCATAATACTGATTTCTTATGACCCATCCTGATAATAAGATTATATATTTTGATAAAAACAACAACAAAAGTGCCATTGATTTTTATTTTCATAAAATTATATAGCCAAAGGCTCCTCAGCTTGTCCACTTCAAATGAGTCTTTTAATCCCTCCCCTTTTCCCAATGAGATCAGTCTGTAACTATCATTTCAGAATGTCTTGAGTATGGTATATTTCAACCTACTTACTGTGCTATTTTATATATTTTCTGAAGTTTTGGTTGCATGATAATGTTTAACAGTTTTTAATCATATTCTATGAACTGAGTGTTCCTTAACTATGTCCCTCCATTGTAAATGAAATCTGTTTAATAAGATGTACTCCATCTCATTAATTATTATTCTACTTATTTAGTGCTTGAAACATAAATACATGTGCTTTATTGCCATTATATTTTCATATTCATACATGCATGTATGCGTTAACAACATGTACATCATATATGACATATACATTGCCTATATTGTACAAATAAGTTTTAAGCTATTGAGGAAAGAACTGTACACAAAAATTTTGTATGACTCATGAGTTTTAGGACAAAGCTTTACCTGGTTGATCTTAAATGTAAGCCACTTAATAAAAATGCTTCAGGTGAATAAAACATGGATATTATAGCCTATTAGAATGTAGAGTCAATAAACTTGAGAGAAAAATGATTTCTTGAATAACCATTAAAGATGATGCAAGAACATGCGAGAAACAAATATCCAACAATGTTTAGAAACACACGTTTCAATATCAGTGGCAACAGTTCATAGCAGAAGTTTGTTTTAGCAAGTTGTTTGTCTTTGATATACTGATTAATTTGAGCAGGTTGAAACTTGAGAATTTATTTCTGTGAATTTCAAATTAAGTGGATGTTAGTTGTTAAGCAAATAATAATCGTGCTACAACTCTCTGACCCAAAAATGCTAAATAACAAGGAGAGCTCTAAAGGGATGTATGGATATCCCTGAGAAAGGGAAATAGAATGGAATTTGCTGGTGGACTTGTGGCAGATGGGAATTGGGGGAGGATTTATCAAGTAGAGGGTGGTAGGGATGAAGAAAGTATGGGAAAAGAAGACAATAATTGGAAGACTTTGGTGGTGGTGGTGGTGGGGGATTGATGTGTAAACCTAGTACAATAGAAACTCCCAGGATTCTACAGGATGACACTAGACAGGACTCCTACTAATGGAAGATATGGAGACATCTTCTGTAATCAGGCAACTTCCAGTAGTGGAATTGGGACACCAATCCAGCCAAAAAATCTTTGACCTTCAATCTATACTGCCTGTATATATGATGGGGCAAGGAGGCACAGAATATGTGAAAATGGCCAACCAATGACTGGTCTAATTTTAGGCCCACAAGAAGAAAGAGAGCTCATGCCAAACACTGCCTCTATAATCAGGAACCAGAAGTTGCATAGCCCAGAGATCAAGAACAGAAAAAAAAATCAATAAAATGACTCCTAATGGTATTCTGCTATACTCATAGATCTGTGACAAGCCCTATCATCATTAGAGAAACTTCTTCTAGCAGCTAATTAGATGTTTATTGTTTTTATTTAATAAATAAAAATTGGTTCAGATGCAGAGACCCACAACTAAATATTAGAGAGAGAAAGTCCCAAATTGGAGAGTCCATCAGCCCCTCAGATGGGAAGGAAGATTTGTAGGAGTCATAGGGGTCAAGTACACCAAGCAAACACAGCCCACAGAATCAATTAAGCAGGCTCATAAGGGCTCACAAAGACTAAAGCAGCAATCACAGAGCCTGCACAGATTTGTGCTATGTCCTCTGCAAATATGTTGTAGTTGTTATCTTAGTGTTTCTCTGGAACTTCTAACTGTAGGAGCAGGGATGCCTCCAACTCTTTTGCCTCCCTTGGAACACTTTTCCTTCTACTGAGTTTCCTTGCCTAGCCCTGATATGAGCCCGTGTGTCTAGTATTTTTGTAACTTGTTAAGTTGATACCCCCGGGAGTCCTGCTCTTTTCTGAAGGGAAACAGAGGAGAGGTGGATCTGGGGAAGAGGGCCAGGTGTGGGGTGGTACTCTAAGAGGAGTGGAGGGAGGGGAAACTGAGGTACAGAATGCATTGTATGAGATAAGAAATTAAAGAGTGAATATCCATTGTAAGAGAAAGCTATGTGTACTCGAGCTTCTATTTCCAGGGCACTATTAAAGAACTTATGTGGGACTACAGAAACATATGGAACACATGTTATAATAAGCTAGAACTGTGCAAAACACACAGATGATAATATATACAACATTATGGCACAAAAATATATTCTGCTCAGCAGAAAAAAAGAGCTCTGCTTTTTGGGTTATACTTAAACATTTCCTAAGCTAGAATGCATTGACTAGACTAAGCATCTCTCATATCTTAGACTAATGGGGCATCCTCCTTACTCTTCAACATGATTCTGTCTACAGTCACCATTGTAGAAATTAGATGTTATGTTTTCAGAGCTTCCTTCTGCACTGCTCAAGGTATAGTGTAGGGTGGTCCCTCTACACATGTTCTTTTAAAGGAAGATTCTTAAGAAAGTAGTGTGCCCAGATGTGTATAGCATTTCACCTTATTTGTCAGGGAAAGTCTACCCTGTACAGGAAATGCTTTGTAACAATTCTTTTGAAGGATTCTTCATGATAGTT
Source organism: Lophiomys imhausi (assembly GCA_907164525.1). Classification (NCBI taxonomy): domain Eukaryota; kingdom Metazoa; phylum Chordata; class Mammalia; order Rodentia; family Muridae; genus Lophiomys; species Lophiomys imhausi. Next base: position 12,763,033 of record CAJQZJ010001694.1, on the reverse strand, counting down.
GTTAAGTCAAGACTAAAATAATTTTAGTAAAAGGAGCCAGTATGTTACATATATATGTATATATGTGTGTGCACATATGTACATATATGTATATGTATGTGTATTTGTATACACACAGACACACACATTATATATATATAAAACAGAATATATATATAACAGAATATATATGTATATATATATATACATATATATTCTGCTACAGACATTAGCTATAGTGCTAGGAACATCCTCTGATTTCTATGTGAGGACTGCATCTGTCATGCCTTGACATTAGGCCATCTGTAGGACAATTTCCAAGAATGGGACTGAGTTCAATAATTACGTTGGCTTTTAGACATTTCTACCATCACTTGTAACTGTTTAGTAATGGTGTCCTGGCTTATAAAGTAGGCTCGAGATTGAAACCCAGGTATGGGAAAGAATGTTAACAATTTTACTGGTTATGCTAGTGTTTCAAGGTGCTTCAAAGAATGTCTGTTGTCACTGAATCGTGGTCTTCACTCATGAAACTTGGGAAACTTCATTCTTTATGTAAAGCTGTCATTGAATCCAGAGTCCCATCTTCCTCTCAGAGTGTGGAGCATTATCCTTTATAGTACTCTCCATCTTTACATAGAAGAAAAACCCTTTTTCTTAGAAACCCACTGAGGGTGGTCATCTTCTAGTATTATGGCTTTAAATAGCTGTATTAAACACTGCTTTTTAGAACCTCTTTCTTTAGCCTGGGAATCTCTGTGGTTATAAATTACTAGTTTCAGGATTAAGGCGTCAGTTGGACTAGTTTGATTGATTGATTCATTATCCATTCATTTTTAAGTTAAAAAGTCTGGCCCTCAGAAAGTTGATTTTGTTGTTGGGCACTTTAAAGACAAATTTACAGTTAACTTGAAATGTCTGGACTGTTTATCTTTGGGGAAGGGGAGCAAATTGGCCAATAAACTGGATTCATAACAAAAAACCTTATCTTATAATATATGCTCATTCCTTCATTCATTCATTTGTTTCATCTATGTTGTATATGAATTCTCATTTAGTGGGGTTATGTGTACATGGAGGTGTGTACATACATGCTTGAAGAGGCCAGAGGCCAATGTTGGCTGTCTTATTCCATCCCATTTTTGTCATTATGGCATATGCATTTTTGTATGTGGTGCCCAGGCATTTTTGTATGCATGTTCACCTTTGTGTGAGTGCACATATGTGCAGATAGACATGGCACTCTGGTTAACAATAGTCATCTTTTGTGATAACACCATAGCTTACTTACTGAGACATGGTCTTTCTATGTACCCAGAGTTTACCAATTTGTCTACTGTAGTTTGCCAGATTACCCTTGATACTCCATCTCTGCCTCCAGAGTGTTAGCTTTACCCTTGTGCAGACATACTTGCTTAAATTTTTTATGGGTGCTAGGAATCATAATTCTGGTCCTTGGGTTTTTGAAAAAAACTCTATCCAAGGAGGCATTCCCAGCCCTGTCTACATTAATTTTTTAGACAAATCCTCTCCTCATTGTTCTCAGAGCCCAGTAGATACGTAGATAGACTAGCCAATGAACTCTGCAGACTACCCTGTCTCCATTCAGGGGCTGTATAAGCCCATGACTATACTGCATTTTGTATGGTGCTGGGGATATGAACTCAGAGCCTTTTGCTTGGCTAGCAATGCCTTCCCAACTGAGCCATTGCTTCTGTCCAAAAGAAAGATTAATCAACTTTAATTCTAGTGATATTTATAAAATGCAGATCTCTCTTAATTTCTATCTTTCATAAATATTTTTGTGACTTATGTAGACCTTTTGCAGTTTTCTTCATGGTTTTGTCCTTACTACAATACTTTGGACAAAAATATCATCTGTAATGTTTTATCAATGAAAAACATTCTCTTTTTTCTTTTCTTTACTGTGTGTGTGTGTGTGTGTGTGTGTGTGTGTGTGTGTGTGTGTGTGTGGTGTGTGTGTTTAGAGATTAATCAACAGTTAGGGGCATTTTTCTGCTCTTGTAGAGGACCTGGGGTCAATTTCCAGCACCCCTATATAGTGGTTCACAGCCCCCTGTAACTCCAAGTGCAGGGGTTCTCTACACTATTCTGGCCTTGCCATTTTGGTGTTTTTCTAGATTATCATTTTCTTAATATTGTAAGTGATCAGGTTTTAACTTTATTTTTCTGGATTTCATGTTTAAAGGACTGTCTTACTACCTCAAAAACTAAATTCATACTCTATTTGAAGGAATTTTCTTTAGTTATGAAATAAGGAAGACCTAAAGGCAAGAAGAATATGCTGAAGTATAAATAAAGCTTAGGCATGCAAAGTGCCAGGGTGGAAGTATACAGTTCAGCAAGAGTACCAAAAAGGACAAAAATGGGGATAGGCAGTGTAGCTACAGTAGTTGAAAGGTTGACTTTTTCGGGATGCAGTGGCTTGATTGGAGTTCAGTAACATTGTTTCTAACTGGAGCTATCAGAACAGGCCCTCAAGTGATGATATCATCACTGTTGCACTTCCTAGGGGCTATAGCCAGGATTGTTGTCACCCAAACAATATGAGCACCCAAATGGCCCCACTCCCTTTCCTACACCCAATCTCAGTTCCTCATAGTACTTAGGAAGAATGAGTATAGGTACTCAAGAGAGACTGTGATAGTAGCTATTGATTAAGGGTTGTCTATTAGAGAAGAGAGAGCTGGAAAACATGCATAATTCCTTTGTAGTGACTTATTAGTCTTTACCATGGACCTGGGTATCCTATACCAGCAATGCAGAAAAGCAGAGTGACCACTGTTCAAATTAGGCTTGTGATTGGGAGTGATTCCTCTTAGTCAACCCTATAATTAGCAAAATGTATAAGTGAACATAAATTTTAATCCTATGCTGGTTCACCAACTGATGGTGGGTACTGGAGTTTGGTAGGTTCCCTTAAAAATTTCCAGGTTTTTATGTCATGGAACAAGGAGATGAGCACAGGAGATATTAAAAATCAAACAATACAGCTTATTTAAAAGGAATACAGTTTTAAGGAGGAAGTGGACAAGAATGGTCAGGAACTCAATGACACTCATGCCCAAGGGACTGTGTCAGAGAGTAAGATTTCTGGGTCGTTAGCAGAGTATGGGTTTTCTTGCCCATGTTCTTTCTGTTATATATCAGAAGGCTGGAGGTTTTCAGACCTCCCATAGCCTATTCTTTTCTTTCCACCTTCCTGTCTGTTTTTTTGTTTTTGCATGCTAATTTGATATCATTTGTGTAAGATATTCAGAGCTTACTTTTGTACCCTTTTCTCTTGCATCATGTCTACAGTGTTGCAGAATGAATTGTTTCTAAATAGTATTTACAACCATAATCTCATGGAAGGTATAGGCTTTACAAAGTATTTGATATACAAAATCAGGTCCTTCATTTTCAACAACAAATATAATTTGGATTTATTTTTAAGTTAAAATATTTTTCTCTTTATGTTCTGAAGGGAGGGATGTGACTGTTTTTATCTGTAATCTGAGATACTTCAATTAGTCAAAGTTAAAAGAGTTAAATCTTCAAATCCAAGAAAATTGAAATACAAGAATGAGTGGGATTTTCTGGGGAAGTTAAAATGGAAAAAATTACTTAGTCTTTTATGTACTCTCTTCAGAATAAATTTAAGTCATTTCATTAACATACACTTAAATAATTTTATATTCTTATAGTATATATATTCAGTTTGGATTAAAAAACAACTACCTACATCAAAAGGTTTTTCATCATCTAAAACAATATTTTAATTGGTCTATCTGGCATTTGAAATAATACTGTACTTATTATGAAGCAGGTGTTAGTCTGAATATCCTGTTCTTAATTAAAGCATTACAAAGTAAGATTACACACTTCTGTTTTTAAAATATAAAATCTAAAGTTAGTTGGCATGAATAGCAAAATATATGGAGCCATAAGATTTGGCTAGATAACTGATTGCTGAATGTTATCTCTTTAACTTTAGGCTAAACATGTATTGTTTGTGGTTTGAGACATATAATAATATTGTTAATATTGGGATATTATGTTAAAACTTTATTTTAACTTAAATTGAGACATTCTAGTATACTTTTTAGTATCATAAGGTTCTAAAAACAGTTTTGAAATGGATTAGAATCACTTGAAGTAATTTGTGTGTGTGTGTGTGTGTGTGTGTGTGTGTGTGTGTGTGTGTATGTATGTGTAAATCAGAGAAAGAAAATCTATTTATGCTACATTGGAAAAAGGAATGAATCAAGAGTTTCAGTAGACTGGTAAGATAGCTCAGAAGTTAAGGTACTTACTGTTGTGAGACAAAACTTTTCCTATGGAGACTCAACACACAGGTCTACTCACCCTTGATGGGGAGCCCATGACAGAGTAAAGAACTGATACCACTAAAGTTTTATTTGTTGAATGGAATTTATTACAGGAGTATGAATGAGGGGTTATTAACAACTGCAGAAATTACTCAAAGCTAGCTGTATCACTTAAGTCATGGGTGACGAGTTACCAAAGCTGAAAACTTAGAGCTTACTACACAGCCTGCAGGCAGTTCAACGTGTTGTCAAGTGTCCTTTCCAAGTGACTCAATTGGTCTAAACATCTTCCAGATAGCTAGTCTGGTCTCAGAGTCCTCTTTCCAGTTTGACTTACTCTTCTGTGGGGTGAAGGTTGTGAATATAATCAGTTTTAGGTACTTCCAGAAGCTATTTTGGGTTATTTATGTTCTTTCGTAAAAAGCTTCCCTGCATGGTGAATGTTTCAGTATTGGAGGAAACTTTTACATAACGCTTGCTACCAAGTCTGACAAAAGACTTAACTAGGAGCTAGCTACATGGTAGAAGGATAGAATAGATTGTCACAAGTCATCCTTTGATCTCAATATATGCACTACATGCCCTGCTCCCTAAATAAATGCATGTAAAACTTCTTTTAAAAGTCTTGGGACCATCCTTTTCAAGCAGTGTACCTTTGAAACATTGATATATAGGTTAGATTTTTAAGCAAAAGTAAGATTTATGCATATGAAACAGTCTTGATATAGTTTTATCCTGCCTATCATTATCATTGCCCCGGTCTCTCTTCAAAGTTCCCTGACAAATTGTCAGTACTGTGTCAATTCTCCTCAGAAGAAATAATCTCCCTTTTCAGTGGTGTCAGGACCCCAGTATCTTCCTTCCCTAGAAGAGGTCTCATAGAAATTGCAGTTCACTAGAATCCTCTGTCTCAATGATCCTGTAGTCAAACAAGGACCACAGTTGTTTCTCTTTAATAACTTCAGCTCCCGTGAAGGCAGTTACAATTTCTTGCCCTATTTTAACATCACTTTAGGAGAATTTGGTGTGAAAATTCCCAAAACATGTTTATGCGAAGGTACAGCCTTTTTGAGAGTCCAAAACATAGAATTCAAACACTTTATTCTCTACTTCACCAAATAAGAACGGAGAGCAGTTGATGCCTGTTGGTCTAACAGGATAAGAAAGCGGCCATGGAATGGAGTAATGCAAGCATGTGTGAGATCATTCAGTATTTCTTCTCTAGGAAATCTGGCTGAGGGCCAACTAGCTGCAAATGACTGACACTGAAAAAAAATGTGTCTATTTGCTGGAGAATGGCTTTTCCAAACTGGTTCCATTAATTAGGTTTAGCACAGGAGCTCTGGTTATCAGCATATTGTATAACAAGAGCATGGAAATCTTCATACACTGAGAAATAAATCAAAAAGCAAATGCTTATGTAAGATAGAAATACTCTACCAAGACTAGAAGAAAAGGTAAGTTATGATTTACAATTATCTTAACAGGCTTTTACATTTTAACAAAGGAGTCAGTTCTAGCCAGGTACAGCAAAACCACAGAGATAGTAGCTCTAGGGAAATGTATAAAATGATATCCACAGGTTTACGTAAACTTGACTAGGCCATAAGATTAAGCTCACTACTGCTAAGTAAAGCTCTATGGTAAATATCTTGAAATATGAAAGGAAAATGTGATAATTTTGACTTTATGGGCACACCTAAGAGAGAATAGGTTCATATGCATAAACATAAGCAATTTATACACAGCACCCATCAACTCCTGTTGAATCTGTTCCTATGAAAATCATTCCTCCAGAAAGTATGCCCTGATGTATGTTTGGAATGAATAGCAGTCCAGAGTTTCTGGAAAAACTAAAATTCTCTCAGAGGCAGAAATGCAGAGCATAGAATTTAGAAGACCCTAGCATTACCTTGAGATGGTGCCACCCAGAGGACACAGTTGAGCCTCTGGGAGCCTCTACAACACATATATGGTATAATAGGGAGGCTAAGTAGATATTAGTGGAATTCAAGGAAATTACAGCTGGACCCCTTCTCACAATGAAAAGTGTGCAAATCTAGAAACTAGAAGGGCAAAACTCTAATTACTGACCTTTTTCATAACCCTAGATCATTAAGATTAGTTTCTAAATCTGGGGTTCCAAGTGTCCTACAGCTTATAGGATTACTGTATAAAGGGGGTGTTCTGGTGAAGAACAATGATAGAACTTTTTGCCATCCTCTAAGAGTCAATAAAAATGAATCTGTCAATAACTAGGATAGGAACATGCTGTCAGGAAAGCTGCTTGTTCCAGAGACTTTTTCATATGGTATAAAGTCTGACAAAAATTTAAATAGTACAGTGTTACTAATGGTACACAAAAGTCTACTTGTTTTTTACAACATATTCTCTATGTCCTATCTGAATTCTTTTGACAGAGATCACAAAGGCCCAGAACCAAGACAAGCCCAGAGGGAGAGCCTAGTGAGAGTTTAGTGATTGATATAACACATATATTACAAAGTTATGTCAATCCTTCTATGGGGCACACTTTCTATAGCATGAGACAGATGATAAGTGAGCATAAAAACATAATGAAATCATGCAATTTTCAGCCAAATGGATGGAACTAGAGAAGCTCATCCTGAGTGAGCTAACCCAGACTCAGAAGGATGCACCTGGCATATATTCACTTATAATCGGGTTTTAGCCATATAGTACAGGATAACTATACTACAGCCAATGCACCAAAGGGAACATGAACACAGACTTTATTTTTTGTCAATGAGACACTTTGCCCTAGTGGTTCTGCTTTGTAGGCCCCCAGTATATGAGGAGGCTCTTGGCCCTCATATGACTGCTGAACTGGGGTAGGGGACTGATATGTAGGAACACTCCACTCCAGAGGAGTGGGATGGAAGGAATAGGGTGTAGAGGGTGGGAGGGCAAGAGTAGGAGGGTGTAAAGAGGGCATTATGATGGAGATGTAACCTGAAGTAATGAATAAACATTAAATAAAACATAATGAATAAGAAAAATTATATTTGAAAAAATAGACTTACAGAATAATAAAGACTTGCTTGATTCTTTTGCCACTAAAGAGGACTTACAGATTTTATCCTGGAAGCCAGCCATTGTTGAGTCTTGAGTCATGTTTTCTATGGCTCTTTAATGTCTCTCCAAATCACCAAAGATACAAACCATCTTAATAAAGATAAGAAGCTCCAGGCTGTTAATACTCAGTGAACTCTGTTATGGTGATCTCAGATGAGCTGAAAGTAAGACAGAGTACATGGCATTTGTGAAGATGGACATAATGTGTTTATTGAAACTCGTAAGAGTATTTTTTGAGGACATGGGCACAATTTAATATGAGAAGAAAGAGCTTAATTTAATTCTAACACATTGAAAAACAGTCCACTTTAATAATGGTCCTCTAGAGATTGGTTTTCAGGCACAAGGAATTACTTTTCCACTGTAGCCAGGACAGATTTTTGGATTTGTTGGTATTTTTCATGTTTTGAACATGTTCATTGATTTGTTTAAGATGAGATATATACATTTCCAAATCATAACTCCCTCTAAAATGGTGGTTTGCACTGGATTCATAAATGCACAAGTAGTTTATTGTAATAATTTTTGTGAATATTTAAGTACAATGACAAGGACATGTTCCAACTCTGGTCAAGAACTTCTGTAAACAGTATGCTTTTCAACAAATGAGAGAAGTCAGTTGCTAGAAGTTAAAAGTTCAACAGTCATTTTATTATAGTTTATAGGTAGTAACTAAGGATGTTCTGTGGTTTTCAGATCAACATTTGAGGAAGTGTGGCCATGGAATTCTGCTTTCAACAACCCATTTATCTTTGTTTTTTAGCAAACACTGAAGAAAATATTGAAAAATCACTGAGATTATGCTGTGGTACTCAATGAGCATGGTCTTCAGGAATGCATGGCTTTCAACACACAGTTGGTGCCTTTTTTTTAGTATATAAAATTTCCTTCACAATTAACTGGATAAGAAGGCAGATTTTTGCTTTTAACATAGAATACTGAAAAGAATTCTTCAAAAATATCAATTCAAACCTACCTATTACATTGTAGTGATCAACAAAAATGTTACTGATATATATATTTCCTTTTTTGTTTTTTTGGTTTTTTTTTTTTTTTTTTTTTTTTTTAAGACAGGGTTTCAGTGTGTGGCCTTGGCTGTCCTGGACTCACTTTGCAGACCAAGCTGGCCTCGAGCTCACACAGATCTACCTGCCTCTGTCCCAACTGCTGGGATTAAAGGTGGGCACCACCACCACCTGGTGTAAAAATTTACTGGTATAAATTTTTATGCATTAAAAAATCCCTGAGGAGCATAAGGGATACTACTTTCTCCATGAGTTACGAATGTCAGTAATTTGTTAGATTAATTCATACTTTTCCATATTTAATTATCATGAGTGCTTAATATACTTTTTAATTTCTCAATTGCATTTGTATAAGTGAATCCTAGAAGGAGCTATGTTGTTAATGAAATGGACAATGAAATTAATTCACTAAATACAAAATGATATGTAAAAAATAGCTATAAAAATCACTACATTTAAACTAAAAATAAACTTCATATAAATTAAAACAAGACTATTCAAGCTATAAAAATTAATTACCTGAATGTGCATTTCAAGGTAGAGAGACTGTGATCATTTATAATCAATTAATAAGTGGGATATCTAATGTGTTTTTCTTAAGAAAAAATATAATTTATTCAGTGTTGAGTTGTGTTAGATCATAGAGGCTGCCTCATAGCAGGAATCAGTCACACATACATCCTTTTCAGTAACTTTCCCAAACTGCTAGGCCAGAGATCCCTCTCCTTTAAGCCTAGAAATCTTCCATCAGATCTAAAATTCTCTAAATGTAAGACTGCTTTTTTTTGTTTGTTCTATAGGTTATAGTTGGGTTTCCTATCCCATTTTCTTCTGCTGTGGGTGACTTGCTTATTGAAAGACCATATTACCTCAAATTCATGTCAGCATTTCACTTTACTGAACTCCATTATTTAAAATAAGCTTCTCTTTTTTTTTTACCTTTTGTTGGATAATTTGCTAATTATGTGAAGACCCCTATGTGCAGAATGCCAAAGAATGCAACAGTGTCTACTACCTACTTTTATGTTGTTTAGTGCTAAGAATACATAGTTAAACAAACATATGCTAGATGCTGAAGTGTCCTAAAGAAAACACATGCACACACATGCACATACACAAGCACACACATACATGTGCATGTCACAAACAGGGGCACACATATACCCATGGACACATGCACATGCACACTCTACACACAAATCAATCAATCAATCAATCAATCAATCAATAAATAAATAAATAAATAAATGGTCTATCCATACATCCATTTAGTTTAAACTTTGTTTTGTTTTGCTAGACAGGGTTTCTCTCTGTAATAGCCCTGGCTGTGCTGGAACTCTTTTCGTATTTTGAAATTTAGCTAAGGGCTTTATTACTATTTTATTGGGTATTTTAAACATGTGTAAGCATTCAGTTCAAAATACTTTAAGTGAATTTTTGTGAAGAACTTGTTATTCAGACTAGAAAGTGACCCAAAGCTTCAGAGTCAGGCGACATCCTGAGGGGCATCATTTTCTTCCTTGCATATTTTTACTTTCCTCTTCAGTAATTCATCTCCCCAAGCAAATTGTATGTATAACTGTTGCCTAAGATAGATAATGCAGTTTTCCCACTTACAATTTGCCATTTCTTTTGACTATGCAAACGAAAAGTTGCAAACAACTTCCAGGAATATAGTCACAGAAAGAAGAAATATCTTTCCTTATCTTATTTCCTTTATTCTTCTAAAATGCAAGCCTGGTTGCTTGAGTTAGAACCTGTCTTAAATTATGGCTGGACAATATGATTTAATTTTGAAGTCTAATTTTGATTAAGAATGAATGTGAGAAGAAAGGACCTGAACATGTGTGAGGTGTCTCTCTGTTCTTTCTCAGTGTTTTGATTGACTTAACAACTATTAGTAGAATTTGATGCTGAGTTTGACAACTGAAACATTTAAGTTTAACAACAATGATTTGTGTGATTTCAAAAATAATAGAGCAAGTATGGTACCAGAGGACAATGGAATATACATTTTGATCAAAATATAACTTGAATTTCTTATTATGTCTTCTGGTACATATGGGTTTATTATTAGCTTCTTAACTTGTTTGGTTTTAAACATACTCCTATTCCATTTTGCTTTGTAGCTAATCAATTATAGTGTGAGTGACAAAAATGGTATCATCACTCACTACAACAAGGCCAATAACTGCAACTAGGAAATTAAGAAGTGAAAGTTGGGCTATTAAAAAAAAAGCAAGGAGCTAGGGAAAGGTAATTCCCAAAGCAATCTTTCTGCAAACAACAAAGTTTGAGGGCCTTTCATTACTACAGAAACTTAAATGCAATCATACAGGACGGATTCACCCTTACAGGTACAGGAGGGTATTCTTGAACATACTCAGTTCTGGGTCACATATCACATATTTTAAATATATTGATGTGAAAAAATCTGGGTATACTGTTAAAATTATAATGAGTACTGTTTACTCTAGGTTACGTAATATACAGTGTATATGACTGACTTAGTGATTTGGATTGTTCATTTGTAAATGTATCTGGAGGGTTTTATTTGAAACAAATAAAAATAGCCCAAAGCATTGAAGTAGCTTAAGAGTAATTTAAATGGGAAGATTCCCCCTGCCCATGCTCCACTACACACAAAGTATTGCTCCTCAGTAACTTGCCTGCTGATTTTAGGTAGTCTTTGATGATTCACACCTCGCATTTTATGGAAAGAGAATTTATTTATATTATGTTACTCATGTTCAGTCATCTCATTTCAGTTGTAGAATACTTCTTTGATAAGACAGTTTCTGAGATGAATATCTCTTTTATTTTCCTCAAAATATTTGAGTTCTCATATCCCAACTCTAGTTTGTCATGTTTAGTTTTTGTTGTTGTTTTATGTGTATGGATCTTTTGCGTGCATGTATGTCTGTCGACCACTTGTGTGATTGATGTCCAGGGATACCAGAAGGGGGCATTGAATCTTCTCAAACTACAGTTGCAGATGGTTGTGAGCTTCCATGTGAGTGCTGGGAATCAAACCCTCGACATCCATAAGAGCGGTAAGTGATCTTAACCACCGAGCAATCTCTACAGACATGAGTTTAGATTATTTAGAGAGATTTGGCATCAAAATTAGCCATATTTAATATTTAGTTGATTTTACTATTTTAATCTCCTCTCATTGAAATATAGTCTTTTTATCTAGCAACAAAAGATTCAGAATGGTTAACTTATTCTTTGAATCTTTGAAACATACTTATCTAGACACATAAGCAATCATTTTAGTTATAGAATGTTTGATTTGGCCTTTATTATCCCTCAGCTTTTAAAAGTTATTAGATTTCTCTGGCTGTCATTCTTTATTTTACTTCTATTACTTTTTTGAGAATGTAATACAATGGATTTTGGTCATGTCCATCCCTCCTACCCCAATTTCTCTCAGATCCATTCTCTACCCTAATTGACCAAACATTATGACCTTTTGTTTTCAAACCCAGGAAGTCCAATTTTTGCTGTCTGTATATCCTTGAATGTGGGCCCCTTTCCATGCTGGGATTTGTTATGGGTTGAGTTTGCAAAGTTCTTATTCTTGCTTTTATAAGTTCTGTGTGGCTTTTTCTAATGTGACCTTAAGACACTATTCCTCATAGCCATTCAGTATTTTGGCATCTTATTCTCCTTCTTCTGACAAGTTTTCCTCAGTGTCACAGAGCTTTCAGGGGAAGGAATGTGGATGTGGGGATATAGTGTAAATACTTTCAATTAGGGGTAAACATTCTTCAGTCTTTCTGTGTACAAGTTGGACTGTGGTGGATCTTTTTTTAATTTCCTTGTACTGAAATTAGAAGCAATTAGGGTTGAGAGATGCATTGATCTATGCTGCAATAAATTATTATAAGTCAGCTTAATATTGTGTCTATTTCACAAAATAATGGTAGGTTCTCTTCTAGGGCATATAACCTGTCAAGCTATAGGTTCTTGGCCTGAAAATTGTATCAGTGTGGGTTACAACTTGTCCAGTGGCACTTAATTCTGACCAGAAAGAGTTTGGTTATGCCATTAAAGTTTCGACTTCTATTACACCATTGGGAACATCTTGCTAGACCAGTTTTCATTGCATCTCACAGGTCTTAAAAGTAGGTATGATTGTTGAGTAATTTCCTCCTCTCGAGACGCGGAGGGCTGAGGCTCCGAGAGAGCGGGAAGCCGGGAAACCAAAGGCGGCACTCACAGCAGCGCAGTTGGGGAGGGAGCCCGGCGCCAGCAGGGCCAAATACCCGCGAACCCATGGCAGGATAACTGGGGAGGGAGCCCGGTGTGGGCGGGGCCAGGGATCTGTGCACCCACGGCTGAGCTGCTGGGGCAAGAGGCCCACTCAGGTGGCCCGAGGATAAGGGGCTCGGTGCACTCACGGCCGCGCAGACAGGGAGGGAATTAGGCACAGAGGTCAGGCCTGCGGTGAGAAGCCTAGTGAGAAACCAGAAATCAGGGGACCATAGCTGTATTCTGGAAAATCCAGACATATTAGGTGTGGAGCTAGACCCTGTCAGCCTCCGTGACGACAAACAAAGCCCACAGAATCTGTGCCTGGGCAAACAGGTCCATACCATCAGAACCATTACAGGCTGATAACTCAGAGTGCAACATAGAGAAGTCTGAATTGGGAGCAGTGAAAAAATCCCGGTCCATTACTCACAACCTGGGAATAGGCTGCACCAGCTCACAGTGCCTCAGGCGATTAAAACCACAGTGACCCTGAAATCCCACTGTAAGCAACGACAGATAGCCAAGTAACTCGTCCCCTGCACCAAAGCATCCACTGTGGATCCAAGCACAGAAAATGACAAGAACAGACAGCTAAAAGCATCCAATGGCCAAAGGTCCAAAAAAAAATAGAAATCAAGGAAATATTACTCCAACAAAGCAGAATTATCCTAGCTCATCCAATTCGGATGACCTCACACCAACAGAAACACATGAAAACGTTGACAATTCTGCATTATGGAAAGTGATAGAGTCCCTGCAAGAAGAACTTAAATCTATGAAGGAATTCAAAGAGAGCACAATTCTACAAGTCAAAACAAGGAACAACACCATTAAAGAGCTCCAAGCCAAGGTGACAGAGCTTGAACAGGAAAAGGACAAAGCAATGAAAGATTTTCATACAAAAACAAGCAAGCTGGAGAAGGAAAAGTACAAAACGAGCAAAACCATACAAGACATGAAAATAGAAATAGAAACAATAAAGAAATCACAGTCAGAGTTAAAAGAGGAAGTGGAGAATCAAGGGATGAGAACAGGAACTATGGATGTGAGTATCAAAAATAGGATGCAAGAGATGGAAGACAGGATCTCAGGCATGGTAGATTCGGTGGAAGAAATCAGTACAACATCCAAAGAAAATGAGAAGGCTAAAAAAAATCTCTCACCTACAACATCCAAGAAATCAAGGACTCAATGAAAAGACGGAACCTAGGAATTATAGGTATAGAGGAAAGAGAGGACTCCCGACTCCAAGGTCCAGGAAATATCTTCAACAAAATCATAGAGGAAAACTTCCCAAACCTGAAAAAAGAGATGCCAATAAAAATCCAAGAGGCTTACAGAACACCAAACAGATTAGATCAGAAAAGAAACTCCTCCCACCACATAATAATTGAAACACCAAAATGTACAGAACAAAGAAAGAATATTAAAAGCTGTAAGAGAAAAAGGTCAAGTCACATACAATGGCAGACCCATCAGAATTACACCTGACTTCTCCTCAGAAACTTTAAAAGCTAGAAGGGCCTGGTCAGATATACTACAAGTCCTGAGAGATAATAGGTGCCCAGCCAGACTACTTTACCCAGCAAAACTCTCTATCAACATAGATGGAGAAAACAAGATATTCCATGACAAAATCAAATTTAAACAATATCTACCAACAAACCCAGCCCTACAGAAAATCCTAGAAGGAAAATCCCAACCCAGAGAAGAAAACTCCACCCAAGAAAACAAAGGGAATAGAAAACCCCTCAGCAACTAAAACAAAAGAGGCACAGGACCACCACCTATATCAAACTAATGGGAAATAACAACCCCAGGTCACTAATATCCATCAACATCAATGGACTCAACTCCCCGATAAAAAGATATAGGTTTACAGAGTGGTTCCCCAAGCAAGACCCTTCCTTATGTTGTATACAAGAGACACATCTAACTACCAAAGATAGAAACTGAGAAAAGGTTTTCCAAGCAAATGGACCCAGGAAGCAAGCTGGAGTAGCCATCCTAATATCAAACAAAACAGACTTCCAACTGAATTTAATAAAGAAAGACAAAGAAGGGCACTATATACTCATTAAAGGGAATATTCATCAAGAGGAAATCTCAATACTGAACATCTATGCCCCAAATACAAAGGCACCCACTTTCGTAAAAGAAACACTTCTAAAACTTAAAGCGCATGTCGATCACAACACATTAGTAGTGGGAGACTTCAACACTCCACTCACAACAATGGACAGATCATCAAGACAGAAGACAAACAGAGAAATATTGAGTCTAACAGAGATCATGAAACAAACGGACCTAACAGATATCTACAGAACGTTTCACCCAAACACAAAGGAATACACCTTTTTCTCAGCACCCCACAGAATCTTCTCCGAAATCGACCACATAGTTGGTCACAAGGAGAGTCTCAATAGATACAAGAAAATTTAACACCTTGTATCGTATCAGACCACTACGGAATAAAGCTGGTCTTCAACAGCAAAAGAATCAACAGAAAGCCTACACACACATGGAAATTGAACAGCTCCTTACTGGATGACCACTGGGTCAGGGAAGAAATAAAGAAGGAAATCAAAGGCTTCTTAAAATCCAACGACAATGAAGACAAAACATACACAAACCTATGGGATACATTGAAAGCTGTGCTACGAGGAAAGTTCATAGCACTAAGTGCTTTCAAAAAGAAAATTGTGACAGCTCATATTAGTGAACTAACAGCTAAGCTGGGTGAATTGGAAAACAAAGAAACAAACACTCCCAAGAAGAGCAGAAGGCAGGAAATCATCAAACTTAGAGCTGAAATCAACAACTTAGAATCAAAAAGAACTATACAAAGAATCAATGAAACCAAGAGCTGGTTCTTTGAGAAAATCAAAAAAATAGACAGACACCTAGCCAAATTAACTAAAAGGCAAAGGGAAAGAACCCAAATCAACAAAATCAGAAATGAAAAGGGAGAAATAACAACAGACATTGAGGAGATCCAGAAAATATTCGGGCATTACTTTAAAAATCTTAGGGTTCCAGGCTTCCCGCGCTCTAGGAACCTCTGCCCTCGCTTCACGAGCGGCTGTGGACCACCCGCTGAGCTCCCTGTTTGATTCTTGCTAAGACTTCCACTATCTCGCAAATTTTTTTAAGTGGGTATAAGTTCTTCCTGAGGTGTGGGGAGCCCAGTAGGCTAGTGAACTATCGCCAAGTGGCCTCTGATTCTGCCTGCTGTGAGTTGGGGTCGATCTTACCAGGCGCCTCTCCAAATGGGAGTTCCCGAATCTCAGGTTTAGTGGCTTCCATGTCTGTGAGAGATGGGGGGAGAGCCTTAACCTGGGACTTTTAACATTCCCTTGGGAGCTGTGAGTGTTCCCGTGGGGGTCTAGCCCCTCCAGTTTTTGCACAGTGCCCAATAACTGTGTGTTTTTTATGGCTCTTTTTTCCCCCACATTCAAAATGTGTCAGTGTAGGTCGCCCCCATCTTGGCCCCCGAGGTCCCATTTATTGATTGTTGATCTCACGTCCTCAGCTGTTGGTGTTCTGTTCAGGAAGTTGTCACCTGTGCCAATGAGTTCGAGGGTTTCTCTTACTTTTATTTCTAGTATCTTTAGTGTGGCCGGCCTTACGTTAAGGTCTTTGATCCACTTGGAAATAAGTTTTGTACAAGGTGATAGGTATGGGTCTAATTTCATTCTTTTGCAAGTGGACATCCAGTTGGACCAGCACCATTTGTTGAAGATGCTGTCCATCTTCCATTGTGCGGTTTTGCCTTCTTTGTCAAAGATTAGTTGGCCATAGGTCTGTTGGTCCATGTTTGGGTCTTCAATTCTATTCCATTGATCCACTGGTCTGTTTCTATACCAGTACCATGCTGTTTTTATTATTATTGCTCTGTAGTACAGCTTGAAATCTGGGATGATGATACTTCCAGATGCTTTTTTATTGTACAGGATTGATATAACTATTCTGGGCTTTTTGTTGTTCCATATGAAGTTGAGTATAGCTTTTTCCAGGTTTATAAAGAATTGTGTTGATATTTTGATCGGAATTGCATTGAATCTATATATTGCTTTTGGTAGAATAGCCATTTTTATTATGCTGATCTTACCTATCCATGAGCATGGGAGATCTTTCCATCTTCTAAAGGCCTCTTCCATTTCTTTCTTCAGGGGCTTGAAGTTCTTGTTGTATAGGTCCTTTACTTGCTTCGTTAGAGTTACCTCCAGGTATTTTGTATTGTTTGTGGCTATTGTGACGGGGGTTGTTTCCCTTATTTCTTTCTTGGTACATTTGTTTGTTGTATAAAGAAGGGCTTCTGATTTTTTTGAGTTAATTTTGTATCCAGCCACCTTGCTGAAGTTGTTTATCAGCTGTAAGAGTTCTTTGGTGGAGTTTTTTGGGTTGCTTATATATACTAACATATCATCTGCGAATAGGGATAATTTGATTTATTCATTTCCAATGATTATCCCTTTGATTTCCTTTAGTTGTCTTATTGCTCTAGCAAGAACTTCAAGTACTATATTGAAGAGATATGGTGAAAGTGGACATCCTTGTCTTGTACCTGAGTTTAGAGGAAATGCTTCAAGCTTCTCTCCATTTAATTTGATGTTGGCCACTGGCTTGCTGTATATTGCCTTTTTTATTTCTAGGTATGGTCCTTGAGTGAAGGGGTGTTGGATTTTGTCAAATGCTTTTTCTGCATCTAGCGAGATTATCATGTGTTTTTTTTCTTTCATCTTGTTTAAATCGTAAATTACATTGATAGACTTTCGTATATTGAACCATAGATGCATTCCTGGGATGAAGCCTACTTGATCATGATGTATGATATTTTTTATGTGTTCTTGAATTCGGTTTGCTAGTATTTTATTAAGTATCTTTGCATCTATGTTCATGAGGGATATTGGTCTGAAGTTCTCTTTCTTTGTTGGGTCTTTGTGTGGTTTAGGAATCAGAATGACAGTGGCCTCATAGAATGAGTTTGGCAGTGTTCTTTCTGTTTCTATGTGGTGGAATAATTTGAAGAGTAATGGTGTTAGCTCCTCTTTGAAGGTCCGGTAGAATTCCGTGCTAAAGCCATCTGGTCCTGGGCTTTTTTTGGTTGGGAGATTATTAATGACTGTTTCTATTTCCTTAGGGGTTATTGGGCTGTTTAAGCTGTTAATCTGATTTTGATTTAGTTTTGGTAGGTGGAATTTATCGAGGAAATTATCCATTTCCCTTTGGTTTTCAAATTTGGTGGAGTATAGATTTTTAAAGTAGTACCTGAATATTTTCTGGATCTCCTCATTGTCTGTAGTTATTTCTCTCTTTTCATTTCTGATTTTGTTGATTTGGGTTCTTTCCCTTTGCCTTTTAGTTAAGTTGGCTAGGGGTCTGTCTATTTTGTTGATTTTCTCGAAGAACCAACTCTTGGTTTCATTGATTCTTTGTATAGTTCTTTTTGATTCTAAGTTGTTGATTTCAGCCCTAAGTTTGATGATTTCCTGCCTTCTGCTCTTCTTGGGCATGTTTGCTTTTTTTTTTTCCAATTCACACAGCTTAGCTGTTAATTCACTAATATGAGCTGTCAAAATTTTCTTTTTGAATGCACTTAGCGCTATGAACTTTCCTCGTAGCACAGCTTTTATTGTATCCCATAGGTTTGGATATATTGTGTCTTCATTGTCGTTGGATTTTAAGAAGTCTTTGATTTCCGTCTTTATTTCTTCCCTGATCCAGTGGTCATCCAGTAAGGAACTGTTCAATTTCCATGTGTGTGTAGGCTTTCTGTTGATTCTTTTGCTGTTGAAGACCAGCTTTATTCCGTGGTGGTCTGATAAGATACAAGGTGTTATTTCAATTTTCTTGTATCTATTGAGACTATCTTTGCATCCAACTATGTGGTCGATTTTGGAGAAGGTTCCATGGGTTGTTGAGAAAAACGTGTATTCCTTTGTGTTTGGGTGAAACATTCTGTAGATGTCTGTTAGGTCCATTTGTTTCATGATCTCTGTTAGACTCAATATTTCTCTGTTTGGCCTCAGTCTTGATGATCTGTCCATTGTTGTGAGTGGGGTGTTGAATTTTCCCACTACTAATATGTTGTGATCGACGTGCGATTTAAATTTTAGAAGTGTTTCTTTTACAAAAGTAGGTGCCTTTGTATTTGGGGCATAGTTTTTCAGTATTGACATTCCCTCTTGATGAATATTCCCTTTAATGAGCATATAATGCCCTTCTTTGTCTTTTTTCATTAACTTCAGTTGGAAGTCTGTTTTGTTTGATATTAGGATGGCTACTCCAGCTTGCTTCCTGAGTCCATTTGCTTGGAAAACCTTTTCCCAGCCCTTTACTCTGAGGTAGTGACTATCTCTGGTAGTGAGATGTGTTTCTTGTATGCAGCAAAGGGACGGGTCTTGCTTGCGGATCCACTCTGTAAATCTGTGTCTTTTTATTGGGGAGTTGAGACCATTGATGTTGATGGATATTAGTGACCTGGGGTTTTTGTTTCCCATTAGTTTGGTATAGGTGATGGTCCTGTGCCTCTTTTGGTTTAGTTGCTTAGGGGTTTTCTATTCCCTTTGTTTTCTTGGGTGAAGTTTTCTTCTCTGGGATGGAATTTTCTTTCTCGGATTTTCTTAGGTCTGGGTTTGTGGGTAGATATTGTTTAAATTTGAATTTGTCACGGAATATCTTGTTTTCTCCATCTATGTTGATAGAGAGTTTGCTGGGTATAGTAGTCTGGCTGCGCACCTATGATCTCTCAGGACTTGTAGAATATCTGTCCAGGCCCTTCTAGCTTTTAAAGTTTCTGAGGAGAAGTCGGGTATAATTCTGATGGGTCTGCCATTGTATGTGACTTGGCCTTTTTCTCTTACAACTTTTAATATCCTTTCTTTGTTCTGTACATTTGGTGTTTCAATTATTATGTGGTGAGAGGAGTTTCTTTTCTGATCTAATCTGTTCGGTGTTCTGTAAGCCTCTAGGATTTTTATTGGCATCTCTTTTTGCAGGTTTGGAAAGTTTTCTTCTATGACTTTTTTGAAGATATTTCCTGGACCTTGGAGTCAAGAATCTTCTCTTTCCTCTATGCCTATGATTCTTAGGTTCCATCTTTTCATTGAGTCCTTGATTTCTTGGATGTTGTGGGTAAGAGATTTTTTAGCCTTCTCATTGTCTTTGGATGTTGTGCTGATTTCTTCCATCGAATCTTCCATGCCTGAGATCCTGTCTTCCATCTCTTGCATCCTATTGTTGATACTCACATCTGTAGGTCCTATTCTCTTCCCTTAGTTCTCCACTTCCTCTTTTAACTCTGACTGTGTTTTCTTTATTTTCATGTCTTGTATGGTATTGTTCGTTTTGTACATTTCCTTCTCCAGCTTGCTTGTTTTTGTATGAAAATCTTTCATTGCTTTGTCCTTTTCCTGTTCAAGCTCTGTCACCTTGGCTTGGAGTTCTTTAATGGTGTTGTTCATTGTTTTGGCTTGTAAAATTGTGGCTTCTTTGAATACCTTCATAGATTTAAGTTCTTGAAGGGACTCTATCACTTTCCATAATGCAGAATTGTCATCGTTTTCATGTGTTACTGTAGGTATGAGGTCATCCGAATTGGATGAGCTAGGATAATTCTGCTTTGTTGGAGTCATATTTCCTTGATTTCTATTTTTTCTTGGACCTTTGGCCATGTGGGTGTGTTTAGCTGTCTGTTCTTTTCGGTTTCTGTGCTTGGATCCACAGGGGATGCTTTGGTGAAGGAGTTGAATTGCTTGGCTCTCTGTTGTTGCTTACAGGGGGATCTCAGGGTCACTGTGGTTTTAATCGCCTGAGGCACTGTGAGCTGGTGCAGCCTATTCCCAGGTAGTGAGTAATGGTCCGGAATTGTTTCAATGCTCCCAGTTCAGACTTCTCTATGTTGCACAATGAGTGATCAGCCTGTAATGGTTCTGATGGTATGGACCTGTTTGCCCAGGCACATATTTTGTGGGCTTTGTTTGTTGTCACGGAGGCTGACAGGGCCTGGCTCCACACCTAATATGTCTGTGTTTACCAGAATACATCTATGGTCCCCTGGCTTCTGGTTACCCACTAGGCTTCTCCGCCACAGACCTGGCCGCTTCCCTCCCTATCTGCTCCACCATGGGTGGGCGGAGCTTTGGCCCCTCCCGCCGTCTGAGCTGGCCTCCTTCCCTTGCTGCTTTGCCGTGGGTGTGTGTGGCTTCGGCCCTTCCCGCCGACTGAGCTGGCCTCGTTCCCTAGCTGCTTTGCCGTGGGTGCTCCGGGCACCAGCCCTGCCTGCCTGTGCCCGCTTCCCTCCCCAACTGCTCTGCCTGCCCACCTCCCGCTCCGGCTCGAGCGGCTGTGGATCACCCGCCGTGCGCCCTGTTTCTTCCTTGTTAAGACTTCCACTATTCTGCAAAGTTTCCTAAGTAGTTATAAGGTCTTCCTGAGGTGTGGGAAGCCCAGTAGGCTAGTGGGCGATCGCCATGTGGCCTTTGATTCTGCCTGCTGTGTGTGGGATCGCTCTTACCAGGCGCCTCTCCAAATGGGAGTTCCTGAATCCCGGATTTAGTGGCTTCCGTGTCTGCGAGAGATGGGGTGAGAGCCTTGCCCTGGGACTTTTAACAGTCCCTTTGGAGCTGTGAGTGTTCCCAGAGGGGCCAGACCCTCTGGTTTTTGCACAGTGTCCCACAACTCTGTGTTTTCTATGGCTCTTCTCTCCCACATTCAAAATGCGTCCATGCAGTTCGCCGCCATCTTGGCCCCCCAAATCAATATTTTTTTAAAAAGATACTGAAAGAGATAGAAGTGCAGGTGATGAAGGCCACCCTTGTTCCAGGACTTTTTCCTTAGGAGAAGTCAGGCCACCAGTTAAGGTGGGTCACACCTGCTGTCCTACTGCCAGCCTGCTAACTGTTCTGTAAGCCTAATCTTACAGTTTATACTTATTAATAAATATGATTGATAATTAAATTACAGTTTCAACAGTTTTTGTTTTAACTTGACATTTGAAAAAAATCAGAAATTGAAAAGCAGAGCTTCAAGAAAGGTAACTTTTACACAGGAAAGTATCAGAAAAGCTTTTAAAAGAATAGATAATTATTTTTCTAGAAACTTACTCACGTTTTATATGCATACCTTTGCCTGTAATACTGTAGAGTCACTGAATTATAGTTACATTGATTCCCCATCTTTGTTTTAAAATTAAGAGAAAAACCTATGCCCTCCTAGAGAAACTCAACTGTGTGCATATTAACCCATCAAAGGGAAATATTTATGAATTCATATTATTGGGATTAAATTAGGTTTTTAAATTAAAGTTGAATGTATTTTTAAGATTATTAAATAAAATAAAAAAGATGATTTGGTCTCTTCAAAAAGAATATGTGACTTTTTGTTATATATTATTTATATTATCAGTCATCAGAGAATATTAATATATACTCCAAGTTTTATAGAAAAATTCATTTAAGTCAACATTGAGTTTAATTTCAGGATACTTAATTAGATTCCTAGTTAACATTTGAGTCACCCTGAAACTATTTTAAGTATTTTTTTAAAATAGATCTTAACATGTACCTCAGACTGGCCTCCAATTGCAGATATTGCCTTAGCCTCTGAATACCGATGTTACAGATGTTACTATCATACAGCCGTCTCTCTCTATTTTTTCATAAATTTTAGGTAAATATATTATAAAATAAAAAACATTGCTTTTATTGTGTTTGTGGATGAATTTAAGTTGTAATATTCAATAAATTGATCAAAACCCATTATTTCTGATCATGCAAAATCCAAGATGAATTTATAATTAAAGGTGCTTTGTTTATATCTGATACAGTTAGTAAAAATTACAAATAAAGATGTACCACAGAGGAGAATCTACATATTCTTCTTGTTTACTTGAAGATTAAAAAAAAAACAAAAAAAAGGTTAGAGGTGAATCCCCCAGTGATTGTACAACTGCCAGCATATACCTGGTAAAGTTATCTTTTGATTGCTGAGCTTACAGCATGATGGATCTCAGTATGAAATGTCAGTCACACCTCATTACTTTATCTCCTTTTGTCCAACTTTTTGAAGGCAATCTTCCCTCTGGATGCATTCATTGTTTTGACAGCCTCATTTATGCCAACTTTGAGGCTTACCTGTCTGTCTTCTCCTCATAAAGCACTTGGTAAATTAAGCTCTTGGAATGTCAAAACACTGTATCATTACCCAGTTTACAAAGCACTTTGTCTCCATCTCATCTCCCTCTTTATCTCCATCTTTGTCTCCATCTCATCTCCCTCTCCCTTCCTCTCTCTGTCTCTCTTTCCATCCCTTTCTATTTCCCTGTCTCTTTTCCACACCCATTCTTCCCTCTCTCTCCCTCCCTCTCCTCTGTCTCTTACAAATGCACACAAACATATGGGTACATAATCCACAACCATATGAAGATGACAAGACAAAAGTAAAATGCTTCCTTGTAATAGTCTTAATAAAACATACTTAATTTTAGAGTACTTGTCAAAGAGAAAAATAAAGGCATAGGAAGTAGAGCTTTGACTTAATGCATTCTTTTAATATTGAACAATTCTCTACAATTAACCATCTTAAAAGATTCTTCAAGCCCACCTATTTTCCTATGCATCTTTATCAAGAATACCTCTTATCTGCTCCTCACAAGTTTCTGGAATTTAAACCCTTTCTGTTCTCATGAACAATAACAGTACCATAAAAATATATATGTGTAATCTGTTACCACAATATTTTTCGTTTGTTTATAAGGATTTCTAAAAGGTTAGAAAATGGGAAGAGAATCTAATAAAAATATTTCAAAAGTGTCTTAAGACCTTGATGGTAGTAACTACATTTATTGCAACAGTAATACAAGCTGTACTTGCTTAAAAATTAGTTATTCATTTATGCATTTCATCTGAACTTATTACCCTGTTTGAAACTCTGAGCTTCTTAGTGTCATAGGAATACACCAGATCTCATAAAACTATCTCAGCCAGAACTCAAACTTCTAGCCTCTTTCTATAACCTTCATAGAATATTTCCTTATCAATATATAAGCTTATAACGAAACAGAAAAATGGTTTTACTTAAAAATATAAGTACAGAGTTTGAGAATATTAAGAGAACAATCTTCAATAGTGAAGTCTGTGTGCTGAAACCCATTCACCTCTGTTTTTTCTAGCAAAGATTACCTTTTAAGAAAGAATCAATGAAGAAACCAGCTTCGAACAATAAGAACTTTTCATGGTAAACATGATTAGAAGACATGTCAACTCAAGCATTAAGATTTTAATTTTGAAGAAATACCAAAAGGGTAATGTTACTAGATGGACTAAGTTTTACAATGTGTGTTTGAGGAGAAAATGAAAATATTTTCATGTGTACCATTAGTATATTGCCTTAATTTTGGGTAATATATGAAGGGTCATTTCTCTTATACGGTACTGAAATCATAAAACTAGTAGTTTAAATGGGTTATTTTATGAGAAACCTGTCTCAGTCATGCTGCTTAAAACCAAACTATTTTCAAGGTACAACTGATGTGCTTCTTGATTTTATTCTATGGGCAATGGCATACCATGAGCATCCTCATATAAATATCAGAAGCAAAAATATATTTTAGAGTGTATATGATGTACTGACACCCCATTATAATTTTATTTTCACTCTGCTAATTATTCCACAATTGTGTGTGATTACGTAAACATATATGCAGAGCACATATGTATGTGCGTACTCATGTTTTTATGTAAGTATATATAAGCGTGCTAACCTGTGTGTGCATGAGCAGAACCAAGAGGTCAACACTTCATTTCTTCCTCATTGGTTTCTCCTTCTTGCCTTTTTGAATCAAGGCATTTCACTAAGTGTTGAACTCACTGTTTGGGCTAAACTAACACAGCAACAAGTCTCCATGATCTACCTGTCTGAGCGGCACCACTACAACTCTGGCATTGTGGTACAAACATGTACTACCATCGTGGACTGTTATTTTTGTCCCAGGGTTCCGAACTCAGTTCCTCATCATGTACATTGAGGACTTACCACTGGGCCATTTCCATAGACTTGTAAATGATAATATAAAATTAGCCTAAATCATGCCATAAACAGCAACTCTAGCATCTATTTTGTGATCTAACATGCTTTTTAATTTTATATGTATTCCTTATTTTTTTGGAGCATTCTGATATGTCTTCATGCCTAATGGTAACACAAAGCTGGACATAAGCTTTGACCCTGGCTCAGCCTGATCAGGTTCTGCTTCAGAGACTGAGAGAGAAGTGTTACGGGTAAATGCCTCTGTACTGTTTTTTCCAAATCATGCCCAAGTACACTCAAAGCTGCTTTCTCGCTGTACACTTGAAACAGTCCCATGATGACACCCATTTATCATCTAGGGATGGACAGACCCACAGGTGTAATGGTTGTGTGCCTTTACAGGGCAGAGGACTCTTGTAGACATTAGCTCCAATTGTAAAAATTGAGCCCACTCATTTATAATGATACACATTTTCAGTTAGGCATTTAAGTTATCTGAAATATGTTTAAGTTAGTGCGTTACAAAGAGGATGTTAAATTCATTACTGTAGACACTACATAAAAGCATCTTAACTGCTGACTGTGATACTAATAAGTTATAGGAACACCAATGTTAGGGTATGCTCATGCTGAGCGACACTTATTGAGATCTATTTATTTAATAAATTGACAAAATCTGATGTTTGTCCTAAGTTTTATAATACAAAGCACATTTTATTCCCTTTAATACAATTAATTAGGTAGTAAATGTTTGTATAAATATTCCCATGTCAAGACTTTAAAAAAATTACTCAGAAATTCCTCATGGCATGGATTAAATTTTGCATGCACACAGGCATTGTTGAATAATGTAAAAGATAAGGTGTTTTAAAGTAGTGTTGCGAGTTATCGTTATAGGTGATGTAAACGGTTTTACAGCAGAATCAAGCAATTATGCACAAGCTGCCGCTAACAGGTTAAATATCTTCATTGATTTATGATGAATGTGCAATTAGTAAAAATAGAGTCTAACTTAACTGTGAGTCATCTGGGAGGATGGCTTTGTCTCTAACCTGGTTTGATCCATCCCCAAAGTCCTGAGCCCCTTATAGGGGGCATTTAAAGACATTTCGAGAAACTGATTGTCATGAGGGTGTGAAAGAACCAGATGTAATCTATTCAGAGATATGTTGGAAAATAACAATCTAAAAGTTGGACAAACAGTTTGATTGTATAGAAGAAAATATACCTATAACTTACTGAGAAATAGGTAGCTTTTCTGAGTCTCCATTTCACATTTGAAAGTTAACACTAAAAACGACTTTGCAAAAATGCAATAATAGCAGACATAAATATCTATGTTTTTGCTACTTCCAAACATTTCATGTAAAACCTCACCTCAGGACTTCAACACTTAATCTTCTACCTTTTTGAAAGCTGCTCAGATAGAGTTTGTTAGAGCTGCCTTCCTCAATTACTTCACAATTATGAACAAGCATTTATATAGATTCAACGCCAGTTACATGTGTAGCAAACTGAAGTTTCTGATCTAATTTTTTAACACTCTACTTTCTGCTTTCCAGCTAATTTTTGACCATAGAACTTTTGAACACGTGACATATGATATGTATACATACACACTCCATACATATGTTTGCATGTATATATGCATAATTTTTGTCTTTATATACAATACCCATTGAACACATACAATTTGTTATGTAATATATATGTATGTATATAATACATATTTCTTTGTGGGTTTTTTGTGTTGTATTAATAACAGAGCTGGGTCACTTATTACATGACCATGAACAGGGTTATGATTAAAATTTGCTAAATGAAAACATCATTGATCCTCCTCTGTCAGATGCCAGGCACTAGAAATAGTACTACAAATAAAAGTAAACCACTCTTCCTCTCATGGAGCTTATATTCAGCGTATGCTAAAAAAATAATAATAAAATATAAAATAACATTCAAAATATAAAAAATGAGTACTGGCAAATTCCAAAAGGATCAAGTTTCCATTAAGTAATAGACACAGCTTCTTTGCTGAGTTGTCATTAATGGATACCCACGAAAGTTAACAATCATATCAACAATTAATGATAATAACTAGTATTCATTGTGTGCTTTTTGTACATGGTGATCTGAAATATTTTCTTTCAAAACCACACTCCCTACAACATTATGAGATAGATATGATTTTATTACCATATTACTGACAAATAAAATAAAATGCAGAAAATTGAATAATTGATATAAATAGGATTGTACCAAACAGTCAATAAACCATAATTATTAGTATTTTGAAGAGTCATTTCTGAGCTCCCATAAATTGTGGCTAACTCAGTTCCAATCACTGTATTCATTAATTCAAAATATTTAGCCCATTAATGTGTCCAGAGATAAAGTAAAGCAGTCTGAATCTTTGCCAAGTATACTGTAAAGACTGTCATTTAATTCTTTTAGCTACCTAGAGGATGGCAGAATACACCACTGAATGAATTCTACAATATATACAAAGGTCTAAATGCAGGAAGGCTGTGGTACACCAGACGACAAGTTCAAGAATGACAAAATGGGTCTAGCAAAGAAAGCTTGACCATCTGAGCCACTGAAAGTTTTCTTTCTCTGTGACAAATAACCTAAGAGAAAGTTTGAAAGTGCAAAGATTTATGTTGGGTCATGTTTTCCAAAGTGTCAGTCCAGTCTTTTCTGGATATGTTCGTTCCTTTGGTTCTAAGATGATACAGAATGTTATGACACTGGGATTTTGTGGCAGAAGCTGATCACCTCAGGTTAGCCAGGAAACACAGACAGGAACGGGCATAAAACAAGGCATATCTTCCCAGGTACACACACCAGTGATTTCCTTTTTCTTCCATGTCTTTTCTCTGAATAATGTTATTCTGTTATGAACACATCAAGTCATTAAATGATTGGGTTAGGTCCCTCAGGGATCAATCATTTTTGAAAGACAAGCAACTGGCAACAAGACTGCAAACATGAACTTTTGTGGGCCATTCAGTTTAAAACCACAATATTCTCTACTTGACTCACAGATGTTCATCTCACAATACAAAATGCATCTAGTTCATCTGCAGGACCCACAACAAGATTTGTTATATTTCTGTTTCAGGGATGGACTTAAGATCAAGAGATCCCAGTATGAGTGCTGGGAACTAAACTCTGATGTTTTGAAAAATCAGCAGTTATTTTTTTAGGGTTAGTTATTTCTTTTATTTTTCAAGATTACAAAACATTACATCGTTTCTACCTTTTCTTTCATTCTTCTATACCCTCTGATATATTTTTCTTATTCTCTTTCAAATTCATTGCTCTTTTTGCATTAATTGTTACATGCATATATGAACATGTCCATGCATATATTCATATTAATATATATTAATATTAATATTTATTTTATATGAATATATTTATATGTATAAAATATTAATATATTAGGAAATATATATTTCCCTAAATATAATCATCTCAGCCTGTATAATGTAATTGTATGTATATTTTGGTGTGATAAGCTGGTATTGGATAACCAAATGTTGTACACCTCCCTGTATAAGACTATTTCTCTGTCTCTCAGCATTCCCTAATAGCCAGTAGTTCTCTGTGTAGGGCTGAGAATTTGTGGTCTTTCCCTTGTCCACATTGGCATGTCTGTTGGTATCACTCTTCTTCACTGCATTTTTAGGCAGTCATATTGTTGAGATTTTAGTAGTGAAGATTCAGATTACTAGGAGCCTCTGGCTCTCACAATCTTTCCTAACTCTCATCTGCACTGTCTACTGTACCTGTGTGGTAGGGGTTGTGTTATAGATTTATCCATTGGGACTAGGCTCTATAACTCTGCATTTTACTTAGTTGACCTGTTCTATAATGGTTTGTCAATTGCAAATAGGAGGTTCTGAGATGAGAGGTGAGAACTGTACTTATCAGTGAGTATAAGGACACTTGTAGAATATAGTTGGAGGTAGTGTTACTTTTACTAAAGTTGGGATTTTATGTTCTTCTCTAAGATGACTTCACTAGACCAAGGAAATTTGATAGGCTTCCTATATAGTCATGATTTCCCTCATGATGAGGGCATCTTAAATGTAATCAGAGAGCTTTTGGTTGCTACCAAAGTATATATATATGGTTATGGTCATCCTGCCCTGGTGGTCTATTTTTGTGGTTCATAGATATCATAGCTCAGTAGAGTTGTTTATTGCTTTCCTCCTTTGGTAACTTGTGTGGCAACTTCTGGTACCATGAAAGTTACTCCTCAGGAAACATCCTGGTCAGTTCCAGTCCAGTCCCATATCTGAAGTGTCTAGGGTCTTTTATGATAGAGACTTACCTTCTACCTCTGAGAGGAAAACAAGAACAATGACAAGAGTTGGAAAATTTTGGGGAGTCTCTTAAACACCCTGACCAACAACTCGAAAAAAGCTGTTCAGACCTTGTGTTTGGGGTTTTTTAGTCTTTGGTTCTTGGAGAAAATACTGTCAGTCAGTCCAGTTGAAATTTTTTTACTCAAAATATATATGTATTTGCACACTTACATCTTTAATATAATAAATATAATAGAGATTTTATAGGTATATAATTAATAGTATGGCTAAATAGGACTTTTCCAGACATACTTATTGTTATTTTACCCTCTTTCCTCCTGTATTTATCCCTCCTTAAATATGGCCTCACCTCCTTCCTTCCTTTATCCAATTCATGATGGATCACTTTTACTTTCTCCATTGAACCACTATTGCTTACTATGAGACTGGTACCATTTTACTTTCCTGGTTTCTGCATTTACTTCAGGCTATGTACTCACATTTAAAGATTTAGAGCCTCTTTGGTGTGTTAGTTGTAGTATCGATACCTGGAAATAGACTTTTTATTTTTAATTTTTAATTTTTATGTATTTTTTATATATTTTTTCTATTTTTTTATTTTTTAGTCTTTTTTATCTATTTGTCTGCTTATTGGTTGGTTTGTCTAGTAGTTCTCTCTCCCAGGCAATGAGACACTTTTCACTGATGGTACTGCTTCATAGACCCCCAATGAATGAGGAGGCTCTTGGCCCTCATACGACCTCTCAACTGAGATGAGGGACTATTATATAAGGACACCCCACCCCAGAGAAATGGGATGGAAAGGTTAGGAGGTAAAGAAAAAAATGAAATGTGATGTTTTGGCCTTTTACTACTAATTGTCATAAAATGTTTAGGATAATTAAGAAATGCAAACTAATGGTTATGCAAGCCGGTCATTCTGTTAGGTACTATGACAGTCTATTATAGTTATTTTCTAAGCTAATCAGAAATAAAGCTGCTAAGAGACAAGCAACATCTGCTTACCCTAATAGAGGAGATAGATAGGGCCTCTTCAAAAACCTCAAGAGATCTGCAGAATATGGCATTCAAAGACGTTTTCGTAACTTTAGATTTTTTTATATCAAGACATATCAACTCCTGACAGCAACCCCTATTCTCCTCCAAGTAGAAGATGAGCATCGAAGAATCTCCAGTGGGAGATGATTGAATTAGTCACAAGCCTATCTCTTGGTAGGAAAAGCCCCTTGCTCCAACTGTAGACAGAATGCTTCCAAAAAGGACAAAACCTGGAAGCAGGTAAGTCGACAACCTAGCTCTGCCAAGACAGGGTAGGCAAGTCCTTCATAATCCCTGCTCTACAATCAATGTCTGTCAGAGAAATGGGGCCAAACGACTGAAGATCAATGCGGTAATGTATGGAGAGAAAATGGGAACTGTCCAGGCAGCCACTGGTATGTCATTTCTTAGTTTTGGAAGCTGCAGGCCCTGTACTTCCTTAAAATCAGATATATTTATCCCTCTCAGGTCTCTGAGGTGGTTGAAGAACAGATAGCTAGAGTCTCATAATTAAATTTTGAGTTGTTTAGGAGTCAAGAGAGTGTTATAGATCTAAGAAGATACTTTTAAAATTGTGTTGCAAGTTAGTATGAATGTTGAGTCAGATATAGAACTTTAACCATGGAAATGGTTAGATAGTAGAATGTTAAAGTCAGGTACCAAATACATATGGACTGGACATTGGGAATGTACGCTAAGCCATATAACCCTCAAAACTGTGACCTAATTACCTCTGTTGTTTTGTACTGTATTTATTATTATAAGAGAAAGAGCCATTTGTTGGACTGGAAGAGGAAACTGTAGGGGGAAATAAGATATACCTTAAACTTAAAAGGAAAGAGGATGGGGATTGAGGGTGCGAGGGTGGGACTGGACGGGGGAATAGGGAGGGGACTGCGATTGAGATGTAACTTGAAGAAATAAAAAATAAAGGAAAAAAAAAAGATTTAGAGCCTCTAATTAGAAAGAAAATCCGAGTTTGTCTTTCTTGAGTTACCATATTCAATATGTATTTTTTTAGTTCCATCAATTTACATGCAAAATTAATTATTTCATTTTTATAGCTGAATATTATTCCATAGTATTTATATACCACATTTTCATGATATTTATGATGTTTCTGTTTTCTAGCTATTGTGAGTAGAAAGGCAATGAACATGGGTGAGCAAGTTGATGCAAAGTAGGATGCCCAGTCTTTTTGGCATAGGCCAAGAACTTACACAGCTCAGTCATATGGTAGATTTATTTTTAGCTTTTGGCGAATTTTCTACACTAATTTCCATAGTTACTGGACCAGGTACAATGTCACCAACAGTAAATGAGTGTTATCCTTTCCATGAAGCCCCTCTAGAATTTGGTGTTCTTTTTTTGTGGAAGTTTACCATTCTGATTGGGGTAAGATGAAATCTCAAAGTTGTTTTCATACACATTGTCATAATTTGTAGAGGTGAAAAATGCTTTGTATGTTATAAGTTTTATTACATTGTGGTTAGATAGCCTACAAGGAGCTATTTCCATCTTATTTAATTTGTAAACATCTGTTTTATGATGCAGGATGTTTTCTGTACTAGAAAAGCTCCCACATACTGCTTAGTACAATATGTATATTTTGTTGTTTGGGTGGAGTTTTCTGTAGATATCTGGTAACTTCAACTCATGTATGATCTCAATTAATCTTGATGTTTTTCTTTTTGCTTATTACTTTTCTATTGGATAAAGTGAAACCACCTACAATTACTGTATCTATGTTATTCTGTGTCTTTCAATACTATACATTTTTATTTTTATGAAATTGGGTGTCCCAGAGTTTTGTGCAAATAGATTTAAGATAGTAATGTGTCTCTTTTTGGTTAACTGTTTGTTCTCTTTTCAGAGTTTCACATTCACTTAAAAGGATACATTTCAAAATTACTTCATTCATAAATGAGCATAATGTTTGATAGTCATTCTATAAAATGATAAAATTTTACTATAGATAATATTTAGGGCCACCACCCATAGATCCTCCTAAACTGCATCCAATGTCTCCATCAGTCAGATAACTTACGTTAAGTTCATTTCCAGAATCTAGACATTGAATCTTCCTGAAGCTCCCTATCCATAAACCCTCCTTACCTACCTACCCCTATTTATAGTCAAGATACAACTCCCAGTGTCCGGGCCTACTCTGCCCACCATGTTTGCATGGCAACCAATCTCTAGCCTTCTATCAGGACCTGTCCTACTTGCTACAACTACTCATACTACCTAGAGGTATCCTAGCTATCCTTGCTGTATCCAACCTCTCTGTTCAGCCAAATCTTCCAAATCTTTCACCAGGGTCCAGCAGTAAGCATTGCTAAAAGCTGAACCATCTCTCTGAAGCCCAAATATATGAACTGCTTATTATTTTCATTTTTATCACTTCTAAATTATAGTCCAGAATACTCCACTACAGCTTCTGTTTTTGTGTACTCTGAGATAGCTCTTGGACTTTCATGTCTTAAATCCATTGAGATCATTGTTACCAGTGTTTTTCAGAGATGATTGATTGATTGTTTCTTTCATTTTTTTCTGTGATTATTTTGTTTTGTTTGTTTGTTTATCTTTGAAACAAATGCTTCACCTGTAATGCAGACTACACTAGAATTCATTATGTAGTCCATGTTGTCCTTAACCTTTCTGTTGTCTTTCTGACTCAGTATTCAGAAGGGTGTGATTACAAGCATGAGACACAATACTTGGTTAGGGACTGATTAATTCTTTCTAGAAACTGTCCTTTTGATTCTATTAAACCACAATTCTGTTTGCTTGATTCTCTGGGAAAATTCACATATTCATGAAAACTCTCACTCATTATACTAGAACTTCCTATAAGATTTCATCTCAAGATGATACCCAAACTTTCAAAATTTTTTGTTTGACTAATCTTCCTAGTACAGAGACATATGAAAACCCTTTTTAAAAAATTATTTATTTATTTTATGTTTATTACTGCAAGTTACATCTCTATCACTGTACCCTCTCTCCACCCCTCCTGATCCCAACTTCCACCTTCTCTCCCTTCTCCTACTTACCCTACTCCTCCAGTGTGGGGTGCCCTATATATCAGCCCCCCTCAGTTCAGCAGTCATATGTGGTCTAAGAGCATCCACTTGCACTGGGGGTCTACATGGCAGCTCCACTAGGGAAAAGTTTTACCAACAGGTAAGAAAACCTATGTTCCTGTTCCTTTTGGTCTATTGATTGTAGGATAGTTATCCTGTACTAAATGGCTAAAATCTAGTTACAGGTGAATAGATGCCATGTGCATCCATCCATCTGAGTCTGGGTGAGTTTTTCTAGTTCCATCCATTTGGCTGCAAATTGTATGATTTCCTTGTTTCTGATAGCTAAGTAGTATTTCATTGTGTAAATGTACCACAGGTTTTGTTTTGTTTTTATCCTTCTTTGCCTGAGGGACATCTGGGTTATTTTCATTTTCTAGCCATTACAAATAAGGCTGCTATGAGGAGATGTCCTTGTGGTTTGGTGAGGAATCGTTTGGATGTATGCCCAGGAGTGGTATGGATGAGTTTTGAGGTACATCTATTCCAAGTTTTCTAAGATATTGTCAGATTGATTTCCAAAGTGGTTGTACAAGTTTGCACTCTAACTAGCAATGGAGGAGGGTTCTCCTTTCTCCACAACCTCTCCAGCATGTGCTGTCATTTGAGTTTTTAACCTTAGTCATTCTTACAGGTGTGAGATGGAATCTCAGAGTAGGCTTGAGTTGCATTTCTCTGATGATTAAGGATGTTGAGCATTTCTTCAAGTTTCTTTTGGCCATTAGAAATTCCTCTTTTGTGAATTCTAGGTTTAGCTCTGTTCCCCATTTTTTGATTGGATTATTAAATTTCTTGGTGTTTAATTTCTTGAATTCTTTATAAATTATGGATATTATTAGCCCTCTGTTGGATGTGGGGTTGCTAAAGATGTTTTCCCAATCTGTAGGTTGCCATTTTGTTTGAATTACAGTGTTCTTTGACTTACAGAAGCTTTTCAGTTTCATGA
This sequence comes from Lophiomys imhausi, assembly GCA_907164525.1. Classification (NCBI taxonomy): domain Eukaryota; kingdom Metazoa; phylum Chordata; class Mammalia; order Rodentia; family Muridae; genus Lophiomys; species Lophiomys imhausi. The sequence continues at coordinate 12,728,905 of CAJQZJ010001694.1, read as the reverse complement.
GGTCCCATTTATTGATCATTGGTCTTAGAACCTGAGGTATTGGTGTTCTGTTCAGGAAGTTGTCACCTGTGCCAATGAGTTATATTATCACATATACTTCATTTTTAAGGTAAAAATAAAATATTTTGAAAATATACCTTTCGGAAAATGACATAGTTTTCACTCATTTGATCTGGATACATATTTTTCCACTAAAGAGACCTTTAAGTTCACAAATGATGTCAATTGAGCAACCACAACTGAAAGCCTATACATAGTTCTCTGCCAAAATCAACAACATGGTCATTTTGAATGTAAAATAGTTTTGCTCCACCAAATGCTTACTATTTAGTTGGAAAATTTTTATAAATACATACAAATGCTTATTTTCAAGGAAATATAAAAATAACAATATTTATATGTATCACTCAAAGCATTACATTTTTATGGTATGAAAATGCAATTGTAGCAGCAAGTATGTCTTTCTAGAAAAAGCACAGACTACAGATGATATATTTTAATTGCTGCTCATATCATACTAACTGTATGACCTATGATAAATATTTGGTTTCCTTAGGTAAAATCTTCTCTGGTTCAATGCCTCTGGCTTCTGCTACACTATCAATACTGGAATTTCACTGGTTCTTCTCTTGGAGATCCTGCAGCTTTGAATCTGCAGGACGACCCTTCATGCATTCAGCAGTTCAACAGTGGGGTAGATGGTGGGGTAGACTAACTCAAAGCCCTGGATCTGGGCCTAGGAGGTATATGAGCTGGTCAGCTGGGTCAGCTGTTCCACACCACACCACCAGGGTGAGCTCCCAGCCCTGTCCATTCTAGCTCATCCAACACCGCAGCCAGCAAGGAGCAGAGCCAGTTTTCCTGATCCCCTGTGTAGAAAGAATTAAATTATTAGCCAGTATTTAGGTTATATTTAATTGGTCAGTGGTGTTAATCCTTAACCCACCATTATAAGTAAACACACAGAGACCTGATGAATTTTAACAAGCTTTGTCCTGAATTGAGCAATCTTGGCCCATCTAAGCTAGCTCTTACTTCTATTCCCCAAATATGATCCTATATATTCATACATCTCCTGGGATGTTATTCCTTAGGCTATCCGATGTTCCAGGCCACATAGAATGATGTTCTTTTCTCTAACCCATGGTGTGTGTCCTCCTTCCTGCTCTTTGCTTCGCTGCTTGTCTTGGAGGCTACCAGAGGCTTCTTTTACCCATAACCTCTCTGCTTCAGAAATCTGCACCCCCTACCTTTGTCTTTGCCCAATCTCAGGCCTCAGCATTTATTCAACCAATCAGGGACAATGATTAGAAAACAAAGTAACAGACAGCAAGCAGGATCAATTAATTAACATTTGAAATGCAAAACATCACCCCATCACTCCTGTCCTTGGGGCAGCTCACACACTCCCATGTTATTAGGGCCAGCTTTACTGTGCTGTCTAGGCAAGGTTCAGGTCCTGCTCTCCAGAGAGCTACAGCAGATTAGGGGCTGGGCCAGCTCTCCCACTTTCAAAGGGCCAGCTCTCTCATCTGCCATAGATGCTGTGGGATTAGGAATTGGGAGAATGGGAGGAGAGTATCTCTTTCTAACCATAACATTGCATGGCAGACAAGTTGTAAGGGCCTCCTCTCTCATACTTATGCCCTTAGGGCCAGTCCACTCACATCCCTGACATCAGGATCACCTCTACTGTGTTGTTCAAGCAAGGTGCAGGGCCTCCTTTCCCAAGGGCTGGACAAGGTCAGGGGCAGAGCCAACTCCTTTATTCTCATGACCCTAGGGCCAGCTATCCTTCTCTCACACCCTCAGGACCAGCTCCCCAGTGATGTCCAGTTGAGGGTTTAGCCTAACTCAGCCCTCAAACATCAAAGTGGCTCTCCAGGTAGCAGCCCAGACCAGGGGTGTCTGCCTGGCCTTTGGTAGTAATAGACTCCCACTGCTGCAGGGCAACAGATCCAGACATGGCCATCAGTAGCAGCACTGGTCAGGAATTCACCATGGCCTTAGGTGACATCACCAGTTATACACATCAGGCTATTGCTCACTACTCTTAATGCTCCAGTTCTGTGAAATTTCAAATTGATTAATTAATTAATGTAGTTATTAGTAAGTATAAACTGTAAGATTAGGCTGGCGGAGTAGCCGGCGGCTTGGCAGAGGAGCAGTCAGCCTGGCCCGAGTGCCTTAACTGGTTGCCTAACTTATCCTGGAGAAAGAGCCTTGGGACCAAGGGTGGCCTACACTACCTGTAACCTAAACTCTGTTAATTAATATAAGTTGTTATATTAGGCTGGTAGAATTACTGGTAGCTTGGTGGGAGATTCGCCTGGGCTCAAGGGGAGTCTAGGAGTCTGGAAGTCCAACGGCCCAGGACTGCTTGGACTGAGGGCCTATAAGCTGCCACAGTCTTTTCCCCAATAATTAAACACACCAAGACCTTTTAATGTTTTAACGCTTAACCCTTAGCTAGGCAGACTCTCAATTAGCTACTCTAAGTTAACCCGGATCACCCAATCCCAAACCGCCATGTGCCTATGATTACCTTCCAGCACTCTCCAGACATCTATCTCCTTCTGTGGCTCCTGGCAGAAAAGCGGAAAGGGAAAGAGTCTCTCTGTGTGCCCAGAGTTCCTGTTCTGATCTCAGGAAGTCTTGCCTTCTTATACTCTTTCTGCCCAGCTAATTGGCCATAAGTGACTTTTATTAACCAATCACAAGAATGGCTCAGAAGGGGTGGTAACCAGATCTCAGCATTGAATTCAATGTATCAGAAACAATATTAGACCTTCCCTCAACAGTTCTGCCTCTCTTCATTGTGGATACATCCTTCTGTTTTTCTTTCTCTTCATTTCCCCACCACTTACTTTCTCCTTTTAGTGGCGTCCAATGCTTCTTGTTCTGTGGAATCATCTCAGGAGTGGTCTTAGGAGTGCTGTGCCCAGCCCATGCAGTGTGGGTACCATGGAGGGGTCATCTCAGGGCATGGTCTGCCTTCCCTGGCTTGTTTGGTGCCAGACTGGTGGTCGACCAAGACTTGGTCCCACCCAGGTCTCATGGCACTCATTGGGTGTTCTAGGGCTCACTCCCTACCTAACCCTGATACCTGGTACAGATTGTCTCATTTGTCATCTGCCTACCCAGGTCTGCTTGATGCTGGACTGGTGGTTGTCTCAGGCTCACTTGCCTGAAAAAAATTTTTTTTAAACTTTGCTGTTTTTCTGAGGTTGCTTGACATTACATACTTACCTCTGAAGATTTAGAGCTAGGAACTTCAGATTAGACAACATATGAAAAATATCTGAGTCTTGTTTATGTCATTCACTATGATTAGGAAGACACACATACACAGACACACAGGCACACACTCATATGTATTACAACAGTTAAAGACAAAAGAGGCCATGAATTGAAAGAGGGCAAGGTATCTCAGTAATAGAAGGGTTGGGAGGGAAGAAAGGGAAAGGTAAAATGATGTAATTACCTACTTTCCTGGTGGTATGCCTAGAATCTTCCAGTATTATGAAAGCTATCCAATAAGAGGAAAACTTCCAGTAGAACACCAGTTTTATTTTGTTTTATGTTCTGTGAAGAAAATATATGGTGTTTTCATTAACTGGTTCTCATCTTCAAGTTTTGGTGAGTATCTAAGAGCAATGCAATGGCCTGTAATTTTTTGCATGGTCTATGGGTCACACTTACAAACAACTCTATACAAGCATGTGTGTGTGTGTGTGTGTATGTGTGCGTGTGTGGGGGGATATATATATATATATAAACTTCTACAGTAGTAGTCTTCCATATGGCATTTTTGAAGGTCTGTAGTAGTACTTATTCCTTTATTCCATACTCTCCTTTCCTGTCTTCTAGGTCATTTAATCCATACTGTTCCATTGTTCTCCTTTCTATCTTCGGACTAACTGTATAACATTTACCCATTCCTTGAAATCCTCTATGGTCTCTTATTAGTTTCATAATTTATTTTTAAAATAGAATTACTTAAATGTATTTGATATACAAAAGACTTATATACCTTCTGCTCACAATATGATGTTTGTACTTAAGAAGCCAGCAGGGGCTGCTCTTCAAAATTCCAATGTAGGGAGTGGCATCTGGTAGCTGGTACACCCAAAATACAGCTTGCTGTAATCATACATTTGTAGAGTCGTTTTTTCTCCTCTTGGTGTCCTTTTTTATGGGAGAGATATAGAATTTATATGAGCAAGACAGTTGGTCTTTATACATTGTTAGAAAAAATAAAGATAAACATCACGTGAATGGGGTCACAAATGTAGTGTAGGTTGAAAACCATGTTTTTCAGTTTACAAGAGATCTAAGAAACAGGAACTTATACTTAATTACAAATAGAAACCTTAACTTTCAAAGACTTAACACAGGACAAACATGAACTTAGTCTTTAACTACAAATAGAAACCTTAACTTGCACAGGACAAATAGGAACTTATTCTTAACTATCTTAACTGTAAACAGAAACCTTATCCTAAAAGGTATACTGTTCCTGTTTTATTCTAACTTTCCTCCCTTGAGTTGTATCCTGAGTCAAATCATTGACTCTATAGTGGGTATATTGGGTTCTAATAACCATCAACTTAATGGGATCCAGACAGGAATTTATGTATCTAATTAAGGCATTAATGAGGCAAGGGCCAAGAGCAATTAGCAGAAAGAGAAGGGTCAAAGGCCTTGTGATGACTGACATCAAAGTTCGTATCTAGGACAACTCCAAAAATGACAGTAGGCACCAACCATTTATTTCCTCCCATGCCTCCCTTTTTGCAGTGTTTCTTATAGTACAGCAGATTATGTCTAATGATTCTCAAGTGATTTGTATAGAAACAACAATTTTCTCTTGAAGCCATATGATAACCTTGTTCTGTTAAAGTAAGTTGAATCCCCTATCATATTGTAGACCTATTCCAGCTAATGAATCTACTTGTTGATAAATCTGGGTCTATTTTGTTTTAAACAGGTACCTTTCCTGATATGCCAATAGGCTCTCTTGGTAGCCATTCTGTCCCCCATGCTAGTTAGTTTTATTTCAATCTAATATTCCTGCCATTATGTGAAAATATGGGGCAATATACTGTCTTCTGTAACTACTTCCTGCTGAAATTAAAATGTTATTTTCAGGACTCAGGAAGAATTCAATGCTAGTCAAAGAAAGGAGGGAATTCAGGAAATGGGGCATTTATTAGAAGCATCGAGTTCTCTGACAAAGAGAGAGGGAGCAATCATATCAGATGGTCTGATTCACATCAGCTTTCAGCAAGTTCAGGGCTTGTAGCCATTTGGAGTAGTTTGTAATCTTCAGTTGAGTCCTGTATGGTGTCTGTCAGCCAAATGGAAATCTGCTGAGACAGATATAGACTAGGGACAGAAGTTAAAGTTTAGGAACTTAAAGGAAAGTCTTACATTTGGAACTTTCAGACCCATTATCCTGATAGTGAATATGGTAGTTTGAATATGTATGGCCTCCATAGACTCATGTGTTTGAATGCTTGGCGTATAGGGAATGGCATTATTAGGAGATGTGGCCTTGTTGGAGTAGGTGTGGTGTTGTTGGAGAAGTGTTTCACTATGGGGATGGCCTTTGTGGTCTCCTATGCTCAAGCAATGCCTAGTGTGGTGCAAAGTCTCTGTAGAATTCACTCCTCCAGCATCAGGCCTTCCTCCACTCTGTCATGTTTCCTGCTATGATGATAATGGGCTAAATCTCTGAAACTGTAAGTCAGCCCTTTTAAATGTTTTTCTTTATATGAGTCCTATGGTGTCTCTTCACAGCAAAGAAACACTAACTAACACATTTGAGGAAAGGGAGGAGTCTCAAGACCAGGAAGAAAGGAGAGAGAGAGAGAGAGAGAGAGAGAGAGAGAGAGAGAGAGAGAAAGAGAGATCATTTCCTCAGGAATAGACAGATGGGGAAACTTAGGCTTTATTTATCTGGAACCCATTTGACTTGTGAGGGAATCATCCAAATCTTATGATTCCCTTGACTCTCTGAAGTGTGTATGAATTTTTTTAGTTTACAAAAAGAGATAAAAATTTTAAATATATTAGTATTAACATGTTTGTAATTAGTAGTAAAATCCACTTTGTAGAAGAAACAGCTCACAGGTATCTGTAAAACAGAGCAGACATGTCTCCGAGTCATAGCAAAAACTATAGCTTTGCATTAGGAAGCGTGTGCATATACTTTTTTTCTCTGTCCAGAGGCCTGGGTTTATAGACTTGACAGAGATAATTTTAACCCAGTGTGAAGCATCTTTAAGTCTATACTTAGAAGACAACAACAGGAAATTTTAAATCTTAAACTTTTGACTGAATAGTGAGGAGCCAGTTCTCTACCAGTTTATCAGAACTCTGTTGATCAATGGTAAAATTCTGAATTTTTGAAATCTTACTATAACAATAGCATAAGAAGGGGGAAAGAAATTGGAAACATTTTCCATTGTTCACATATCTTAAGTCACTCTTTCTTTCTTTCTTTCTTCTTTTATTTTTTGGTTTTGTGAGACAGGTTTTTCTCTATGTAACTCTGAGTGTTCTGAACTTGCTGTGTAGACCATGCTGGCCTGGAACTCATAGAGATCCACCTGCCTCTGCCTCCCAAGTTTTGAGATTAAAGGCATGCACCACTACCCCTGGGTCAAATCACCTACTTATACCTTTTCAACTTGCATTTACGCACCTTAAATTGTTTTCTTAGATCCTAAGAACTTGCATAGACTTTACACTTTTAATTTCCATCTAATAATTTACCAGAGACATGAGCAGTTATTAGATGTTAAATAACAGTCATTACCAAGCATTTTTTTTAAATAAAGGAATAGTAAAATGTTATACCTGAAACCTGTTTATCCTTTAATATGAAGTTTGTTTGCAAGGCTAACTTTTTGCCATTCTCAGCAAGAAACCTAGTAGCTCTAGAAAAAGCAAAACCTGATTTTAACATGTGAACTGAACTAACAAGGTAGCTGCAGCTTTTGGGGAGGAGCTATTTTCCTGCTGCTGTTAAACTGACAAATCTACTATTAGCTTAGCTGTCAATGTTATCAGAAATCTGAGGATAAATTATAACAGTCAGTATAATCCAAATGGCATGGCAGATGTATCAATTAAAACTACAGAGACTTACCCACTACCTGGACAGTTACCTTAGGCTCCTGTGGTCTCAATGACTTTATTGGGGGCCGACGTCCCAGGGTAGCATCATTGTTCAGCTACTGGGCCCAGAACATCTGAAAGAGGTTCCTGTGGAGGAAAAACAAGGAGGAATGATTTTATTTTGTCCAAGCAAAGTGGAACAATCAACTTTCCAGTTTGGGCAGGGTACTGGTGACAGGTGAGACATTGGGGTGCTTACATCTAATGGTTAGTTTGCCACAATCCAGGTGGAGTCATGTGTCCTATCACCTTCCTTGGAGGCCTTGGGGTCACTTCTAGGACTGGGGGTCTCTGTCTGTTATAGTAAGCTTTTTCCATTAAACATTTTAGTTTGAGGACCATTACTTATTAAGTATATCTGAGCTAAACAAACTCTGTTTGTTTTTAGTTACTTGCCTTAGGCTTAATCTTGAAAACACATACAAGAAGTTAAATAAAGCTTGTGATTGTAATTGAATTATATTTGAACTTACCATGACTACAAGCATAGTTCTGAGAACATTAAACAATATGATCCTATATGAGGTGACTGACCATTAACTTGCATGTCTTAATTATCTTTAACAGTTTATAATAACCAAGTAACTCTTATAAGACTAGGACTTCACAACTTTAATTCTGTTAAGTCTGAGCCTTAAAAAATAGCTATTTCTGAATTGAAGTTCTTTTAGTATCAAAATAGAACTTTAAATCATGAATATAGTTTATAGTGAGGCTGGCAACTTTACTTTCTTAGTCCTTACACAGTGTGTTTATACAGAATATCATAGTTTCTTGGATGACTCAGTTTATCAAAATAGCCAAATCTCAACAAATTTATCAAAAACAAGGAGGCTAAACATGCATTTTAAGTCGATCTCTGTTAGCCTGAGTAGACCTTAGGTAAAGAAAGACGTTCTATTGGCTCTTTGTCAGATTGCCTAGGTCACTGTCTTGCTTCATCATAAGATAGGACTATCCCAGTTTTTGATGTTTAGTGTTTGGTGCTTATAGCTGTGGCCCTAACTCTTTAGCATTTATATTTATTTGTTGAAGATTACATATTAATATAGGCAACATAGTGTCCCACACATAGCCATATAAATTTAAGTGTTTAAAAATTAAGTTTTTAAAATTTAGATGTTCTGTAAAACTCCAAAATTTCCCTTTAAAAAAGTTTAAAATCTCTTAACCATGTGACTGTGGGCTCCTGCAATGACAAAAATAAAGTACCTTGACTCCTTCATGCCTTTAAAAGCGATACCACCCGAATGACTCTGACATTACAAAGTTCATCAGCCATCATGAGGTGCATTTTTGTATATGAACTCATGCAGGTACAGCTTCAATACCTTATTAAATAAGTATTGTTTTTAAATCTTATCTTTAAGATTTAAAGATTTATCTAGACCTTATTTTCAGGACAGGAATCAAAAATACATCCCATTCCAAAGTATTTTGGACACCTGTTGTTGTCTCCTTGGTTGTCCCACAATATGCGGTCACTTTAATCAAGATGGTGCTGAAGTCACATGACACACCCCTCTCCAACCCTAACAAAGAGTGTTGCCAGCCATGTGGATGCCTCCTTCCTGATGGAGCACAGCAGCTAAGATGGTGGCAAATCACATGTTGCTTATATCCCAAAATGGCATCATGCCACCTGGTTCTGTTAAGATTACCTATTCAGAGATTTTTAACTATCAACCCCATGTTAACTTTTTTTTTTTTTTGTCATGGATTTTGGAGATTTTTAACCATACCCAATAAACTTACAAATCTTGAGGTACAGGAAGTTCACATAAAGCAATAGTCTAATTTTCATGTGTGTGTGTGTGTGTGTGTGTGTGTGTGTGTGTGTGTGTGTGTGT
>CAJQZJ010001694.1:12693525-12719860 GCA_907164525.1 Lophiomys imhausi | reverse complement strand
GTGTGTGTGTGTGTGTGTGTGTGTGTGTGTGTGTGTGTGTGTGTGTGGCTGTGGCTGTTCTCCCTTGCTCCCTTCTCCCTGTCTGAGCCAAGTGGCTCACCAGACACAACACAGAGAAGACTTTTAAAGCATATCTGGGTTCTGAAAAGGGAGATCCATAGCTATAATGGGATTTTCTTTGGACAGCCAGTGGATTGAATGATGACACAGAGTCTATTATTATTTATTGCTCAAGCCTTAGCTTAGGCTATTTCCTAACTAGTTTATATATTTTAATTAACTTGTTTATTGTAGCCATATTTGCCACATGGCTCCTTACCTCTCAGTCCCTCATTCCAGGCACTGTTCCCTCCTCTGTGTCTGGCTGGCCAATCCTGAGCCTCCCAATTCTTCTCACAGTCCCTATCTCTGCCCAGAAGTCCTACTTTTCCTCTCCTGTCTAAATATAGGACATCGGATAGTTATTAAACCAGCCAGAAGGTGTTGGAGGTGTATATTTACAAAATACTAAGAGAGGTGATCTCCATAAAAATAACAATATGATAGTGAAGACTGTACTCAACTCTCTGCCAGTACAGAAATCAGAATTTGAATAATGCAAAGACAACCTTTACACAGTGCACAAAAATATTATTCAAACACTTAACCTAATACCAGAAACACCTTTTCAATAAAAAATAATATCAAGTAATTTTAATATTACTCACATCTAAAAGACATTTGAATACTTGCTAAACTTAATTTTGTGACCAAAAAGCTCAGATATAAAATGTGGACATTAGGAAGGTATGTTATATCTTACAGTTTTCATAATTGTTGCCTAATAGTTTGTATTGTTTTGCATTATATTTATTGTTATAAGAAAATAAAGCCTTTTATTGGACTTAAAGGAGGAAATGTTGGGGGGAAGATACACCTTAAATTTAAAAAAATCGATAGGAGGGAGGGGGGAAGAGGGAAAGAGGGTGGGACTGGGAGGGGAGGAGGGAGGGGGCTGTGATTGAGATGTAACTTGAAGAAATAAATAAATGTTGAAGAAAAAATGTGGCCCCTCGACATCAAAGTAGATACTGGAGGCTGGCCGCTGGCATTGGCAGCGCAAAACAAAGCCAATAAACACAGAACACGGAAAGGTCAAACACTCCAAGAAGACAAAGTATGCTACCATTCATGCCTTCAGCTCAGTTCCATGTTTGCAACAAACCTTATGGACACACCAGAAAACACAGATAAATAAACACAAACAAAATTCTACTTTCTATCAGAGCCTGGTGATAATCCCTACCTCTTTCAGTGCTGAAATTCTGAAGCTGGACTGTGTCTTGCAGGACCCAATCAATCTTTACAGTCCTCAACAAAAAAAGCGAGGCTATTCTAGGGATCGATGCCTAGCTGCCTACGGGGTAGGGGAAGTTTCTACTGCTGAGTCCAACGTCGGCAATTAGAACACCCTCATTGAGTCCCACTCCCACCGCATGGTGACTGCTTGCATAGTAGGGAGAGGGAAAGCAAGGGCACCTTCTGGTATGGCAAGAGGCTCTAAGAGCAGCAGCATGGGCAGTCCCATGACCTGCTGCTCTAAGTAGTTAAGCAGCATAGTTCTGGAGCAGGAACTTCAGCCATTCTCAAGTGCTCCCCATAGCTTCACATTGTGCTGCTGCAAGGGGCCACAGTAGCCTGGGCGTGCAGGTTCTTGCACCTGACTTGGGTCTCGGATCTTTCTTTCAAAGCTGCCCATTGAATCCCAAGCCCCACCCTGAGTTCTTTACCCAGTATCTGCTGCCCTCAGACACATACTGCCAGTGATCCCCACTCCCTGAAAACTCCGCGATCTCTGGAGTGACCTCTCCACCAGCAGTGTGCTCTTGTTGGTAGGATTGACGACATCTTCCTTAACTAAAAGGGGGAAAGGGTTGTCAAATTTTTTAGAACACTAGTCAGAGGGTTATCCAGCCTATGTGTTGCTCTTCCGTTTCAGTAGCTCTAAGTCAGAACACAAAAAAGGTAAAACACAAGACAAGTCACTTTTCAAAAATGACAACAGAAAACAAGACAATGATAATAAACAGTTGGGGTCATTCAGAAGTTTACCAATGAAATTTCTTAGCAAATAGGAGGCCTATTTCCTTCATAGCCTCCCTACACAACCCAACCTATCAGGGATTTCCTAGTGTCAGGTTTCCTCAGTCCAGCTAGTCTGGGGCTTTCCTCTGATTTCCATCTATGCTACCTGATACATGAGTCCCGCACTGAGTGAAATGTGCTTATAGTTCCTTGGCTCTTTTGTGCAGCCTAGGTGTTGAAACACTGCCAGAGGATGCCCAGGTGCCAGACCCCTCCAAGTTTATTCTCCGCTCCCAATCTTCATCAAAATACGTCCTCAGGATAGCAAGACATAAAGAAGAGTGGCTCTGGATGAAATTCTAATTAACCAGAGGACTATGCAAGGTCTGGCTTTATCAAAGGAGGCCTGGGGGATGAGAGGGATGTTTCTTATCCTTATTTGTCTATTTTCTTTAATGCTTATTTATTACTTCAGGTTATATCTCCATCACAGTGCACTCTTTCCACCCCTCTCAGTCCCGCCCTCCCACTCTCTATCCCCTATTCCTTCCATTCCATTCCTCTGGAGTGGAGTGTTCCTATATATCAGTCCGCTGCCCCAGTTCAGCAGTCATATGAGGGCCAAGAGCCTCCTCACATACTGGGGACCTACAAGGCAGTACAACTAGGGCAAAGTGTCTCATTGACAGATAACAAAGTCTATGTTCCTGTTCCCTTTGGTGCATTGGTTGTAGTATAGTTATCCTGTACTATATGGCTAAAATCCGGTCTTTTAAAATTATTTAATATTTATTTATTAAAGTCAAGCTACATCTCGATCACAGCCCCCTCCCTCCTCCCTTCCTGGTTCCACCCTCCCACCCTCTACTTCATCCTCCTATCCTTCTCCTCCTCGGTGAGAGAAGACCCCACATATCAGCCCCCCTCAGTTCATCAGTCACATGAGGGCTAAGAGTTTACTCTTGTTATGGGGCCCCGACATGGCAGCTTAGCCAGGATAAAGTGTCCCACTAACAAGAATTCTAGGAGTCCTTAGGAATGCTCCCAGAGACTTGGACTAATATTCTAAGGTACAGAGCCCTTGGCATGACTCTCAAGCCTCTTGAAGGTAGCAGAACAAAAAATTCCAGCTTCAGAATTTTGATGGGTGGTCAGATCTTGCTGGGGAACACCAAATATAAACCTGAAATTTTTGAGGAGAAAAATCAAGCCCACAATTGTCTGATTGAAGCAAGCTGTATCTTGGGGTGCACCCAGGAGTAGCCAGTCCAGCTGCCTCTCCCTGAGTCAGGATTTTACAGAACAGCCCTTGGCTAGCCTCTTGAGGTCTCTCTCTTTTATATATATATATGTATATATGTACTTTATTTTTTTTTCTTCAAGTTACATCTCAGTCACAAACCCTTCCCTATTCCCCCTTCCTGTCCCACCCTTCCACCCTCTTCCCCCAAAACAGCTTCCCTTTTCAATCCAACAAATGGTTCTTTCTCTTATAACAGTAAATTCTATACAAAACAGCAGAATTAAATATGCCACATTTATGAGAGTTAAATGGCCCAGTATACCTTCCCAATGTCCAGTTCATACATATTTGGCCCCTGACTTTAACCTTCTACCTTCTAACCATCTCCATGAGTTTAAAGTTCTATAACTGACTTAGCTTTCATACTAACTTGCATCACTATTATAACCATCTTCTTAGATCTAGAACACCCTCTTGATTCCTAAACAACTCAAAATTTAGCTATGAGACTCAAGCTGTCTATTCTTCAACCACCTCAGAGAGCTGAGAAGGATAAATATATCTGATTATATAGGAAGTGCAGTGCCTGCAGCTTCCAATACTAAGAAATGACAAACCAATGACTACCTGGACAGTTCCCATTTTCTCTCCATACATTCCAGCATCAGTCTTCAGCCTTTTGGTCCTGTTTCTCTGACAGACATTTATTGTAGAGCAGGGAATGTGAAGGACTAACCTACCCTGTCTTGGCAGAGCTAGTCTGTCGACTTCCCTGCTACCAAGTTTTGTCCTTTTTGGACAGCAGTCTGTCTGAAGTTGAAGCAAGGAGTTTTTACATGCCAAGAGATAGGCTTGCCACTAATTCAACCATCTCACACTGGAGATTCTTCGATGCTTATCTTCTAATTGGAGTAGAATAGGGGATGCTGTCAGGAGCTGATACATCACGATATCAAAAAAAAATCTTAATTTAAGACCACATCTTTGAATGCCATATTCGGCAGATCTCTTGGGGTTTTTGAAGATGCCCTAATTATCTCTTGTATTTAGATAAGCAAATGTTGCTTGTCTCTTAACAACTTGATTACTGAGTACCTTAGAGAATATCTGTGATAGACTGTCATAGTAGCTAACAAGGTGACATGCATGCATGACTAGGAGTTTGTTTTTCTTAACTATCCTAAACAGTTTAAGACGGTTGGTATCAAGAGGCCAGAGCTTCACATTTCATTTTTAAGTATCTCTAGGTACGATACCATTAGGAAGCGTTACCTTTAATTTTGTATCAATATACAAATATCTATTCCAATGTGGCTAAATATGCTCTTAATTTTGTATCAATATACAAAGATCAATGCCTATGTGGCCCAATACAATCTTAATATTGCATCCATATACAAGGGTCAATACCATTGTGGCCAACTATTATCTTAATTTTGTATCAATATACAAATATCAATACCTAAGTAGTCCAATACAATCTTATTTTTGCACAATAAACAATGGTCAATTCCACTTTAGCCAAATATACTACTAATTTTGTATCAATATACAAAGGTATAAGGGCATATTCAATAATCTGACCCTTCTTCTTGGTCCTTCCTGTGCTATGTCTATGTCTCAATTTTTCTCAAGTCTGTGCATTCCTACATAGGAGATAAAGAAGGATACAGAAAAGGGAAAGAAGGAATACCCTGGGTCTAACCTCCAAAACCCACTAAACAGGACGATTTAACAACTGTAATCTCTTCCCCTAAATAACAGAGTTTTCAGTTGTCCTTCAAATAACCAAAAAGGGGGGGGGCGGAGAAACACCCTCCCCACCCTCTGGGTATGGGATGTCGCTCTCTTAAAATGACTTCCTGCTGATTTGGGTCGTAGTAAACCTGTTTGGGGCCCAAACCATTCAAGGAACTCAGGGACAACTGGACAACGGAAACCTCAGCAGAAAACAGAATCAGACACCAAAAGAAGACGAGTGACCCAGATGATTCAGCCTGACAGACTCCCTCAATAGCTGTCTCCATCAAAAGCCTACAACCACAACAACTCAATATCGCTAAGACCGTTCAGCTCTACACAATGCCCCAGCCAGAACCTCAGTAAAGCCTGGAAGTTCAGCTTCTGCCTACAAACTCCTTAGGACATCTAAACAGCTGAGAACAGAAGGACTGAACATAAAAGGATTGTACTAACATTTTTAACCATTTTTCCATTTTGAGGTCTCTTTTATGTGAGTGATAAAATGTTTACAGAGGCAAGAGAGTTGGCTGTTTTACACTATTAGAAACATACAATGAAAGGAACAGCAATAAGCAAATATATCACATAAATGGGGTCACAAAATCAGTATAGGGTGAAAACATGTTTTGCTGTTTACATCACATCTAAAAACAGGAACTCATTCTTAATTACTAGAAGCCTTAACATGCAAGGACTTAACATAGGGTAAACATGGACTTACTCTTAGTTACAAACAGAAACTGTAACCTGGATAGGACACAGGATAGGTACTTTATCTGTCTTAACTGCAAACAGAAACCTTAACCCCAAGGTCTATTGTTCCTGTTTTGACCTCACAGTTTCACCAGAGCAATAATAACCCTAGCTAAAACAGTAATACAAGTATTCATCACCTCCCAATGATTTTTTTGTAATCTTTTGCCTTCATCTATATTTCATTGTTGCTGTTTGTTTTCTATTTTGTGATAGGACGAAATAAAACGACATTTACTGTACTACAATTGGAAGCTGGGAATACTTTATTAATTCTAAATACTGGGTCCAATAAAAGATCTCTGGAACTTATTCTTGTTTTATAAATGAAATTTGATATTCCTAAGTCCTGGAAAAATCAAATGTAATTTCTGATTCTAAAGTTTGATTCTTACAGACACATCATAGCTAATGATGCAGTATTTGTTTTTCTGTGACTGAATTATTTCACTGGGTACTCCAAGCTTGCTGATATTGACAGAAACGCCAAGATATCATTGAAACATGCATGTAATGCATAGAAAACTCCTGTGCCTGCTGATTTTATTATAATGGACATAAATATTGTACCTTTTTACTTTGAAAATAATGGAAAGTATGAAGTAATTGCAATGACTTCATTTAAACATATTTGTCTTTTTAAAAATTAGTTAACATACCAAGAGAATCCTCAGGAAAAATATGTAAAGTTTCTTTTTATATAGTGAAATATTTTTCCATTTTTTATTAATTTCTCCCATTTGAAGACCTTTATAGTTTAACTTTAGTCTACATTTGCTACTACCAACAAGTCATGTACTGGGGAAATCTTCTGGGATTGAGACTTTCCTGTATGTTTGATGCTTACTCATCTGATTATCTAGTATATCTTCTTGTTCTGGTGAGACACAGTCCCTATTAGCTCTCTTATAAAGAGTGCTATGAAGACATACTTTTGGAATACATGAAGCTGACCATCTCTTTAAGAATCTTCACAAACGATTAATAAATAAAAAGAATCTATGTTATGTAATTCAAGATCAGAAAATATTTTTGTTTAGAATTGAAGGACTGATTTAATATTTTTCTTTCTCTCTGTGATGTTCATATCTCTGTGTTCTGATACCTTTTCTTCAGTTTATTACTGCCTTACCCAATGAGAGCTACCCATTTGTATTTGCCCATAAAGTATTAAAATTATATGGGAACATGCATAGGGAAGGGCCTTTTTATGTGGAAATTTTTAGTGTGTTTTATTTCTTTTAAATATTGATCTGGTTTTGTTTGGAAATCTCATTAATAAATTAGCTATCCTTCTGCTCTTACCCTGTAGTATTACAAACTCTTTATTACATTTATTTATATTTTAATTATTCTAAAATTAAACCCAGCTTGAGATTTAAAAACTGGATATGCATTTCAAATTCATTTTCCAAGCATCTACTTAAAAATATTATGTTTACTTATTCTCTTTCTCTCTCTCTCTCTGGAGGGTGAAGGGTGCTGTTTGTGTGCATATGTGTGTGTGTGTGTGTGTGTGTGTGTGTGTGTGTAGGTCAGAAGATAACTTGTGTGACTCACTTCTCTCCTACCATGTTGATTCAACAAGCAAACTCAGGTCAGCAGATTTGGAGAGACGTGCTTTCACCTGATTAACCCTCTCACCAGACTGCCCTTTAAAATTTTTATGTAATCATATGTTGAGACATAAAGACTTCTGTTTTTACTTTATGTGATTCTATATTTCAATATTCTTGTCTCAAGATATAATATCTTCTTTAATTTCTTTGCTAATATCAGGATTTATTTTTAATTTTTGTTGGAGTTCTCTATCTACATATGTGTTTGTTTTTATTTTATTTTCCTTTTAAAATTTATTTATTTGTGTCTTTTTGGGGGGGGGAAGGAAAGATTTTATTTGGCTTATATTTCCACAACACTGTTCACCAAAGAATTAATTCAGGACTGGAATTCAAAATATGGAAGGAAACGTAAAGGCAGTAGCTGGCCTAGGAGGGATGCTGCTTATTGGCTTGCTTCTCATGGCTTGTGCAGTTTGCTTTCTTTTTTTTTTTATTTTATATAAGTACATTTAACTCTCATAAATGTGGCATATTTAATTCTGCTGTTTTGTATAGAATTTACTGTTATAAGAGAAAGAACCATTTGTTGGATTGAAAAGGGAAGCTGTTGGGGGGGAAGAGGGCGGAAGGGTGGGACAGGAAGGGGGGATAGGGAAGGGTTTGTGACTGAGATGCAACTTGAGGAGAAAAAAATAAAGTACTTATATTTGTGTCTTATGTGTAGCCTATTGTCTCCATGGAGATTTTCTTTCCCAAATCGCGATAGGATGACTTATTACTTCATACTTTTTATATAGTGAAATATTTTTCCATTTTTTATTAATTTCTCCCATTTGAAGAATGGGAGAATTTAACATACGTTTTGCCTGTATGTACAAAAGTGCAGTGTATATGTGCCTGGTACTCACAAATCCCAGAAGAGAGTACCCGATTTTCTGGAACTAGATTTAGGGACTTCTGTGAGCTGCCATGTGAGTTCTAGAAAGCAGCACACACCCAGGTCCTCTGTAAGAGCAGCAACGGATTTTAACAACACAACCATTTCACCTGCCCCCCCACCATTTTCCTTAAAAAGATTTCTTTTTAAGATTTCTGTCTTTCACCTAATCTTCACATAATACATGTGAAATTTTAATACTACCTTCAGCACTACATGGCCTCCTCAAGTGGTGGCTTTCATTGTTCATTGATTCTGTTTTTCGCCATGTAGCAGTTACTTGCAGCTATTTTCTTGAGATAGCAAATATTATCTTCTCAAGATCTTTGTTTATTGGGTTAACTCTATCAGAAAGGATCATTTAATATTCTCTCGGAAGTCATAAGCTCCAACACTGGTCATGCTAGAAGCTCCTTGATAAGATGTCCCTGACAGTCTACCTGAGCACTATCATTTCCTTTTTGCACTGATTCCAAATAAACAATGTCTGACTAGCGTCTACTTCTTCATAGGGTAAACCTATTTTTTTTTTCTCCTTGGATAGCTAGTCTAAAACTTGTCAAAAATTCTTGGCTAGTTTGCTGGGTTTTTTTCCCTATTATGAAAACCAGTATCTTATATTGTTTAAAGAAGTATTAAGTAAAAAAAAAAATAAAACAAGAGAACAAAAACAAAACAAAACCAAAAAAAAGGATTTTGGCAGTAGTCCCAAGTTAATGGGGCATAAAAGAATATTGCAAATGCCTAAGACTGAAGGCCGGTCTGAGAACTTCTCTAATCAGTAATGTTGTGTGGCTCTGCCAGCAAGATGCAGTGATCTATGGAACATTGATTAGAATTTTCCCCTTCATTGGACTGAACTGAAAATAGAAAAAAATCCAATAGCAAGTCAGTGATGTTATGAAGTAAATAAGTGGTCCTATCGCGATTTGGGAAAGAAAATCTCCATGGAGACTAGGCTAAAATAACCTGCCAAAATAAACAATTTCAATATTTATTTTATAAAGCTTTTTGCCATCAAGCCCATTATATAATCAATCTCTCACTTAGAATGTTTTTTTGGAACATCTCAATTACATCATAACAGTTGATTTACTTTCCATTTTGAAGGAAAGAAAAGTCAACAAACCTCAAGAAGAATTCATTGTCTTTCTGCTGAACTGGCTCAGAAAAAAACCCAATACTGAATCTTAAGAAGGAAAGTTTACTACTGTCTGATGCTACCTACACATAAGCATTAACTTTCTTTTTCTATTAATTTAATATAATCTACAAAATTTTACTTATAATGTTCTTACTAGCTGTTTTGTAGCTTGACAACATAGCTTTTCATATTTAGATTTTTAAAATTCTCATTAAGATAACATGGATTTAAATGTGCCTTCAAGTTATCTAATATATCCCAATCTTTATAGTGGGTCTACTGTGGAGGGGAGGAGTAGAATGGAGTAACTTAAGGTAGCCTGTGAAGAGACTAGGACATGCTAAGTATAGATGCAAAATATTTGGTTGACCTGATTTTGGAATAAATTGAGAAAATAATCTGATAGAATTGTAAAGAAATTACAAAGTAATTTTTGCATTGTATTTCTGAGCATCTAACTCCAGGAATTCTACATGGAAAGTTAAGTTCTTCCATATGCTTAGGAGATGGGAAAGCCTTATTGAAGGCCCATAGAAGGATGCAATTATAAGAAGGGTTTCTAGTGAGAGGTGAAAACAATGGATCATAAATGACCCTGAAATAAAATAGTTATGTAGACCCAACTGAAGTAATTTCAGGCAATGAGAGCCATGCTAAATTAGACATATACTTGATCTAATAATGCATCAGGGTCAAACTGAGAAGAAGGACCCCCAAGGGGAAGGCTTAGAAGAAACAACAATTATAGGATTATTCATACAGAGAAACTCTAATGATTTGGTGGCCATGGGAAATGAGAGGAAGACCACCTGTCTAGAGAAATGGGTTTTAGCTAATTTAACATAATCATTTTATTGCCCCCTTTCCTAAAACATTTACTGTGTATTTGGTTTCAAATGCAAATGCAAAATAATACTTATTTCTGCTTCCTTATGATTAGTTTGTTAAATAATGCCTACACCAGATAATCCCTATCATGTTTCTGTGACCAACAATTGAAGATTATGTGGCTCTTTCTTCTCCATACAGATTCATTTAGTTCTTTAGTGCTCATATCAGTTCTGTGATTTGACATCTCATAAAAAAATGAATGAAAATTTTATTCAGTGTCATTTGAATTACATATAAATGAAGAACACTCCCATTCCCATATTCTTTATCCTATTAAATCACTGATGAGGAAAGCTTTCTATTTGGGTAGTAATTTAGTTTAGCTAGGATATTATCTGGAATGTTTATAAATGATAAACACTGTTTTGTAGGGGGCTAGATAAATTAGATTTAGAAAATATATAGGGGTTTCTGATACTGTCTCTTAATTCCGGGCATGAAGAGCATTATCAGCATGTGGACTAAAAACAGGAAACAAACAGGAGACTTAATAGACTGAAAAACAAGGTTGAAGTCAGGAAAAACAGGAAAGACTTAATGGACTTGAAGAAACAAAGTATCTGGCCTGACATTGTTTTCAGCTGCTAGGTGGGCGGAGCCCAAATTAAGCTGAAACAGAGTTCCTCCTATTTAAGGACAGTGCATGGAGCCCAGAAAGGAAGAGGCCCCTGATGCTAGAGAGCTCCAAGAGTCCTGCTGAAAAAAGTGCTGGCCATCATTTGATGGCCAGATTTCCCTGAAGCAGAAAGAAGCTGGTGAGCAAAGAAAGCCTGAGCAAGACACCAAAAGGCCAAGGACTAAACCCTGTGGCTCAGTTTTTGCCTAGAGGGGTTTGATCTGTCCGAACAGTGGCCTAAAGGAAATTGTGCCTGGCTTTAAGGACTGAGGCAGAGCAGCTGAGTTCCTGATTCAAAAGAAGTAAGTTGGCCTGCAGACGGCTGGGGTCTCCCACAGAAAAGAAAGCATGAAGCCTTATTTAAGGTGAGACTGCAATAACCAGCTTACCCTGATGAACCTGCATCTGAGAGATCCAGAGAAAGGACTGCTAAGTGCGTTAAAGAGTCTACAACAAAGACTGTGTTCCTGACGACTGAGAACCTGCCCCAGAGACTGTATCATTCTAAAAGGTTAGAAAAATAATTATCAATAGGTTTAGTGGATAGGTTAAAGTGGTTGTAAGAGTTTATAGGATTAATAGTTAAGAAATTGTTGGTGTTTGTTATAAGTGAATTTAGTAATAAATAAATAAATGATAAATAATAATTTAAAAGTTCGGTTACAGGTGGCGTCCAACATGGGGCATTATGGGTAATTTTATTTTCAAAACTATAGAGAAAACTGCAGATTTTGAAACTATGATGCCAGTTGTTGACAATATGGCAATGTTTACTGCTGACCTCTACACTGTTTTTCAATCAGACTGAATGTTTTATGCTGTTTACTTTTTTTATTTTATTGGTTTGTCATAAGGAAGACGTCTGTTACACAATTAAAAATTATGGAAATGCAGATTGAGGAGCTTAAGAAAATTCTGGCAGGGCAGGTGACTGGAACTGAGAAAATGGCAAGTTCTTTTCTAGCTAGGTCTCCACAGTCACCGCATGTGCCAGTAGAAAAGCTGCCGCGTGTGCCAGTAGGAAACCAGGTAGGTAATGGTGCTAATGTGGAACCAAGTGTGCCCCCAGAGGAGCTGCGTGGTACTGCACAATCACCATCAGCTTTTCCAGTTATGTTTCAAATTAGGCCTGATAATAATAATGGTCAACTCCATCAGGAATTAACATGGCGTCCAATAGACATTTTGGATTTAAAAAGATTTAAGGAATCTATTGTCTCTTATGGAATGCACTCATCATTCGTTAAACAGATGCTAAATAATTGGGCTATACAAAATAGAATCATTCCCCAAGATTGGAAGGGACTGATATCAGTTGTGCTAGAAGGTAGCCAGCAATTACAATGGTTGTCATGGTGGAGACATGAAGCCACAAAATTAGAGCAGCAAAATATGGCAAGGGGAATAAATGTCACAACCCACCAAATGCTTGGTGAGGGACCTTATGCTGACATATGGTTACAGACTCAATTTGAAGATGTTGCCATCGAACAATGTCCTGTTGCAGCTCTGAGGGCCTGGGATATGGTGGGTGAGGCTGGGAAAAGGTTTACTTCATTTACCAAGATAATACAAGGTCCTCAGAAAACCTTCTCAGACTTTTTAGAGAGATTGACTTCAGCTGTGGAGAGAGATGTAGATAACCCTGATGCCAGATAGGACTTGATAAATGCCTTGGCATATGAAAATGCAAATGCTGAATGTCAAAGGGCAATTAGGCCATTGAAAGCTCGAGGGGCCCCAGTAGATGAATGGATAAGAGAAACAGCTGATATTGGTTTTCAAGAGCATCAGACTAATGTCATAGCACAAGCAGTTGCTAGGGGTCTTAATGAGTGCTTTAAAAATGGTGAACTTGGTCATTTCCAAAGATATCGTAAGGCTGAATCCTTCAGAACTCGAAATGATAGGTGCCTGGACTCTGCAGAACATGGTCATAGAGGGGAACGAACGGCTTCTAATGGCAATAGAAAGAAGGTTAAGGTCTCCAGGATTTTGTACTCATTGTGGAAAAGGTAAACACTGGTCCTGGGATTGCAGAGCTGAAACGGATGTCAGGGGTAACCCCTTGTGGGGAAACGAGGGGAGGGGCCTACCGGTTCAGGCCCCCTAAAACAATGTGAACCATTGTCCATCATCCAACCAGAGGGAAACAAACAGGCAGGAAGAACAAAATTAACTATTGCTGATTTTTGCAGGCTACTGAAGGTACTAGAGTTTTAGATTTGACCACAGATCAATCTAAAACATTATCCAAAACAGATGAATGTTATATATTAACCACTGGTATCTATGGTCCTTTACCATCAGGGACAATAGGATTAATATTTGGAAAAAATGGATTAACTTGTCAAGGATTCTTTATTCATCCAGGTATTGTAGATGGAGACTTCAAGGAAGAAATTAAAATTATGACATCCATATGGAAAGAGATGACAATTAATGCAGGGGAAAAAATTGCCCAATTGCTGCTGTTTCCTTACACCAAGGGCAAGATTGTTCCAATAGACAGAACAGGAGTAGTTGAAAATAGTGGAAAACGTGTGTATTGGTAAACAATGGTGAGTGATACGAGACCAAAATTAAAAATACAAATGAATGGTATTGAAATAGAAGGATTGCTTGACACAGGAGTGGATGTCACTGTCCTCTCACATGAGTCTTGGAATTCAAACTGGCTACTTCAAAGGGTTCCTACACATTTTATAGGAATTGGTAAATTATCACATGTAAAACAAAGTGTATGATGGCTTAACTGTGTGGGACCAGAAGGGCAAATAGGGAAATTGAGATCTTATGTGGCTGATGTACCCATAAATTTATGGGGAAGGGATCTCTTACAACAATGGGGTACTAAAATTAATATTCCTGCAATGCCAGAAATAACAAATGATGAAATGATGGATGCTTTTGAGGAAGGAATTGATATGCGTACTCAACAACAATTGTAAGCTATGTCTAGTGTCCAAACACAGGACACCCCAGACATTGAGATTATAGATACTTTTGAGGAAGGTATTGATGTGAGTACTCAACAACTGCAAGCTATATCTAGTGTCCAAACACAGGACACCCCAGGTATCGAGTTTCCAAATTTATACTAGGGGCCACTGCTGAAATTACAACAGCCCTACCCTTGAAATGGCTATCAAATAAACCAGTGTGGCAAGAGCAGTGGCCCATAAGAAAGGAAAAATTGGAGGCTCTTGAACAATTGGTAAAAGAACAGCTGGAGGCTCATCATATAGAAGAGTCTACCAGCCCATGGAACTCTCCTGTGTTTGTGGTAAAAAAGAAATCAGGTAAATGGAAAATGCTAACAGATTTAAGAGCTGTGAATAGAGTAATTCAACCTATGGGTCCTTTGCAGCCTGGTATGCCTTTACCTTCTCTGTTACCAAAGTCATGGCCTTTAATAGTAATTGATTTAAAAGACTGCTTTTTCTCAATTCCATTGCATAAGAATGATAGGGAAAGGTTTGCCTTCTCTGAACCTACTCTTAATAACAGTAGGCCAATCAAGAGATATCGTTGGAATGTGCTTCCACAGGGCATGTTGAATAGTCCAACTCTGTGTCAATATTTTGTACAAAAACCATTAGAAATAATGCGTAAGCAGTTTCCTCGATCTATTATCTATCATTATATGGATGATATTTTGTTGGCTGATTCTGATGTAGTTGTTTTAGAGAACTTATTTAAGGAAATGCAAAGAATTCTACCACTATGGGGGTTAAAAATTGCTCCTGAAAAAATACAAAGAGGAGATTCAATCAACTATTTGGGTTATAAAATAAGTCAACAGAGAATAAGATCGCAAAAGGTACAAATCCGTAGAGACCAATTGAAAACTCTTAATGATTTTCAAAAATTAATGGGAGATATAAATTGGCTAAGGCCCACCCTTGGTTTAAGTACTCATGAGTTAAGTAATTTGTTTCAAACATTACAAGGGGATTCAAATATAAACAGTCCAAGATGTTTAACTGCTAAGGCAGAAAAGGAATTAATCTTGGTAGAACAAAGATTGCAAGATGCATACATAGATCGAATTGATCCCCAACTTGATTGTATTTTGGTCATTTTACCATCAACTCATTCTCCTACAGGGCTTATTATGCAACGGGAAGATAGTATTATGGAATGGATTTTCTTACCACATAAACAAAGTAAAAAATTAAAGACATACATAGAAAAGATATCTGAATTAATTGTAAAAGGTAGAATAAGACTACGTCAATTATCAATGGACCCGGCTGAAATAGTAGTGCCTCTTACTAATGCTGAGATTATGTCATTGTGGGTAATCAATGAAGATTGGCAAAGAGCTTGCAGTAATTATTTGGGAGAAATTAATAACAAATTTCCAAAAAGCAAACGTATACAATTTATAAAAAGAACTAATTGGATTCTTCCTCGTATTGTAAAGGGAACACCAATTCCTGATTCATCAACCTTCTATACTGATGC
Organism: Lophiomys imhausi; assembly: GCA_907164525.1. NCBI lineage: Eukaryota > Metazoa > Chordata > Mammalia > Rodentia > Muridae > Lophiomys > Lophiomys imhausi. The sequence continues at coordinate 12,704,437 of CAJQZJ010001694.1, read as the reverse complement.
TAACAAGATGGGAATGGCAGGTTGTAAGACAGACAAAATAAGCAAGGTAATCAAAAGTCCATATACCTCAATTCAAAAAGCAGAATTGTATGCAATCCTTATGGTGTTATTAGATTTTCCAGAGTCTCTTAATATTATTACAAATTCTCTATATGCAGAAAGAGTTGTGTTGCACATAGAAACTGCTGAATTTATTCCCGATAACACAGAATTAACTTCCTTATTTATACAATTGCAACAGGTCATCAGAGGTAGAAATAATCCATTATATATAACCCATATTTGATCCCATACAGGTTTGCCAGGTCCACTGGCACAAGGAAATGAGGAAATTGACCAGTTACTCATAGGAAATGTGTTGGAAGACTCAAAATTTCATCAGAAACATCATGTTAACAGTTCAGGTTTAAAGAAAAAATTCTCTATTACCTGGCAAAAAGCCAGGGAAATAATTAAAAAATGTCCTACGTGTTCTCTGTATAACCAAATTCCATTACCTGCTGATAGTAACCCTAGAGGTACTAAAAAGAATGAAATTTGGCAAATGGATGTTTTTCACTTTGCAGATTTTGGAAAACAAAGGTACGTACATCATACCATTGATACATACTCAGGGTTTCAATGGGTAAATGCTTTAAGTTCTGAAAAAGCTGATTGTGTTATTGCACATTTGTTAGAAATAATGACATTTATGGGTGTACCTGCACAAATTAAGACTGATAATGCTCCTGCATATGTATCTAATAAGATGAAGCAATTCTTTACATATTATAATATAAAGCATGTTACTGGTGTACCACACAATCCTACAGGACAAGCAACTGTAGAAAGAGCTAATCGTACCTTAAAAGAGATGCTTTTTTAAAAATTTTTTTAATAATTTATTTTTTATTTCTTCAAGTTACATCTCAATCACAATCCCCTCCCTACTTCCCCCTCCAGTCCCACCCTTCCACCCTCCTCCCCCTCAACCCCCCCATCCTCTATCCTCTTCCCTTCTTTTTTTTTTATTTTTTTAGTTTAAGGTATTTATTTTTCCCCCCAACAGCTCTCCCTTTCAGTCCAAATAATGGTTCTTTTTCTTATAACTATAAATACAATACAAAACAACAGAAATAAATAGGCCACGATTATAAGAGTTATATGGCTTAGCATACATTCCCAATGTCCAGTCCATATGTATTTGGCACCTGACTTTAACATTCTACTATCTAACCATCTCCATGAGTTTAAAGTTCTATATCTAACTCAGCTTTCATACTAACTTGCCTCATAATTTTAAAAATATCTTCTTAGATCCAGAACACCCTCTTGATTCCTAAACAACTCAAAATTTAACTATGAGACTCTAGCTATCTATTCTTCAACCACCTCAGAGACCTGAGAGGGATAAATATATCTGATTATATAGGAAGTGCAGGGCCTGCAGCTTCAAAAACTAAAAAATGACATACCAGTGGCTGCCTGGACAGTTCCCATTTTCTCTCCATACATTACAGCATCAATCTTCAGCCATTTGGCCCCATTTCTCTGACAGACATTGGTTGTAGAGCAGGAATTATGAAGGACTTACCTACCCTGTCTTGGCAGAGATAAGCTGTCGACTTATCTGCTTCCAAGTTTTGTCCTTTTTGGACAGAAGTCTGTCTACAGTTGAAGCAAGTGGTTTTTTTTGCCAAGAGAATGGCTTACCACCAATTCAATCATCTCCCACTGGAGATTCTTCGATGATCATCTTCTACTTGGAGTAATATAGGGGATGCTTCAGGAGCTGACATGTCTCGATATCAAAAAATCTTAAGTTAAGAGATGCTTTTTAAACAAAAGGGGGAATTAAAGAATCCCAGGGATAGATTACACAATGCATTGCTAACTTTGAATTTCCTAAATGTTGGTGAAAAGGGTACCACTGCAGCTGAGAGACATTGGGTTATACAAAAAACTGAGGAATTAAATCAACCAATATATTATAAGGATATGTTAACTTTAGAGTGGAAACCTGCAATGGTTTTAAGATGGGGACGTGGTTATGCCTATGTGTCTACAGGGAATGAAAAAAATGTGGTTACCAATAAAACTTATAAAGATTAGATCTGATCAGCGAGAACCTCCCATTAGCTGAAATATGAATGTCTTTGCATGGTAAGAATATTTTATTAACTTTATGGTGTTCATGATATTCCAATCTTTTATCCAGAATGGACAGAGTTTATGGTGTTAATGATATTCCAATCTTTTATCCAGGATGGACAGAGTTTATGCCTTAAAATGGACTTACAAAGTTATTCTATGCCTTCCATTTGCTCAAATTTAGAGCAAAAAATTATTTTTGGAGCCAAGGACTGAATGACCATAACAACAAGACAAATGGGCAAGAAGATTCAACCTAACATACTGCTTCAATCACTGTCTTCTTAAAAATTTTGCATGCAAATCATTTTTAAAAGCACTAGTCCAAAAAATGATTGATCTTAACAGAGACTGGACAATAAAAGCTATAGGTAACTTTCCTGAGAATTGGCCAATATCTCAATTTTTGAAGGGTACCCAAAAATATTTACACTCCATTCTCAAATGATGGGTTGGAAGTTTTTTGAATGGATATATGTTATGTGTTGTGAACTGGATTTGAGGGTTTTCTTTTTTCCCTCATTCTATTTTTTTGTCTCTTTTATTATTAAAAGCTTAAGATTATTTTATTATATTGGTAGAAATTTAAGATTCTGTTTATTGATGCAAGTTTAAAAATGTTTTGTGTGTAATAGAAAGTAAGTTTATTGATAAGAATTTAAAATGTTTTGTTTGCTTTAATGTCTTTTGTCAAAAGATGTAAATACAACTATGTATTGTGAGAAGTTTAAGGTTATTTTAACACTTGCTTTAATGTATATTGATAAAAATTTAAAGCTAGTTTATGTATTGTACATAGACAATTTATTTACATTGTATATGTAGATATTATGTAGATTTATTTTTTATTTTACTAGAAGGGGGATTTGTAGGGGGTTAGATAAATTAGATTTAGAAAATATATAGGGGTTTCTGATACTGTCTCTTAATTCGGGGCATGAAAGGCATTATCAGCATGTGGACTAAAAACAGGAAACAAACAGGAGACTTAATAGACTGAAAAACAAGGTTGAAGTCAGGAAAAACAGGAAAGACTCAATAGACTGAAAAACAAGGTTGAAGTCAGGAAAACAGGAAAGACTTAATGGACTTGAAGAAACAAAGTATCTAGCCTGACATTGTTTTCAGCTGCTAAGTGGGCGGAGCCCAAATTAAGCTGAAACAGAGTTCCTTCTATTTAAGGACAGTGCATGGAGCCCAGAAAGGAAGAGGCCCCTGATGCTAGAGAGCTCCAAGAGTCCTGCTGAAAAAAGTGCTGGCCATCAATTGATGGCCAGATTTCCCTGAAGCAGAAAGAAGCTGGTGAGCAAAGAAAGCCTGAGCAAGACACCAAAAGGCCAAGGACTAAACCCTGTGGCTCAGTTTTTGCCTAGAGGGGTTTTATCTGTCCGAACAGTGGACTAAAGGAAATTGTGCCTGGCTTTAAGGACTGAGGCAGAACAGCTGAGTTCCTGATTCAAAAGAAGTAAGTTGGCCTGCAGACGGCTGGGGTCTCCCACAGAGAAGAAAGCATGAAGCCTTATTTAAGGTGAGACTGCAATAACCAACCTACCCTGATGAACCTGCATCTGAGAGATCCAGAGAAAGGACTGCTAAGTGCGTTAAAGAGTCTACAACAAAGACTGTTCCTGATGACTGAGGACCTGCCCCAGAGACTGTATCATTCTAAAAGGTTAGAAAAATAATTATCAATAGGTTTAGTGGATAGGTTAAAGGGGTTGTAAGAGTTTATAGGATTAGTAGTTAAGAAATTGTTGGTGTTTGTTATAAGTGAATTTAGTAATAAATAAATAAGTGATAAATAATAATTTAAAAGTTCGGTTACACTGTTTCATATTAAAACTGTGGTTGAAGGAGGGCACAACAGTCTATAGACAGGCGGGATGATTCTTCCAATGTTGCCAACATTTTTGAGATTTACAGCACTGGTGCTATTTGTTGAGGAGGAAGAGCCACTAATTACATTTTCCAGGAAGCTGACTACATGGCAAAGATTTATAAGAGACTTAAACAATCATGTTTGAAATGAATGGGGTGCAATTAAAAAACATGTCAGTGGAGAGCAGGAAGGGCTGTCTTATTAAGATTCTACTTCATCAATATCTGAAATCAAGCAAAGGAAGGAAAACTTGTGTTCTTTAAAACTCCTGCTGTTCCCAGGAAGATAAGTTGACCTTCATGAAGTACTGTCTTCAGCTGAGGGAGAACACTGGAAGGGAACTCAGATGAGAACTGTCACTCCCCAGACTCCCATGAGCCAGGAAAATGAACATTTCAGATCTAAGAGTAGAAGAGGGTGCATCCACTACCAAAAGTTACTGACAGTATGTCCTCCACATGTTTCTTATCAGTTCTCTGAATTCTTCAGGGTTTTAATATACCATCATTCCATCAGTGATGATGCTGACCATCATTGTCATTATTAATCTTGGTGTGGATAAAGTGCAGACCTTGTGCAGCACCCTGTGTCCTGTACTGAGACTACATTCTAGATCCCCCATCCTTTTTTTTTTTTTTTCAGTACTACTGGATGGGTGTCTTGCCTAGTAGGAATATTTAGGAATCTTGTGGCTTAATTACTCTTTTAATATTAAATTATAGTTTGCTATTTATTTTATGTATTGGAGAGATTAACACGCTCTAAGAATTGCATGTGGAAATCTTATTCTTCTACAGTGTGGTTTCTGGAGATCGAATTCATGCCTTTAGGCTTGGCAACAAATAGCTTTACCTACTGAGCCATCTTAAAAGCCTCTTAATTGCTTTTTAAGTTAATCTACTCTTTGATAATTTCATGTTGCGTACACCACATTTGATCATACCTTTCCTTTTGCTATTTCTTATCCTCCTCCTGCTATCATAATCCCACTCCTTTCCTCCCACCACTCCCCATCCCACTTTCATACTTCTTTGATGTTTTTTATGGTTTTCCTTTGCAATTCACTGTGTTTAATCAGGATACCCCCACAGAGATGGGTGTCAATTTATCTACCCAAGCGTGGGTAACTTACCAGTGCCTACATCAATGGATATGATGACTTTGTGTCACCTGGAAGCTTTTGAGTGTTGTTATCTCCTTGAGGTAGGGTTGCAGGAGCTCCTTCCCAGTCTATGACTGAATGCTTACTGGATTAGCTATCCACCGACCGTATTCAGGCAATCATAGATGTTGTAAATTCATGAGTGCCAGAGCCATGCCATTCTTCTAGAGACAGCATCTCATGACCCTCTATATCATTGTTTTCTTCTTACATTCTTTCCACATCTACTGAAATGTGCCTTTTGCCATTGACCAGTCATACATCTCTATGGTCACCGTGATTAGTACAGATAGTGGTGTCCTGTTGCTCTGTTTGTTGTGGAACCTTTGGGAAGCATGGCTTCAGAGGAGCAACTAGCTACAAGGTATCACACTCAAGGAGGACACAGGTGAAAATAGAAGAAAAGGTACTCCTTCATGAGAGCTGATCAGTAAAGGAATCATGAACACTTTTCATCCCACTTATATGAGAGCAGCGTCGTGGTGTATCATTTCCATTGAAAATACAACTTTGTACCTGAAACAAAAGGGCTCCTGATGGGCAGTTCTGACTGAATGGTGCCACAAAGATTGAGGAGCATATCTTCTAGGATCAGGAGTTTACAAGAAGCTGATTTTTCTATCCCAATCATTGTCATTTTTCATTATAGTTAATTCTGAACCTTGTGGGTTGTGATCCTGTTCTAAGAACTTGTAAGAAACTTGAAACAAAGTCCCTGTAGTGTATGCCTTATAGGGCCAATCCTACAACAGGGTCCCTCCTTGCTCTGGGTCATCCTCAGAGTTAGAAGTTTTTTATATTATCTGACATATATGGATTAGAGACACATTCCTAAATAAGGAATGTGTTGAATGTTGTGAGAAGTTTAACAAGTTTTATACTTTACCATGTCATAGGAGGTTAGTTGCAACATTTCAAAACAACATCAACAACAAAATGACCCTAGTTTTAATGTTTTCAAGGAAAACAATAATGTATTTATTATTACAACATATTTAACTTTAATCTTTATATTATCAACGATGATATCAAAAACAAATGTAAGAGCATTTAACTGATATACATAGACATCAGAATTCTACTATTTTTAGTTTGTAACTGGTACACACATAAATGGTTTTCGTTCTTTTTAGCATAGTGCTAATGAAACTAGCTTCATGAAACTAACTCATCTTTACATCATTTCCTGATATGCAGACACTGTCACTGTACCTCTACTACTTGCTTTCAGGCTATCAATGAGGAAAGGATAAACAAAGAAAAGGATCTTAGATGGTTCTTTCTCTTTTCCTGTTGTATTTCAGCTTAAGTAGCTGATAGAAATGGGCAAGGAACAAATGTGAGAGTGACCATGACAAGGCTCCCTGGCCTCTTTGGTATGTAGAATGTAATTATTTATTTCTTTACTTATTTATTTTTTTGTCTTTATAACAGACTCTCGCTCATTTGGAAATAAGCATGTATTTTCTTGTGAGGATCATACCCTTTTTCCTAATCAGTTTCAAAGAACGCACCTGATTCCAGTGTCTGTCCTAATTGTATGCTGATGGAGATGGGATGGCCAGAATGGGAGATCCACATGGACTGTGGATCTCTAGTGTTCTTCTCATACACATGTTCTTTTTTAAAATAGTTTAAAAGCAAATTAGGACATAGAAAGATGGCTCAGCCCTTCCTTAAGTCCCAACTCTTTCAGAGACCCCAAGTTCATTTCCCAGCACTCATATAAAGCAGATAACAACAGCATGTAACTTCAGCTCCAGGGGATCTGATGATCTTTTTCTGTCTCCCTTGACCCACAAATACATATGTTATACACATACCTATATACTCACATATAAATGTAAATAATTATTTAATGTAAAAAAAAGCCACTTAGACTTAAAATTACCATACATTTTATCATAGCATTAAATGGAGCACAGGAGTCTCCTGAGGCTGTGCTGATGAACCTGGTCCTGGGCATGGGTCACATTGCAGAAAATCAAGAGGATTCATTACCACATCCACTAACAGTTGTAAAATGGAACCCTTTCTCTTCAGAACCTAATTTATTTTTAAGCTAACAGTTTTCAGGTTTCAGATTTGCCTCAGACTATAGGGAACCTGGTCTGATATTTTATTGATATGTCTTCTCTTGAATTCCAAACAACCAATCCTTGATTTATTTTGTCATTACAATCAGAAAACAAGATTATTTTCTGCTAGTTTATCTTCCCCACAAAAGACCCTATGGTCTTTTCATAAGTCTGGATACCTTGATTGACACTTTAACATTGTTGCCAATCAGAGAACTTGTACATACATTCCCCCTGATGGCTAAGCACTGCTACTTTGTATTATTTTTGTCTCATTGTATTGAAGTCAGTAAATGAAGCCAGTTCTGCAACAGCACCTGCCACCATCTTCCCTGATTTACAGAGCATGAGTATCACTGAGTTGCTTCATAATGTTTGTCCTCTTGTACACAAAATCTCTGGGAACTCAGAAGATGCTGAGATCTCACTTATGGCAGTCTGCGCACTCTTTCAGCATAAATATCTGGGCCTTTTGAGCTTCTTCATTTTTTATCTTTGATAAGAACTCTCACATTTCTTGTCCATATTTTATATTCTACCACTCTCCTTAATATCCTGAGAACCATCCTAGTATCAAGTAAGTGTTATTATTATTAGTTACCAACCAAAGAAGATCACTTGGGCATGGGTTCAAACCCGTAACTGGCCAGTGACTGCACTGAGTGTTCAGGACACAAGTGCAGTCCTGAGCCTTTCTCAAAGACAGCTTTTACGCACAAAAACCACATTCTGGGTTGACACATCTAAGTTAACAAAAAGAGTTAGCCAGAACAACAACTACAGAAACCCAAAAGCAAAGGTTAGAGGCTTTACAGGAATTGAGAACTTTGCTCGGTATATTTTTGTTTTAATTTGTCATGTCGTACTACCTACATGATGGCTTCCAAGACCTGAATGGTACTTCCATCATGACTTCAGTTATGCTAGGTATGTGAGCCTACAAAGGTCCAGAGGCCTGTAACATTGTTTCTTCTTTCATGTTAGCCTGTAGAATGTTTACTATAGTAAATTACTCTAATATGAAAAGTGTTTTTTTTAATCAAACTTATATTTGAGACTTCCCTACTTGTTCCAACTCACCTGAGAAACTAGTCCCATTCAGTACTCCTTTGGAGGCTCCTGCTAGTCCCACACATCATCTGTAATATTTTACTAATACATGTTGGTCACCTTCTATAGTGCCATTGAAATTGGCCTATTTCTGTTACAATAAAATAGGTGCTTTTCTGACATTTAGCATTGGGTCATATACCTGGCTGGAAGAGCATGATACAATTCATTCTGATAGAGTACGTTTTCTTGCAAGGAAAAAAAAAATCGGGTCTATCATCTGAGATCTGGGAGATTGTTAGCCTTTAGTAGAAGGAGGTATGTTGCTTCCGAAGGTCGAGGCATAAAGAACCATCTAGCAGTTTATTTTCAAGTGTATAAAAACACAGATGTACCTATATTAAGCCCTCTAGCCCCATTCATCTTAGCTGTGGCTCTCATTTTCAGACAGAACAAGTTTCAGGACTAAGAATTAAACCTTCTCTAATCTCGTCTCCATAAAAAGTTAAAATGTTAGCTCCATTCTCTGCTTTCTGAGCCCTCCCCTTGTGGGAAATAAGATTCTTTTTATATGTTGCCAAGGTTTTCACACTTAGAGTTTAATTGGTGATTAACCAACCTCAGAATTTTATTGTTTTTTTTTCCTTCCAGAGCATTGAATAACCCATCCAGTTCTACAGTTCTTGAGAATATTTTCTTAGCTAAAACATTGCACCTGTCAATGACATCCCTTCTGTCTCTGCAGGTTTTGTAATAATTTCCTGTGTCTAGGAATTAACCAGTGCTCAGTTCCACGAGCCATCACTGACAGATTCCTCATTGATAGTCAGTCAAGAGGGCCATCAGTCTCTAGTAACTCTTCTCAGAGTCTGTTTCCTTGGACTCTTTCTGGCCTAAACTCTCAGATTTCCAGCAAATAAACTCTGATGAGGAGATTTGCATGGAAGAAATGTAGTGATGAGTACTCCTGTAATGACATCTGGGGACATTAAAAAAAACAGAAAAGAAATAAAAGGAAGATATTCAACTCTGATGTGCTTGCCACCGAAGCTGTAGTGGAAACCAAACTGAGGTCGAGAGTTCAAGATCTTTTCAACTTTGTTCTGATCTGAGACAAGAGGACCAGCCCCTTCACTTCATCAATCACCATTGACCAGATACTGAAGGGATCAGTATCAACTAAGGATACCCAAAGACCAAGTTCTCAGCACAAAGGAGATGTATTTGCCCCAGAGCAACAAAGGGCAGGGAACAGGAGACAAAGACTAGAGATAGAGGACCAGAGAAAGGGAAGGGAACAAGGGAGAGGGGGAAGGCATAATTGTAGTGGATTGGTGGCAGGGAGTGTACTACAAGGGACTGCCTCTGGATAGAGAGAAATGAGACATAGCCATAGGCAAGTTGTGGTTCATAAAAGTAAAAGCAGAAACATTGAGTTAGGATGAGGTGCTTAATTTTAAATGAGCTTGTTTATTAGGTGAGACAAAAAATTGTCTTTTAATTGCTAGACCTCAAGACTTTGATAGTTGGACCTTGGTAGTCAGCCTCAAGAGGAGGTAGTGGCCAAAGAAGGGAACAGACCTTGGTGGCTAGCTTTAGAAATGCCATCTAAGGGTTTTCAGCAAGGCAGAGGGAATGGGGGAGAAGGGCAGGGCCTGCCAGAGCCATGTTTGTTCTGGTTAGAGTCCCTTCAGATACAGCCTACATAGTGTTAGTCAAAGTTGGTTTCTTAAATCTTTGAAAACTCCCAGCTAGGAGATTGCCTTCAACTTCTTGAACCTGGAAACTGGAGGAGGGATGGGCAGGAGCTGTGCATTGTAGCACCTACCACTGAAGTTTTCATAGCAATTTTACGAATGACACCAAAATTTTTATAACCATTCCTAGTGTTCATTTGTCCAGTTGTTTGTTCATTTGTGAATGTGAAATGTATAGAGTGAAATTAAATTTGACATTATATCCTAGAAAACTTTAATTGTGAGCAGCCAAATCACTTAACTTTTCACATGTCGGTGCTTCCCCTGTAGTAAAGCAGCGACACTACCCATATGCCAATCTTCAATGAGGCAAGGTGATGAGGGTTTAAAGACACTGTCAGTCATCTTGCTCTCTGAAGCAGGACGATTTCCCGTGACTTTAAATTGTATTAATGGCTTCACTGGATCGAGGACTAAATTAGAGACTCAGGCTTGGCATGCAAATCAATTTGGTTTGCAGCAGTCAGTTCTGTGTGGCATTTAGAGATGGTGTTTAAGTGCTTGGTTTTTTTCTGTCATTATTCTTTTACTAATAAAAAACAATAGTTAAAAGCTGCATATAACCTCATAGTTCTTAATTTAAATGAAAAAAATTACACTTTGTGATATATTGTCCTATGAGTTTTTACAAATAAATATTTATGAAAGCAACACAAATATATCAAACAATAAACAGAACAAATTCCATCACTTCCATAAAAATTTTTTTATTCTTTGTGTGTTTGGCACAGTGTAGTCTGTTGTCTAGATTAGTCAGATTAGAGTTTACAAATTTTCCTGTGTGTTTACTTCTATATTATGTGAACTGTAGACTGTTTCATGTAATGTCAAAATTTGGATTTATTAATGCATGAAT
>CAJQZJ010001694.1:12611178-12678525 GCA_907164525.1 Lophiomys imhausi | reverse complement strand
GTGTGTGTGTGTGTGTGTGTGTGTGCGTGGTCTGATGTGGGGAACATGCTTTGTATCACAGTTCAGTACAACTAATTTGGGAGATGTCACTTGGCTTCTTCCAAGACTTCGTACACAGTAGTCTTATAACAGAACAATGTATTAGTAGTGAACCATATGGCCAGCATAGATATGAATGTACATGCAGAGAAATGGCCTACTGAGAGTCATCTTCAGATATATCCTTAGCAAAATGAATGTTGCATGGAGAGCATGGAGCACTCACCTTATTCTAAACTGATTTAGTGTACTAGGTTGATAGTCTTCACAGAGCCTTACTTCCCTTTACCAGTGGGATAATTCAGAGGCTCTAATGGAGCATATTCCAACCTTCAGATGTCTACAAGTAGTATTTAAGAGTTGCAGTGAACAATCAGTGCTTCTTAATAATCTAACATAGTGCCAGTAGAACAGAAGCCTGGGAAGCTCCAGGACCCAGTTTCCAAGGGTCATCATGTTAGGAAGTTGTAATAGCCATTCTATACATAAAGGCAACTCTGAAGTTTTGATCCTACTTTTTTTATAGGATGAATTTTTATAAACCATATGACCCTCTCCTCTGTATCCACTGCATCCTGCAAGTGTTTGGAAAGTGGACATTTTAATTTCTACATTCAGGAAAAATATTCTTTTTTCTAAGTATTTTGAAAATTGGATTGATTATTGCCTCAAAAACTCTGATGCTGTTGGAAAACAAATTCTGCATTACAGATAGAGGTTTAGGACTCTATGAGATTAAGTATTCCATCATGTTCACACAACCTGAGAAGGGGTAAAAGTGGTATTCAGACCCCAATCTGTTGCCTCATTCTTTGCTCTTTCCACTTTACCAGACTATCTCCAATATTTACTTGCCTGAGAGCTTGTAACTAAAATACAATTCTCAAGAATTTATCATTTTTTAATCTTCACTTTTCATCAGCAAATACGTTTCTGGTTTGATAACTGTAATATGAAGACTGCTACATATTAATACAAACTGACACTGATTTGTTTTCAGGTGTTCATTTATGCAGTGTGAATGAAGTCAGCTGCAGGAAAGTGACAGGAGAGAAAATTTCTTATGCCTCATTAGTGAAACATACAGCAGCAATCAATTGTTGCATTTAATAGTCACCACACATGGGAGATAGAGATTTATTTCAGCAAAAAAGTTAAACTTGAAAACAGCAGAGAAGAGGGAAAAGACTGAAGGAGGACATGGCAAAAAGCTTCCACGAGAATTGAGTTCTCAAAAGTTTCATATTTTTCTAAATTTTACATTGTATTCACACATACACACACACACACACACACACACACACACACACACACACATATCACTAGAACTATATGTGTTTTTTTTCACATTCTTAAAAGCTAGTCCACTTCAAAGTCCTTCTCTTTTTTATGTTTTAAGTATAGCATTGCTAGGGTTTAGGTGGAAAATGGTATCAATACGCTCATGTGTTTGAACACCAGCTGTTTGGGATGTTTAGATTGTTAACTCTTTTGGATGTAGAGTCCAATAGAAGACTCAAGGATATATGGTGTGGCTACAGGAATCTACTCAGCCTGTTTTGGCTTGAATTCTCAGAGATTCAGTAAAATATCCTGTCACCTCAGATGTACCCCAGGCAACAAGCCCTTTCCCACCATGAAACTGTGAGCTACAGTAAATCATTCTTCACCTAGGTTGTTTATCTCAGGGATTTTATTGCAGAGGTACAAAATAACTCTGAGAAATGTTACCAAAATGTTGTGTTAATCATCAAGGTGATCTTAGGATTAGCATAATATAATAATAATAATAATAAATGGTATGTAGTACATATTATACACTTCTATATAATTATTAAAAATTATATATAACATATCATGCTGTTTTATTCTGTACATTTTATTATAAATATATTATATATAATATAATATTATTACATATACATATAATATAAATTAGATATATACATTTATACATTTGTATAATTTATCATATATATCATATATAACTTATATCATATATATAATCTGTCATCTCTCTACATATAGATATCTAGATATATTCTAGTTTCTCTATAGACCTGTCTCTACAGAGAAGCAGGTTATAGAAGATAGACATATAAATAATATTAATATATAAATAATAGATGATAGATAGAGATGATAGTTATGTATAGTCATCTCAAATGTAGCACATCTGAAAGTATAAATTTACATTGTAACTATGTCAAATCTATTAAGCTGTCACAGAAAACAATGTCCTGTGTTCTTTTTCCTAGTATCACCTCCCAACTTACTACTTCTTCTTACTTTTTTTCTAGCCTGAAATCCTTTTACTTTACATTTTTTTTTTACAGGGATGATACCATCTCATTATTCAGGGCTTCACTTAAACATATCCTTTGTGATATTCTCTGTATTCTGGTTACTTTTTTATTTCTACTTATAACTTTTAGTATTTTTGCTTTTGTTCCTATTTTGAGACAGGGTCTTACTGTGTATCCCATACTGACCTAAAATTTACATGAAACCCAGACTTTCCTGAAATCATGCCATCTCTCAGACTTCATCCTCCCTCATCCTACACTCATAAGTATGTGTTACTAGATTCTTTGTTTCTTTTGATAATAATTATATTCCCTGAATCTCCCAATTTTGTTCATTAGCCACCATCATACTTTGCTGGGAATACCATAGTGATTAAATTTCTAATTTTCTTGCCCCAATCTCTCCTAGTTTTTACAGTCTGGAAGGAAATGAGTGGCATACCCAAGTGCAGAATTTCAGGTTGTTTTAATAAAAGGGATGTTTCTGAAGTTATTGGGATGGTTTTGGGAAAGTCATAGAAGTTGCCAAAATCAGGAACAAGTGAGAATATGGGCTGTTTCCACATTTCAGCAGTTACCAGCAGCCAAAGGGAGATGAGGAACAGGAATGGTGATCTGTACAAGTGCTGGGGAAAACAATTTGAACAAAACAGCTCTCCACAAATCAAGAGAACTTCTTCAAAATGACAAAAAGAAACAATTTTTATGCTTGTGTAAACATTAAACCTTACAGACAATATGCAGAGAAACCATAAAGACAGAAATCTCATCCTTTTATATATAACTATGATGATTCAACCATTATGTATAAAGTCTCAACAGAAACAATACCATGCTCTTAATAAGAGTTTTTGACAATTTTGTCACAAAAAGCTCATCATAAATTTACCCAGTAACTGAGATAAAATCTGTGTTAATTAATATTGTATGAAATAAATAAATATCTCCTGTCATAATGAGAGATGATATCTTTGTGAATTTTAATGAAGTACCTACTAATACCAGGTTCATTTCATATCACAAAATTCTGATAATAAAGGGCATTGTCCTTTCTTGATTACATTTTGAAGCAATGACTCCCAGGTTCTTAAAGAAGACATATTTTTTAAATTCCCTCTCTCTCTTCCTCTCCCTCTCCCTTTCTCTTTCTTTCTCTTTGGTTTCTTGAGACAGGGTTTCTCTGTATAACAGAGTCCTGGCTGTCCTCTACTTGCTTATGTACACCAGGCTGGCTTCCAGCTCACAGAGATATGCCTGCCTCTGCCTCCTGAGTGCTGGGATTAAAGGTGAGTCCCCCCCCATGCCCAGTAGCAATATGTTTTTTTGAGTGAGATATTGACAAGAGGCCAATTCATCTCATAACAAAATTACATACTTTGTAGAAAGAGATCAACCATACTGCTACAAGTTTTCTCTCACAAATACTCTAAAAGAAGAGACATAGAAGAAAGAAACTCTTTTATTTCCAATGGGGGGGGATAAATTATCTTGTCTTTCATTTGTATTTGTCATGCAGTAGCAAGATCATCCATAATGTCCATAAAAGATACTGAAGAAAATGATACAATGACTTTATGCTTTTTTCCATTAATTAATTTATTTATTTGTTCATTTTACATTCCATTCAAAGCTCCACTCCCTTCTTTCTTCCCAGCCCCAGCCTCCCACCCACTTCCCCCATTCCCCCTCCCCTCCCCTTACCAACTCTGGCACATCAAGTTACATCAGGACTAATTGCACTCTCTTCCACTGAGGCCAGAGAAGGCAACCCTGCTAGGGGAAAAGGATCAAAGGCAGACAACAGAGTCCAAGTCAGATACAGACCCCCCCTCAACCCACTCCAATTGTTAAGAGACCCACTTAAAGACCAAGTAATCCATCAGTGTCACATGTGTGGAAGGCCCATGTCCAATCCATACATGCTTTTCGGTTGGTGTTCAGTCTTTGAGTTCCTACAGGACCAGGTCAGTAGGCTCTGTAGGTCTTTTTGTGGTATCTTTGACCCCAGTAACTTCCTCAATCCTTCCCCTAACTCTTACACAGGACTTCCTGAGTTCTGCCTAATGTTTAAGTTGTGGGTCTCTGTATCTATTTCCATTATCTGCTGGATGAAGTGTCTCAGATGAGAGTTATGCTAGTCTCCTGTCTGCAAGCATAGCAGAGTATTAAGAATAATGTCAGGGCTGGCTCTCTCCCATGGGGTGGTCTCATGTTGGGCCAATCATTGGTTAGTTATTGTCTCAATCTCTACTCCATCTTTATCCCTGCATATCTGGTAGGCAGGAAAAATTTTGGGTAGAGGGTTTTGTGGATGGGTTGCCATCCCCCTCCCTTCGCTGGAAGTCCTGCCTGACTACAGGAGGTGGCCACTTCAGTCTCTGTATACCCTGCTACTTGGTTTCTCAACTAAGGTCACCCCTATATCTTCCCTGGAGGCTCCCTGTCCCAGTCCCAGGTCCCCTGCTGTCCCATTGATATCTACTCATCAATTTCCCTTCTCTCTCCCAGCTCTCTTACTCCCCATCTCTGGTCTACCCAGATCTTATTTGAAGCCCCTCTGTGGGGGCCAAGTGAGTCACTCCCTTTCTTTTGGTCTGTTGGCCACCAGTGCACATGGAGTAGATGACAGCTACAAGGTTCAGTTGGCATGAGTACTATGGATTAAGACAACATGGGACCACCTGCCGAGAGGCATCTCAACTTTCTTGGGGTGAGAGAAGCTTTAATACCACTCTGGGGAGGATGTAGGAATATCCAGGGTAGGCAAAGATCATTGGCTTAAGGCTAAGGTACTAAGATATCTCATTAGAATGAGAGATATTTCCAGGAATCTCAGGTGTTGCTGAATGGATTTCTTATTGGGAGAAAGGATTGGGCCTGTAGTTTCCCTGATGTGACATTCCTCAATAGACAGTGTGGGGTCTGTCAGTCTGGGAACCCCCAGGTAGAAAGGGGTGACCCTGTACCTAGCTCTGGTGCCTTCAGGTAATGCCAAACTTCGACCTTATCAGCAAGATTTCCAGATATACAGACCCCCATTCCTCTCTCCATCCACTCTCCGACCCAGTTTTCTTCCTCCCTCCCCTTTGGATGTCTATTTTATGTCCCTTTCTTACTGGTATTCAAGCATCCCCCTTGAGTTTTCTTTATTATTTAGCTTTTTTGAGTCTGTGGATTGCAGTATGGTTATCCTGTTCTTTATGGCTAATATCCATTCATTAGTGAGTGCATACCATGTGTATCTTTCTGGGTCTGGGTTACCTGACTATGGATGATATTTTCTAGATCTATTCATTTGCCTGCAACATGTCTTTTCTTTGAGAGGACCAGGAACAAGAATAAATGAATATTCACTTTTACATATGTTGCTTAGCATGAGTCTTAGTTTATTTCTGATGCTATTATGAGATAATTGAGACTGAGCAATTTAAAAGAAATGTGGTTTTTTTGTTTGTTTGGGTTTTTGTTTTTGTTTTTTATTTGTTTGTTTGGATTTTTGTTTTGTTTTTGGCCTTGAGGGTGCATCCCTATAATCCTAGCACTTGGGTGTTGGAAGCTAATGCATGGGGATTGCAAATTTGAACCCATTCTATTTGGCATAGCAAGAATCTGTTGAGAAAAAGAAACTGTATCTGTTTAACTAATTGATTATAATTCTAGAGGATAAAAGTCCAAGCAAGCCATTTAATTTTTAATTTCTGGATCTGATGAGGTCCTCCCCAGTCTTATTCTACTGAATGAAAGGAGCACATGCAAGAAAGAGAGATTGCACTTCAAGAAAGAAACAAAAAGGGACAGGGAAAGGAGGTTCTTCCTGGGTTCTACAGCAATCCTTCATGAATATTAACAAGAGTCCATTAGGAACAACATCAGTTTCTCCTAAGATTAGAAGCCCCACTGGCCTGCCCTTAGCTCCAAACATAAAGGTCCTACAACTTTTTAATATTGTCATTCTGGAGATTTAAGCTTCAAATTCATGAACTTGTAGTGTAGAAACCACATTCATATGATAGTAGTAGAAGAGGTAAGTATTGTAAGGGAGAAAACAGAAAGAGTGAAATATAGTACAAGGAAAAATTACACATGAGGAATATGCTTGGTCTCTCTCACTCTAACTCCAAAAACATTTGTGCTTATTATTTAAAGATACTTCTCATAAATCCAGAATATTCCTCTTATACATATCAAATAAAGTTTAACAAGGAAAAGCATTTTTTCCAACATGCCAAGTACATTTATCTGAAGACAAATACAGTGACAAGAACTTATCTCTTGCTTGTATTTATGCTTTAGAGAATGCCTTGCATTTTTCTGTTGGAATATCACACTAGAGAGAGGGAGGGGTCAGAGCTTGGGTTGAATTTTGAAGGTTTTACAGGGCAGTAGTCATAGAAGTGCTCATAGAAGCTGATATGTAGGAGAGATTATGAGTCTGAAGTCAAGAGTTTCATGGCATGTCTAGTTGGACACAATCAACTAGAAGCTTGAAGAGAGGAAACAGGTTAATGTCATTCACTTAGCCAACTCCCTTGCAGAGAGAAGGCTGGGGACTCTATTTGGAAATGCACATGAACAATATTCATTATCTTCCTTTGTTATCCATCTTCAAAACTGTAGCCAAAGGAATCATTCTAGAACCTCAGTCAGATCACTTTTTCTCTATTTACAAATATGTCTACTTGTTTCTTCTTTTCTACATCACAAGTAGAAACAATTTGCTAAGGACAGATCAATTTTTTATTTGGCAATATATGGAGAATAATTGTGCTGTGAGAAACAAAAATGGTCTATAAATATTAGAAGCATGAAAATTTCACTGAAAAGCACACTTGAACATGGACTTAAGTTTCTGTCACTATGCAATTTATATCTTTGAAAGCCTGAATATATTAATCTAATTTGGACTGCTACATTAAGCATATATAAGAAAATAAAAAGATAGACCTCAATACTTTAAGTAAATGTAATAAAGCCAGTGATGTATTTTATTAACAGAATTTACCATGTCTAGGTGTGATCTGTTATTAAAAAAAAACTATTGACTTATTTAAAGACAATTTATAACCCTTTAACTTTGAATATCTGTGTAACATAATACACTTACTAAAGATGATTATAGTATTTTGAAATACCTGTGCTAATATATATTGCATAAAAAGCAATTTCTTTACTCAATCTACAAGTGTATGTTCATCATTGTGATAGATAATGAGATTTAAAAACCACAAGTATGGGGTGTAATTCCTTCTTTCAGGGAACTCTTACTGTAGTGTAAGATGTATGTTCTAATATATACTAAAAATAGAGGTATAAACAGGTATAGTAGAAATACTCCTGGAAGAAAGCTAACTTATTCTTCTGAAATAAAATATTTTTCCAAAAGGATGTTATTCAAATGGATCTTGAATGCCAGCAGGCTGTAACAGATGGAGAGGTGAGTATACAAGGTGGTATTTAAGAGGTTGTGGTTTATTTTGGAAGTTACTTGTAGTACCATAAAACATCGGGCTCACAGTAAAGCTGATGTGAAATACAAGGTCAAGTGGATGGGAAAAGTCAAATGAGGTGAAGTTTCTTTGTGCCTTTAAAGAGTTTGTTCTTCATCCTGAAGGTGATAGCAAGTCCTAAAGATTTTAAGCTAAGAGCTAATAATGTCAAATTTACCCTTAAAAGACATAAATCCTCACATAAAGTACATACCTAACTGCAAGGGCAAGGAGAGGTAGGAAGAGCAATTTGAAGGCTATTACCATCATAGGGAGAGAGTTGTGCTTGGATTACATTTCTGGCTATGGAAAAAGGAAAACAAAGGAAGGCTTTCCTGAGGTATTTCATAGGATCTTTATTTTATTTTTAATTTTTTTAATTGTTGCTTCAGGTTACATCTCCATTATATTGTCCTCTTTCCCCCCTTCCCAGCCCCTCCCTCCCACTACCCTCTACCCCCTAAACCTTCCATCCCACTCCTCTGGAGTGGAGTGTCTCCACATAACAGTCCTCCGCCCAGGTTCAGAAGTCATGTGAGGGCCAAAATCCTCCTCATACACTGGGGGCATACAAGGCAGTACCACCAGTGAAAAGGGTCTCATTGCCAGGGAGAGAAAACTAAAATAAAAAACAAAACAAAACAAAAACAAAAAACCACACACACAAACAAACAAGCAAAACAAAACAAATCTTTATTTTAAACCCAGGACACTCAGCTGAGACAGGATGGATATTCTTTATTTTTTTTTAACAGTAGCAATCTACTTTATTATGTCAGAAAGTGTTTTGTTCTCATGAAAGGAAATTCAATGAAGTTGAAAATCAACTGACATCATCAAACATTCCCAAACTTATGGTGGGAGGAAAGAGTACTTGTACTTATATAACCTGAGCAACTCTCTTCAGGTTTAGTGCTATGCTTAAAAGATGATAGTGAGAATGGTTACTTGGCAGTTCTACTTGATAACAGTTACCACTAGCTGTCTAAGAGAACCAGTTGAATTTTCAGGCTACAGCTTTAGCTTGATAGAAGTAGCACAAGGAGGTATATGTTAGAGTACATAAGGCAGAACCTACCTGTAGAAAAAAAAATAATGGCTGATTAAATAATTTACCCAGTATTTATATTATCTTTAATTGGTTGGTGGTGCTAATCCTTAACCCACCATTATAAATGAATACACACAGACACCGGGTAGATTTTTACAAGCCTAGCCCTGGGTTGTGCAATCCTAGCCCATCTAAGCTAGCTCATAATTCTAATACCCAAAAATGACCCCATATATACATACATCCCTTTGGACTATTATTGCCCACACTAAGCCAATGTTCTAGGCCATGTGGAAGGATCTTCTTTAATCTACCCCATGGTATGTCTTCCTTGTCTGTTCCTGGCTTCTCTCCAGTCTCTCTTCTTCTTCTTTCCAAGATGCTCTCTATCTCTCTCTATAAAAGCACAGTGCACCTTAGTCCCACCTATCTCTGTCTTTACCCAATCTCCAGGCCTCAGCATTTATTTAACCAATCAGAGTCAATTAAGTAACAGACAGCAAACAGGACCAATCAACATTTAGAATGCTTAACACCACCCCATCATGTACCTTACAGGTAACTAACCCTTAACTCTTCAATTTAAAGTTTCAGACTGAATCCCATCGTTTAAATCACTTGGAAGTAATACATGAAAAGGCTCATGTTTAACAATCTTTAATTAAAATGTAAAAGTTTAGTACAAGCCATTTAGGAATTCTATATAAATACTTATGTGTTTACTGTGAGCAACTGGATGCTTAACAAAAGCATGGGAATTCCAGAAAGGTCTTGAATTCAGCAAGAAAATAAAGAAATGGTGACTAGTGTCTCAGGTACTGGTCTCTGAGGAATAATCCTCACATACTAGATATATAAATACCAACCATCCTTTATATGCTTGCAATCTGGGCCTGAGGAACACAGCAAGAACCCAGCAGGAAGTCTTTGTGATCTCAGCTGGCATCCTCTGAGTGGCTGAAGATGACTCAAGCAGCTGCTCAAAACATCTGGAATAGAACATCCCAGATTGATTTTTGTCTAAAAGCATTTCATATGCATGAAAATTATCATGACCCCAAAGTGTGTATTGATGTGTATTTTAGCCATCAATACTTATGATATTAGAAAGTAAAACAAGGGATTTAAAGTAACTATTAATGCATTTTAAATAAAGATGACAAGTTCCTTAAATTCTATCATTTTCAGCTATAGGTATTAATATGTAATTTCAAAACAAAAGTCCTGGAAAGAGTGACATTGTTTTTCATGTCATTATTTTTCATTCATACAAAAGCCTTCAACCTTTATTTAATGAAAAACATATAGCTTCTCATGTTCATTTGTATAACCAGTGTTGCAAGTTGTCATGATGACTGAAAGTGAAGAAAATCTGATATCATACAGATGCCAAGTTGATAAGGGAGGGGTTTTTTATGCCCTGATTGATATTAATGAATGTTCTAATTTGTTATGATAGGGAAATTTGAAATGTAGTTTCTAGGAATTCAGTGTGACATTTGAAATTGTGTCAGTGAACTTAGGTCTGCACTTTGTTATAATAAATATACATTGATATATTTTGCACATGACTGAATTGTGAACAGACATATTACCCATGACTTATTTTGTTATGCCATGTGTTATTTCCAAAATACTGCTTCATTGAGATAAATTTGTCTTTCAAATACTTTATAATATTTGTATACATTATATCAAGTACATTATAACAAATATTTCATAACATTTTGTTATAACAAGTGTTATAACAAAATGTTATAAAATATATCCGACTTATTAAAATGACCATCTAGCTTGTAACAATATTGGGGTACTCTCAAGCTTATATGGGTTGATAAAATGTCACAATTTATCATTTACAATTAATGCTGACATTCTTTTATTTGAAATAATGACTTACTTTCTCAAGAAAATAACTTCCAAATACCTATGGTAAGCAAACAGTGTTTTTTGAATTATTTTTCATTTAAATAGTGTTCTATCAAATAGATAATTGTCAACAGTCAAGTTGTGTAAATACTTTTCCTTGAGAGAAGTTCTATGTATTAGTTAACTGCTGTAGCTCTAGGGCTTTTGGGGGAAAATGAGAAGAGATTAGGCAGAAACAAAGGAATGTAACTAACAAAGCTCATTTCCTCACATTGCTAGAAGCTGAAGATCAAGGCTTACAGAAGAATCATCTTTTGAGACTCCTCAGCTTGTTTTGCATAACCAGAGTCTCTATAGATGCTCTATGATTATGAGTTCTTTGTGTGCATGTGCATGTCTACTTCTCTATCTCCTCTCTCCCTCTTTCTGCCTTTCTTTTAATCTCTCTTTCTTCTGTTCTTGGCTAACTCTCCACTCTTTCTCCTCTCTCTCCCCTGTTCTCTCCACTCCTTTCTCCTCCTCCTGCAGGTATATAAGTATGCTTTTGTGAGTGATTTTACTTCTTTTTTTTTTGATGATGCTAATATGGTTAGGGTACACCCTAAAGTCACCATATTTAATTTTCAATATCCTGAAACCTTATCTCAAATGCAGTCAGATTATGAGGTATTAGAGGCAATAACTTCAACATCTCATTTTCAAGGGACATAATCATTCTCATAATAACAACAAATACATATATACTTAGCTTGAAACATTGAACAGTATTCAAATTATATTGAAAGATGTTGGTTTCATGAAATTAACACATTTCTGGATTGTCAAGAATACCTCTGAGTAGGAATGATACCTCCTAACAAGCACACATGGTAAAGAATGCAGAGGCTGCATAGGCTGGCATGCTTCTTTTCTCTTGACTTGTGTTATGGAAGCAAATGCTTCAACCCCAGTGTTAATGCCTGGCCATTTGTAAACCAAGTAGAAAAAGACAAACAACAAACTAATGAAAGAAGAGACTTGGATTTCATAGCCCATTTCAAAAATTCTCACATGCTATTGGAGGTCCATGAACTACATCTTGAGACATTGAGAACTATTGATTTTGGCTTACATGACTGGACTGGAACATCTCCCGCAGCTACAATGGTTGACAGGATTGCCTAGGCTTGGCCTTTCTTTACAGCATGAGTTTTCTTATAATATAAAGCTCCAGGTTAGAGACCCTCAAGAATACAAGTGAATGTTTCTGGATGTTCATTTATGACTACATCTCTATAGTAAATTATTATATTTTATTGTTTAAGAAGACATAGTTCTGCTAACAAAATAAAGTACAGCTCTCATACCAAAAGGAACAGGAAATTTATTTGAGCCACATATGAGTAACCATAGCTGGGAACAAGGAGTCAATTTGTTGTGAATAATATGTATCATTGTCCAAGCAGTTACATGATCTCTTCTTTAAATTAATTTATTTATTCAAGTGACATCCTGATCACAGCCCTCTCCCTCTTCCCATAATCACAGAACAAAAGAAAGTTATAAAACAAGGCTTTTCCTCAAATATATTGGATAATAATGTCTCTAACAAAGTTGACGAAACTCTGTTACAGATTATTGATGTTACATTTTGACATTTTTGTTCTTGGGCTAACAGAATTTCATGGTCTGTTAATACATTACACACATTTTATTAGACACTTGAAAAATGTTTGGGCAGTCACAGAATTGAGCAAAAGATAGCTATTACGGGATTAAAGATATGTTGACTATGGATCGGCAATGTTCAAACTCCCCACAATTAAAATGCTCTAATTAGCAAGCAGCCTTATAAATTCTATGTCATATGAATGACTTTTTTCCCCCTGGGGCCTTCAGTTTGTACCACTGTAATGAAGAGGAGACACAGATTCTTGCTTCTCAATGGAAAGATAACTGACAAATACTGCTTGGTTGTTGTTTTGTTTTTATGTTTGTTTTTTCTACATTTTCTTTTTACTTTGTAAAGCACACTCACTCCTCTGAAGAACAGTGTCAAAATTTTCTACTTTTGTAATATCGGCATCATATCACGTAAGCCCTTTCTAAGTGTGGATAAAAATCCCTTAGGTTCAGCAAGTTGATGGAGTTCTTGAATCAATGATAAATATTCTAAGGAGGCCAGTTATCTGCCCCTTTATCATCCAACCAGCTAAACTGTAATGGTTTTACATGACAAAATGGAACAGTCCAAACTTCAGTCCATCAAGAGAATAAATAGCCAGGGTTCTTCAAAAGACATATAACCAATAGGAAATGCACATGTTTACACACACACATACACACACACACACACACACACACACAAGAAGACATTTATAAGAAGATTTTAATATCAAAGCGTTACTCTGGACATATAAGGTCTCCGTAGATTCATCTCAAGGTATGAAAACTGAGTAGCTGATAACACCCTGCAGTCCCTGTAGAGACTGGGAGACATGAAAGCCAGGGGCAAATGAAACTGGTTTCAGCCCAAAGGCCAGAGTTTTTGCAGCTTCCGCTCCTGTTTGTCCAGACTTGAGTTGGATGGAGGGATACCACACATTTTGGAGATGACCATCTGCTTCCTTATTAATTCAAATACTAATCTCTGCTGGAAATACCCTCATAGACACATACACAAATAACATTGCATCCACTTGTTTGACATCCTGTGACCCAGTTAAGTTGACAGATAAAGTCCACATTCTCAGAGGGAAAATAGGAGACAACACAGCACTCACATGTCATTATTAATACTAATATTTCTTAGATTTTTTTGCTCTGTTGGCTCTCCCAGATTTTCATTATACTGGCATATCTCTTTTCTCAAACAAACCAACCTGTGTGTGTCTGAGTAGTTCTCTTGCCTATTTCCTGTTCACACAAACTTTAAGGATCAAAGCCTCTTTTTCTTATGTTACCACTCAGCATTTCTCACACAAGTATCAACTTTCACAGCCTTTTCTCCTCTATTTGTTAAGGGTCTGATATGTGAAGGCCAGCAGGCTGTTGAACTAAGAGAAACATGATTCCTATGGAATATACAGTCTCCTTTGACAGACTTTCTTTGTTGAGAATCAGACCATGAAAGAAAAGTACAGCATTCGATGGAACATGTATTGGATTGTAGACCAATGCTAGAGGGTCCTAGGAGGCCTCCTGAAGGACGTACCATTTTATCTATGCTCTGAAAGATCCATAAACAGTGGCTTCAGTGTGTACACTACTCCAGTAATAGATGACTCCATATATTGAGACTAACTAAATTGATGCATTTAGATAGATAGTTAATTATAATATATGTCTAAAATAACCTTGGGCTAGGGATATGACTCAGTGACTTAAAATGCTTGGCATGCAAATGTAAAGATCAGAGTTCAGATCCCCAGAACTCATGAATATGCTGAGGGGACAGAGCAGTCAGTTCTACTTTAGAAAGGCAGAAACAAATTTGTCTCCAAAACAGACTTGCTAGTTAAGGAAATCAGCAAGCTCTGAGTTTGATTGCTAGACCTTGTATCAATGAATAAGGTTTAAGTGAAAGGAATGAAAATTTTAGAGACCCCCTTGTCAGGCAGTGAAGCCAGGCCCACTGGGTTCCAGGAACTTAGCTGACCATAAAAAGGGTGGAACCAAGAATGAAGGTCAATCGAGTCATGGGCCCTGGGTTTCAGGAACTGGCTGACCACAAAGTAGGTAGTGAAATAAGATTAGATTCATTCCTGAGAAAAACAAGTATAGGGTGTGTTTCCTGCTAATTAACTAAAGAATGAGCTGGTACTTTCCACTTGTGATTTCCCCCACCCCCTCAATCTGTGGTGCTCCTCTATAAAATCTTTACTCGGATAACTGGAGGTCATGGCTCCTCTACCCCTGCGTGGGATATGAGTCGCGCCCTCAGTGCACTGACCCCCCCCCAAATAAACCTCTTGCGATTGCATCAAGATGGTCTCTTGTGAGTTTTTGGGTGGCCGTGATATCCTGAGCGTCGAGTGAGGAACTTCCCTCCCCCGGGTCTTTCATTTGGTGCATTGGCCAGGAATTTGCGGCCACCCCAATCTCCACAAGAACCCACTTGGAGGTGAGATTTCTGTGTCTTGGGCCTATTTCTTTTGTCTGGTTTGTGAGATTTCTGTCTCTGTGTCCTGGGTTTGTCTCTATTGTCTGGTTCTGTTATATGGTTTGCGCAAAAGTTGAAAGTTGACTTCGCGAAGGTTGTTTTCGGTTTGACAGCCATTTCTATCTCTTGAGGAGACAGATGGGTGATCAGGCAGACATGCTAGTGGATCAGCGGCTATAGCCCTGGGAGACGTCCCAGGAGGACAGGGACCCCAGGGACGCCTGGGAGGGTCCCATCCGGGTGTCAGGAAGGATACAGTGGTCCTCTTGAGAAAGGGGACAGGAAAGACCTCCAGGCTGTTTGTTTCTCTGGAGTGGTGCCGGCATTTGAGATTGAGAAGGATTTTTTTTTTTTGGTAGTATTTTTCTGTGTATCTTGTATTCATGTTTTGTGTTACATTTGATAATAGGACAGACCATAATGACCCCTCTAAGTTTGACACTGGATCATTGGACTGAAGTTAGAACTAGGGCTCATAATTTGTCAGTTGAGGTTAAAAAGAGACCGTGACAGACTTTTTGTGCTTCGGAGTGGCCTACTTTTGACGTCGGGTGGCCACCCGAAGGGACTTTTGACTGGACCATTATTTTTGAGGTAAAAGCTATTGTCTTTAAGGAAGGACCAGGGTCTCATCCTGATCAACAGCCATACATTACTGTTTGGCAAGACCTGGTCCAGAACCCACCCCCATGGGTAAAACCTTAGGTGAGAGGAAGGAAGCCGTGGCACAGAGCCTAAATCAAAACAAAAGCCAGCTTTGGAAACAACACCTTCGGCTCCACCTAAGATCTATCCTGAGATGGAGGAGCCACCCAAGTGGCTGAGCCCGCCGCGGCCAACCCCCTACCCCCAGCCACCACAGGCATTCCCCACGCCAGCCCTGGCTCCGGCCTGAGCCCACAACTATGAGGAGCAGAGGGGGGAGGTCCAGCAACTGACACTCAGAGCCTGAGAGGGTTGAGTCCAGAGGGACCCGATTCCACTGTGGCTCTATCCCTCTGAACGGTCGGACCCCACATGGACCCACTAGCTTTTCAACGCTTACAATATTGGCCTTTCTCCTCAACAGATTTATATAATTAGAAAGCTAACCACCTGTCTTTCTCTAAAAACCCTGCTAGTCTTACAGATTTGGTGGAATCCCTGATGTTTTCTCACCAACCCACCTGGGATGATTGTCAGCAGCCTTTTCAGGTTCTCTTTACTACAGAGGAGAGGGAGAGAATTCTCTTGGAGGCACAGAAGAATGTCCCAGGAGACAATGGGACCTCCACTACTCTCCCGAATGAGATCGATGCTGGGTTCCCCCTTGATCGACCAGATTGGGACTTTAACACAGCTGCAGGTAGGGAGCGGCTGACAGTTTTTCCACCGGACTCTAGTGGCAGGTCTCAGAGGTGTGCTTGGTTCCCCACCAATTTGGCCAAGGTAAGGGGAGTATTTCAGGGTCCTGTTGCGCCACCGTCCGTATTCCTTGAGAGGTTGATGGAGGCCTACAGGCAGTACACTCCTTTTGACCCACCTTAGAGGGACCACGAGTGGCTGTGGCTATGGCCTTTATAGGAATCTTGTTAGAGAGGCAGAGAAAGTGTATCATAAGAGAGAGACTGAGGAAGAGAAACAGGAGAGAGAAGAGAGAGAGGACAGGTGGGATTGCAAACAAGAAAGAAACTTGACTAGGATACTGGCCGCAGTTGTAGGAGATAGAGGGAGAGAAAGAGAACAGGGCCTAGACAGACAGGGAACCTGGGCAACAGAAGACCTAGACCGAATGGGAATGGAGAACAGAGATGCCTGTTGGAAAAAGATCAGTGTGCCTATTGTAAAGAAAAAGGACACTGGGCTCGAGATTGCCCAAAGAAGAAGGGCAAGACCCCTAAGGTCCTGGCTCTTGAAGAAGATGATTAGGGGCGACGGGGCTTGGATCCCCTCTCTGAGACTAGGGTAACCCTGAACGTGGAGGGAACCCTTGTAAACTTTCTGGTGGACACAGGAGCTGAATATTCAGTCCTGAAACAACCATTGGGAAAATTTAAAAAAAACAACAAAAAAACAGAAAAACTGAAGGCACAGATTTAGTTTGCTAAGGAAGTGCCAGAGATGACGTGGGGAACTCCTATTTCTATGATATTGGCCTTAAAATTTGAAGAAGAATACCGGCTCCATGAGCCTCCTGGGCAACAAAGGGCTCTGGATATCAGTGACTGGTTAGCAGAATTCCCAAAGGCCTGGGGTGAAACTGGAGGCCTGGGGATGGCAGAAAGAGTTCCTCCCATCGTATTGGGACTGAAGACCAGTGCCTCCCCTATTGGGGTAAGGCAGTATCCAATGAGTTGTGAAGCCAGAGAGGGGATCAGACCTCACATTCACAGACTGTTACAACAGGGCATTCTGGTTCCTTGCCAGTCACCATGGAACACCCCCCCTCTTCCCGGTAAAGAAGCCAGGCACTAATGATTACAGGCCAGACAAGATTTAAGACTCTGTTCTAGATTTAAAGTATGCTTTTTTTCTGCTTGGAGTTACATCTGGGCAGTCAACCCATCTTTGCTTTTGAATAGAGAGACCCTGACAATGGACTAGTGGGACATTGACTTGGACCAGATTGCCACAAGGATTCAAAAACTCCCCTACCCTCTTTGATAAGGATCTTCATCAGGATCTGGCCTCTTTCAGAGCTGAAAATCCTCAGCTAACATTGTTACAGTACGTAGATGATTTACTCTTGGCAGCATCAGCTAAATCTGAGTGTCTCCAAGGAACCAAGAGACTGCTGGCGGAACTTGGTGAGTTGGGGTATCGGGCTTCTGCTAAAAAGGCCCAGTTATGTAATATTGAGGTCACCTATCTGGGATATACCCTGAGTGATGGAAAGCGATGGCTGATGGAAGCCAGGAAAAAGACTGTCACCCAGATTCCTGTCCCAACCACCCCATGCCAGGTAAGAGAATTCCTGGGTACTGCTGGTTTTGTAGACTATGGATTCTGGGTTTCCTGGCATAGATAGATGGTGGGCCTGCAACACAGGATTAATTCCCTGTATTGCCACTAATATCTTTAATAATACCAAAGATTATTGTATGTTAATACAGCTTATGCCTAGAGTACTCTATCTCCCCACATATGCCTTTGTGGATGAGTTTGATTTCCACCGTAAGTGATTTAAGAGAGAGCCTATTTTCCTGACTTTAGCTGTAATTTTAGGATTAGATGTGGCACTGGAACAGCTGCCCTAGTGCAGGCCCCTCAGTACTTTCATCAATTAAGAGTAAGTGCCGTACAGACTTTAATGCTGAAACAACCATATCAAGGGTTATGGGGACAAGATAATAATAAATAGGATGACACAGATGTATAGGTTCTAAGATTAGAACAACGGACTAGAAGAAGTGGGAGATGAAAGGAATGAAAATTTTAGAGACCCCCTTGGCAGGCAGTGAAGCCAGGCCCGCTGGGTTCCAGGAACTTAGCTGACCATAAAAAGGGTGGAACCAAGAAAGAAGGTCAATCGAGTCATGGGCCCTGGGTTTCAGGAACTGGCTGACCACAAAGTAGGTAGTGAAATAAGATTATATTCATTCCTGAGAAAAACAAGTATAGGGTGTGTTTCCTGCTAATTAACTAAAGAATGAGCTGGTACTTTCCACTTGTGATTTCCCCCACCCCCTTAATCTGTGGTACTCCCCTATAAAATCTTTACTCTCGGACAACTGGGGGTCGTGGTTCCTCTACCCCTGCATGGGATATGAGTTGTGCCCTCAGTGCACTGACCCCCCCCCCAAATAAACCTCTTGCGATTGCATCAAGATGGTCTCTTGCAAGTTTTTGGGTGGCTGTGATATCCCGAGCATCGAGTGAGGAACTTCCCTCCCCCAGGTCTTTCATAAGGAAGAGATTTAGGTGACTTTCCATACACCAGCACTGGTTCTGCACATATACGTGTACCTCTGTAACACCATCCTCACATGTATGCACACACACACACACACACACACACACACAGAGAGAGAGAGAGAGAGAGAGAGAGAGAGAGAAAGAGAGAGAACAATAAGAAAAAAATCTGCCATGTCTGTACAGTCGTGCATATCTACCAAACATAGATGGCAGAAATGTCCTTCTGTTTCTATAGGAACATTTGTCCTGATAATTCTGTCCGTATAAGACTGGCTTTATACACAGTAGGACTGCCACAGTGGTATTGGTAAGCACACATATGCTTGTAAGCACACATTATTCCTCCACATTTGATCTCTTTCATAAAAAGAATAAAAGTTACTATTGAAATAAATAATAATAAAGAAGAGAGCTTATGGTTATGGGCCTGGTGCCTGTGATTAAATATTTACAAGGTTCTATTGGAAGTGTGCATTTTCAGGGATTTATTGTTCTGATATAAAATTCACTAGGATTAAACTATGCAGTCGTCAACTTTTTATTTTCTAAATCGGTTTGCCTGTTTTATGTTATGAAAGTTTAAAGAGAGAAAAAAAAGTGTTTCCAGTTTTCAATTACATCCCAGTTCCTTTCACTCAGTGCCTGTCTGATTTTAAAAAGTAATAGCAAAATGAATGAAGAGATAGGTTTATAGACATGCATTTCATAGTAGAAAATGTAAGCAAATCCAATTTCCTAATTGAATTGGTTTATACTAATTATACTGTCTTCTCCTTCACAAGAATTGTGTACCATAAATAAGCTAGGCCTCACTGTGTGGTATGAATTTAGTGACATTTCTGTACCATCATTTGATTTTATCTTCATAGGTAGGTTGATAGGTGTTTTGATTTTTTGGTTATTTTTAACTCCTATCTTTTAATTTGGTTAATCATTATAATAGAACTTTTCAAAAGTATAGTTTATTTTGTTTTGCTCAGAAATATAACACTTTTAATTCAGGGTGGTTTTGAAAAGTAATTAATTAAAAATACTACTGACTAAAATGGCAGCGTATTTCCTTTACATTTAATGAAAGTATAAATTAGATTAGAAAATTAAGGGATGTTTTATTTTACCATTGATAATACAACAATTGAAAAATCCAAAACCAGAAACAGTGTTAACTGGGTGGACACGTATCCTCACCAAATATTTCTTTTTTTTTTTGAGAGTTCTTTTTTTTCATACAATCATCAGATTTTACTACATTTCATGCAAGTTGTTGACATTCATAGGGAGTGTCAATATTAACTGCTAAACTTGAAAAATATTTTTTAATAATTTATTTTTTATTTCTTCAAGTTACATCTCAATTGCATTCCCCTCCCTATTCCCCCCCTCCAGTCCCACCCTCCCACCTTCAAGCCCCCATTCCCTTCCCCCCCTTTTTTTTAAGTTTAAGGTATATCTTATTTCCCCAACAGTTCCCCTTTTCAGTCCAACAAATGGTTCTTTCTCTTATAATAATAGATACAATACAAAACAACAGAGGTAATTAGGCCACAGTTATGAGGGTTATATGGCTTAGCATACATTCCCAATGTCCAGTCCATATGTATTTGGTACCTGACTTTAACATTCTACTATCTAACCATCTCCATGAGTTTAAAGTTCTATATCTAACTCAATATTCATACTAACTTGCAACACAATTTTAAAAGTATCTTCTTAGATCTATAACACTCTCTTGACTCCTAAAAAACTCAAAATTTAATTATGAGACTCTAGCTATCTATTCTTCAACCACCTCAGAGACCTGAGAGGGATAAATATATCTGATTTTATAGGAAGTACAGGGCCTGCAGCTTCCAAAACTAAGAAATGACATACCAGTGGTTGCCTGGACAGTTCCTATTTTCCCTGAAGAATGTTATGCTACTATTCATTTAGATGCTTATAAGTCAGAACACTGAATGTAGACATAGCCTCTCTCCTCTCTGTCATCTACTGTTGCACATGTGACACAGAAGCCACATCTGCAATGCCTCTAGGGGCAGGGACAGTTTTTCTTTTATTTTTAAGGCTATTATAAAATTTCTCCCTTCTATTTCCTCTCTCCAAACACTCCTGTATATACCTTTTTGCTATCTTTCTAATTCATGGCTTCTTTCTTCATTAATTATGAATAATTTTTGTATGCATATATACGAATACAAATATATATTCCTAAGTATATATATAAATATGTATATATATTCCTAAATATAATCTGTGCAATCATTTTTAGCATGCAAGGTTTCTATATTCTTCTCCTTCAAGACTTTCAGACTTCTAGCCCCAGCAGCTAATTCTGAGGGAGAAAAGGAATTGACCACATGTTCCCAAAGGCCTAAGGACCCTCTGTGCAGACTCAGAGAGTAGAGAGTGTACAACTTTGGAACTGTGCTGTGTAGTATGTGTGAGTATGGAAGCTTTCTATTTCAGTGTGACTCACAAATGTCCAGTGACCTTATCTTTCCTGATACTTCATTGTTTAAATCAATGAGAAAATGAATCTTTTCCCTTAGATACCTTTTGACAGCATTATTCTTAGGGCAATACTCTGACCTCCCCAAAACAGTGGCCATGAGTACTCATACATATATCTCACACACACACACACACACACACACACACACACACACACACACACACACGCATGCATGCATACACACTACTATTACTACTAAAATAGTAGAAAATAGTAAATAAAGTAAAATAAGTCAAACTCATGTTGAAAATTGGACTTCAAATGCCTACTGAGATAATAACCAGCCAAGTGTTGTGGCATACATCTCTAATAATTGACAGATTGAGACAGGTACCTTGTAAGTTGAACCCCAGACTCAGCTAATCAGGGAGACCATGTCTCAAAATAGTAATGAAAAGAAAGGATTGCAGAAAAGAAATAAGTATACTTTCCAGACAGGAAATATGGTTGGAGATGGAATTGCAGAATCCCTTACAAATGATCTCATTTAGAAAAGATGGACTTGGAAAACAAGGGTTTAATGAATATCAGAGAGAGTTGGAAGTCATTTGCATAAGAGGAGATATTGATTAAATTCTTTTGGGAAAAGATGAGTGAAGGACAAAACATTGAAATGTTATTGAGAAATGTCTATGGAAAAGAAGGAGGAAAAAGAGGTAGAGAAGTTAGGAAACCAGTTCATGAAGGAGTGAGAGTGAAGGAAATAGTGTACTGCTAACATGTATATGACAGTAAGATTCTAGGGTTGTTGGCATAGTTGTGGACATCCACACCTGCTATAGAGTGCTTGATATAAAATGAAAGATTTGTTCTTTATTTAATAGGGTTGTGGTTACAAATAGAGTTTTAACCTAGGGATATTCTACATATTATACAAATCCCCTGGTGAAGCCAACATCAGATATCAGAGAAAGAGTAGCTAGGAATAGGTGTTTTTGTCTGTTTGTCTTGCTTTGTTTTTGTTTTTTTCTTTTTAAGGATACATAGTTTGTAAGCCTTGTTTCTTACAGCAGATGTGCATTTCTTACACTATTTCCTGAGTCAAACGATATTTCCATTTGACTTTGGGGGCGATAATTGAATGCAAAGATCTACTGAACTCTGGAGGCAATTAACATCTGATTTAAATTTAGTCTTCCATGGAGCTTGGGTGATTAGAGTACCACTTAGCAAGGTTATATCCGTAGGATAGCCAGGGGGCATGCACACCTGTTATCACTACATCTGGCTTGCCAATGTCACTGCTGCTTCACATAAATAAAGCAATGAAATGGATAAACAGCATTTCAGAAGCACATTGTTAAGCCCTCATAGGGCGTTTTTGATGATTTGCACATCTTTGTAAATTACTATATACTCATTAAAACGAATAGTAACATTCAAAAGAAAATGTGCTAGGCAAATGATTGAGTCATTATAAAAATATAACATTCATCTACAAATTAAAGTGTTTTTCCTTATTATGGGTTTTAAACCTTCTATTTCACAGGGAAACAAATGAATAGACTGGAAAACAAACTATGAATAGAATGACATACTTCCATATAGAAAATACAATTCTTTTGAAAAATAGATAACAGAAATTCAAAAGAACTGCTAAACCATAATGTTTATCACTTTATTATTTTTTGAATTATGTCATCGTATAGGCTAAATAATATGCCAGCCTATAGACTGAATATTAAAGTTTCCTACAAGGGCATAGAAAAGTTTTAAATCATTAGCTGTATTATATAGAGAGAAGCTCTTCACAAACTATAATATTTATATGATTATAATCTTATCAAAGAGAAAAAAAAACATCCTCTCAGTGATATTTGTCAAGTAATCATTTGTGAGAAATGGGTTATCCTGTAAGAGTGTTTTTAAGAATTAAATAATGCTTAAATGATAAAATAAGAAAACAAAAGTACAGGCTATCTCTAACATGGTCACAAGGGTACACATATGGAAGCCTTATAGGCTATCTAGTGTAAGTAGCTCTTTTTAACAGAAGCTCAATAAAAAAATAAAGTCTCAGTTTATGATGTAAAACAGAATGGTAAATTCAATGTTAATACAAACTTTGTACTGAACAGTTTATACTCCAAGGAAGTAAAAAAGACTTTCCTTAAGGCTATTGCAATGAAAGTTGGGGCTGAAAAGAATCGTCCTGAACTCAGCATCAGTAAGGTAAAAGCTAGGGCTTATCAAAGAAGAAACTTGGTGAAGGAGGAGTTCATAAGCCTTTTGGGATTACTGAGTTTGCCAAAAGAAAAGAAATCCTTCATGATGCTGCATGACAGGGGCACTGACTTCCTTGAAGAGTATACCTCAAAGGGAGACCTCTGAGCCCTGGGGAAAGACTAGGGGCTGTAAAAAATCTCAGGAGTCATTACAAAGTTCTGCATCTCAAACAGAGAAAAGGATTACAATATAATTTCCTAAAGCAAATGCCATAACAAAAGGCAAGTTAGGACTTCAAAGTTGAGGAGAAACTGACTGTCACAAAGGATTCAGTATCTCAAAGGCCCCTAAAGGCCTTTGGTTGGGGGTTGGGGTGGGGGGCAGCGAGGGAGAGATCTGGATGCTACTTCAGCTTCACTGTTATTGAATTAAGGGCTTCTTGACTGATTATTTTTCTTTATAGAAAATTAAATTAAAAATTTAATTTTTAAAAATGCTCATATTCAATTGAGTCTATGGTTTCCCCCAGAATCAAAGTGAACTTGTTGGGCTTTCTCACCAAGCCCTATCCAACTGGCTTGAAAGCTAACCTTTAATTAAACCATCTTGTAATTTCTCTGGGAAGTTTCAATTGGCAACTGATTTTAAAGAGTGAAGAGCATGAAGGACCTTGTCTATTAATTGAAAATAACAAAATTTCAGTATCATTGTTTCACCTTTGCCAGTACGATAATGCGCTGATGTTCCAACTCACTGCTGAATCTTCTCACTCAGTGGGCCTCAGGTCTGCTTATGGAGGTGCCTCATCTACTGTCTATGTAGTACCACAAAGCATACTCCTTCAGTTTGTGCAGACACATGGTCCTAATACCATGATCCTGTTTTCCATTAGAAATGCTACCCTTTTCTTTTAGTTTATCCAATCGTCAAACATAGCTTCATACCCAGTGTCTCAACTTTATTAGGTTTTGTGTTGCTTCTCTGCTATCCATTGGTTTCTTTTTTTTTTTTTCCCTTAGTACTCCATTAGGTATAGACACAGGGGTATATAATTTCACAGCCCACGATAGGTCTTCATGACTAGATTACTCTCTTCTGTTAAATTTAGTATATTATGCCTTCTTTTCAGCTCAGCAGACTTTTGATGAACACATGTTGAATTAAAAGCAAGAATAGTAAATGTCATTAAATGCTCTCACCCCCCCCCTCCTTTTGCCTCATATTGCTTTGGGCATTTTTAGTTGATGATCTTTTACTTATATATTATAATTTCTCATTTTGTGTTTTTATGGGTTGTGTGTCTTGTGCTCTTTCCTTGTTTTGTTCTCCTCTTTTTATTATTATGTTTGCTGTTTAATTTGCCTGTTTATTTTCTAAAGAGAGAGAAAAAAAAGGCATGGAGTTGGATGTTTGGGGAGGGAGGAGATTGGGGAGAAGAATCATGATCAGAATATATTGTATGGAAAAATATTTTCATTTACTTTAAATTTGGAAATAGTAACATTGTAATAGTTATGAAATGCTGACCTTTATAGGCAGCATTGAACTAGGTTAATATATCAGATATACACAAACCATAAAATTGAAATGCAATTTCTTTAAACGTTATGATGATTAGCTTTAACTGTCCACTTGACACAACCAAGAATCATTTGGGCAGATAATCTCAATGAGAGATTGTTATTATTGGGTTGGCCTGTGGGCTTGTTTATGGGAGATTTAATTAACCTAAATTAGTTGATGTAGGAAGACACAGCCCAATGTTGGTGGTGTCATTCCCTAGGCAGAGAGTACAGAACTATGTAAGAATAGAGAAATTTATCTGAGGACACTATAATTGAGCACCAAACATGCATTCATTCCATTCTTTCTGCATTTGTCTGTAGATGTGATATGACCAATTGCCTCCAGTGTCTTTCTACCCCCATGACTTCCCTACAGTGATGGGCTTGGATTGCAAGCTAAAATACAATCTTTCTCCACTAAATTAGTCTTTGTCAGGGTATTTTATTACTTCAATAGAACTGAACCAGGTATCCTGATTTAAAAGATTGTAAGACACCACTTGAAAAGGTGGTGTCTTAGTTATTGTTCTATTGTGAAGAGATTCCATGACCAAAGCAACTCTTATAAAAGAAAGCATTTTTTCTACAGCTACAGCAGTTACTGAGAGCTTTACATTCTGATAAGAAGACAGCAGACAGAGAAAGACATTGGTCTTTGCATGAGCTTTTGAAACCTCAAAGCCCACCCCCAGTGACACACCTCTTCCAAGAAGGCCGCACCTCTTTAAATTTTTCCAAACAGCTCTATTACCTGGTTTGAGGCATTCAAAAATATGAGCTTATGGGGGTTATTCTCATTCCAGCCACCAGAAGTTGTTTACACAATTTTAACCATGAAATAGCAATGTCACAAACCACATGACCTTCTCTTAATCGTTGGTCTCTTTTTTACACCTCTGTGCAATATATGGCTATTATGCTGTTTCTATGAATGCAAAATGCATCATTTATTTTGCTTCTAAGGATGTCAGATCACTGAATTAAAATGTAACACCTGTGCCTGCTACTTATTATAACCACAAGAGTAAGATAATCCAGTCTGCCTATATTCTCATATATTTCAGTGACTTAGAAAACCTAAGCTTTGTTCCTACATGTCCTTTGATAGTGCTTTGGGCATTCCAAATAAATACACATTTCATATCTTTCTATCAACTCTCCACCTATATTAAACCCAGTGTGATTTGATACATCTGTTATATGCATTTTTAAATTAATTTAAAATTCTATATTTTCTATCCACAATTGCTTTTAAAGGAAACAATTTTTAATTATACTAAAGTAATGATTACAATATTTCATGATTAAAAATTTCATTTACTTACAATGGAAATTAAACTATATGTTTAAATTAACAGCTGTGGTTTATGGTGATGAGACTGGATCTGATAACATTACTTTCAGGAAAAATTGTAAAAGTCCAGATAGAAGACACTCAAAACACACAATTTTTATTTTGCTAATGCCATTGTTATTAATGTT
The DNA here is from genome assembly GCA_907164525.1 of Lophiomys imhausi. NCBI lineage: Eukaryota > Metazoa > Chordata > Mammalia > Rodentia > Muridae > Lophiomys > Lophiomys imhausi. Next base: position 12,652,014 of record CAJQZJ010001694.1, on the reverse strand, counting down.
TTTCTTATCAAATATAACATTTACAAGCCTTTCTTACAATTTACCAAACATAGTGATCTATCAGTGAAAACTTACAACTATTAAACGACAGTTGGAAATATTAGTTTGTTAGTTTCCAATATCTAGTTCCTAGAACACGGGTATATGCTTTAATCATTTTATCCATTTTAAACTTTTCAATCATTTTCCAAATGAAAATTTCACTAAGCCTGAAGCTTTCTGAAGAAGTGAGAAAACTGTAACTTCACTTGTTCACTACTTTGCTTTCCCTTCTAGGAACCTCAGAAAGTTATTAAGGAGTTTCTATCTACATGTGACATGGATTACTATGCAATCTCCTAATAACAACTGATAAGTCTATTTCCAAACTTTCACATGCATTTCAGCTTGGTTCTTTTTCTATTTGTCGCTCCTTTAAAAAAAAAAACATTTTCTAATAAAATAATCACTTTACCTTTGGAACTGCAAAGTTAATTAAGATTTATTTTAGAAAACAATGAAGATTAAACAGTAGCAAAGAGGGAAGGAAAGGAGTGACCTTGTAGAGTTGAAGCCACACTAGGAATTCTTCTAAACCTTTCATGTAGCCCTGTCCAGGCCTCCTATCAGTCATGAACCCTGCTGCAGCAGGAACTGTTGGTTTGAAACTGTTTTTTGTTAAAGTATCTTTTAAAAGCTCTATGTGAATGTAAATACACTATAAATGTCTAAGGTTGTTACCAGAATTAACCATGAGATCTTGAACCAGGCCATGTCCCTGGTCGGTGGAGAAAGTAAATCCAATATAGACATTCCAACTGCAGAACCTCTACTGGAACCTACCATGTTTTCTCTCCTTATTCCCATTTAGTCAGTGGGGAAAGAGTACCTAGATTTAAAGCCAGTATTTGGGGGCTGAAATACATGCTTTTGTCTTCTGTATTATTCTGTCTTTAAAATTTCATTTTATGTCCCAGGATGCTCTCTGTGGTAGTGTTTCAAAACTATTTTTTCATGGAAGCAAAATTAAGATAATTACTTATGTAAATGTTTCAAAGTAGAAGTTTCTGAAACACTGAATTCAAGTGAAACACTATTAATTCCTAGGAGAGGTTCAGAATTAAGTGTATGAAGCTCTTAGCCCTCATGTTACTGATGAACTGAGGGAGGTGGATATGGAAGAGAACCTCTCACCTGAAGAGTAGGATAAGAGGGAGAAGGGGAAGAGGGTGAGAGTGTGGGCTCGAGAGGGGAGGAGAGAGGGGGCTGTGATCGGGATGTAATATGAATAAGTAAATGAATGGTGAAAAATGTTCCTATGAATGCAGTTCCTAAAGTTATTTGATGAAATAATTTCTTTTATTACTGTTAAACAAGTATCTCCTAAATATCTGTGGACAACCAGAAGACCACAATACCAAAGACACCAGTCTGATGCATCTTCCATGATTTTACATTTCCTTACACCTTACTGGATTCCCAGTGGCTTCAAGCAAACTGTCAATCAAGAATTTGATAGTTGAAAATCAGAGGATATTATTAAACTAGCCAATTCTTCTGTCTAATATTCAATAATACATTAGAATGAATAGATTAACATACTAATAATGTAAACTAATGTCATAGTACAAAATTAAAAGCTAAGCTAGAGTTCTCAATGGGAAATAATATATCTCTACAGGAATAGACAAAACCATATGGCATGTGAACTGAGCATAACATTTGAATATGTACATTGAAGTGTTTTTTATTTATAGCACATGAGAGAATTTCATTTGAATAATTCTAAATATCTATCTTTTGTTTATCCCTCTTTTATTTATTTATTTAGTCACATAATTTTAAATTACCATTATTAGGCTGTCTAGCTTATGAACATATACCAAATTAAATAAATATATACTAACATTAAATTTCATTATCAAATGCACAACCTATTAGTCATATAGTTGACCTTGACTGACAATATGATTTTATTTATGTTTTTAAGATTATTTTATTTTTATTTTCTTGTATGTGTGTTTTGCCTGAATATATGTCTATGTACCAAGTACATGCAGTACCCGAAGAAGTCAGAAGGGAAACGATTCAGACCCAGAGTTACAGATGGTTGTTAGCCTGGTTCCTCTGAAAGAGAATCGAGTGCTCTTACTGCTGAGACATTCCTGTTGCCCAGTGGTTCTCAGCCTTCTTAATGCTGAGACCCTTTAATACATTTCCTCATGTTGTGGTAACCCCTGACCATAAAATTAATTTTGCTGTTACTTCATAACTGTAATTTTGCTAATATCTGTGTTTTCCAATGATCTTAGGTAACCACCATGAAAGGGTCTGCTCTTTCTTTTGAGACCACTGCTCTAGTCCTTGATAAAATGATTTTTTTGAGTTTTATGAGTTGAATCAACTTCACATATAGCAGCTTTTATAACCCTCTTTTATACTTAAGCTGTTGTCTTAAATGGATTTTTATATCAAGTGTCTTCAATTTGATCAACACTCAGCCTTTTGCTAGTTAGTTTTTGTTAACTTGATACAAACTAGAGACACCTGGGATTGGGAAGCATAACTGAGAAATTGCCTTCATCAGGTTGGTGGGTGAGCACATCTGTTGGAGATATTCTTGATTGCCATTTAATGGCAAATGGAGGCAACTGTGAGTGGTGCTGCCCTTGAGCAGGTGGCTTTGAATTATATAAAAAATGTAGCTGAAAGTGAACCTGGAGATAAGGCAATACCAATTCCTCCATGAATCCTGCTTCAGTAACCCAATGTTCCCGATTTTCTGCCTTGGCATTCGACTCTAGTCTATAAGCCAAATAAAGCTTTTCCTCTCCAAAATGCCCATGGTTACTGTTCCTTCACAGCAGTAGAAAGCAAACCAGAACAGCCCTTACATATCTATTCTACTAATCCCTGATGCTGAATGGGTTTTATACATTTATAACACTTGCAGGTATCAATATGTTACTAATTACTTTTGTCATATGACTGTGTTTTTTATTTTAATATGCTGTATGGTTCCATAATTCTTTTTTCCTTCATGTATAATTTGGAGATATTCTAGTGAATCTTATTATTGTATACTTTTATCTTTTAAGTTTAAACTAGTGTTCTTATAAGAATTTTAGTAGTTTTTACTCTAAAGAGTATGAATTTTTAGGCTGCCATAGTGAACTAAGTGTTCATTATATCAGCTACTTCGATAAGCAGGCATGGAATAGTAGCAAAATATGAAACAACACATTTACTACAACTTCCTTCCTTGCCTCCTATAATCCCTTAATTTTGTTTTTCTTCTAACCATCTCACTTTTAAGTGTGTATATGTGTGTGTATGTGTGTGTGTGTTTAAGTTTATCCTTCATACAAATGCAGATATCTTTATGCAACAAAAATTTTCAGTCAGAAGGAAACATTGCCACATCTCTTGCATTTCAGAACTTAGGGATCCAACTTTCTCAGCTGTGTATTTTAAAAAATATCCTTATGTAATATATGTTTTAAACTATGTTTCCACCATGTGTCAAACTCTAGAATGACATTTTTTTAGTTTATTGAGAATGTCATTTTTTGCACCCATTGTCTCATTTCTCTGATTTAAATAATCATTATTATTTATTTACTGTGTCTTTTTCTCTAGTAGCATCTAAGAATCCTTTCCTCCTGGTTTCACTGCTCAGCTAATTCATTGTGTCTCTGTACGTATTATTGTCTGTCTTTGTTGTTTATTCTTTGTGCTGTTCCTTGGATTCTTTCACCATGTTTTCTTCAACTCAGTATTTAGTTTCCTTCCTTCTGAACACTCATTATGGATGTGCTGGTCTGTTTCAAGTCCTGTCCTCTCACATATCTCAGTTGCTTTGTTCTAGTGTTTCAGCTCTCTGTGTATAATTTCTGCAACTGGTTAATTTGAATTGAGTCATCTCCAAGTTTATATGATTGTGTGTTGTACAAGATTATGGCAATAATTTATGATGTCTTTTTTAAAATGTTTATTTATTACTTCAGGTTACATCTCCAACACAGAGCCCTCTTTCCACCCCTATCAGTCCTGCCCCTCCCCCCACCCTTTGCCCCCTATCCCTTCCATCCCACTCCTCTGGAGTGGAATATCCTTACATATCAGTCCCCTGCCCCAGTTCAGCAGTCATATGAGGGCTAAGAGCCTCCTCATACACTGGGGGCCCACAGGGCAGCACCACTAGGGCCAAGTATGATGTCTTTTTATCATAACATTTACAATGACTTGTTTCTAACTTTGCTCATGTATGTTCTCCTTCATCTGTACATGTCTTCTCTCCTTTATAATTTAAATGATTCTTTAACTCCTTTACCATGGTTATTTTAGGTATTTGCCTCGCTTCCAGGTTATATTTGGATTTTTTTCTCATGCCCATTGCTCGTACTTTCTTGAATTTTTTCATGAACTCTAATGTTTGGTCATACCTCACTACAGTTTGCAAATCACAATAAACAAAAGAGAAAATGCTATTTACCACCAAAAATTTACACATCTCTTTGCTGTATTGTTTTTTTCTTTATTTTTTATTTCTTCAAGTTACATCTCAATCGCAATCCCCACCCTACACCCGCCTCCAGTCCCATCCTCTCACTCTCTTCAGCCTCAACCCACCCATCCCCTTCCTTTTTTTTTAAGTTTAAGGTATATTTTCCCCCTAACAGCTCCCACTTTCAGTCCAACAAATGGCTCTTTCTCTTATAATAATAAATAAAATACAAAACAACAGGGTAATTAGGCCACAATTATGAGAGTTATATGGCTTAAAATACATTTCCAATGTCCCGTCTTATGTATTTGGCACCTGACTTTAACATTCTACTATCTAACCATCTCCATGAGTTTAAAGTTCTATATCTAACTCAGTTTTCATAGTAACTTGCATTACAATTTTAAACACATCTTCTTAGATCCAGAACACTCTCTTGATTCTGAAACAACTCAAAATTTAATTATGAGACTCTAGCTATCTATTCTTCAACCACCTCAGAGACCTGAGAGGGATAAATATATCTGATTATATAGGAAGTGCAGGGCCTGCAGCTTCCAAAACTAAGAAATGACATACCAGTGGCTGCCTGGAGAGTTCCCATTTTCTCTCCATACATTACAGCATCGATCTTCAGTCCTTTGGCTCCGTTTCTCTGACAGACATTAATTGTAGAGCAGGAATTATGAAGGACTTGACTACCCTGTCTTGGCAGAGCTAGGCTGGTGACTTACCTGCTTCCAATTTTTGTCCTTTTTGGATGGCATTCTGTCTACATTTGGAGCAAGGGGTTATTTCTGCCAAGAGCTAGGCTTGCGACTAATTCAATAATCTCCCACTGGAGATTCTTCGATGCTCATCTTCTACTTGGAGAAGAACAGGGGGTGCTGTCAGAAGTTGACATGTCTCGATATCAAAAAAATCTAAAGTTAAGAAAACATCTTTGAATGCCATATTTTGCAGATCTCTTGAGGTTTTTGAAGAGGCCCTATCTATCTCTTATATTAGGATAAGCAAATGTTGCTTGTTTCTTAGCAAATTGATTTCTGATTAGCTTAGAAAATAACTATAATAGACTGTCATAGTACCTAACAAAATGACAGGCTTGCATGACTATTAGTTTGCGTTTCTTAATTATCCTAAACAGTTTATGACAATTAGAGGCAAAAGGCCAAAACTTCACATTTCATTTTTTCTAGGATCACCATAATAAAAATGGCTATCCTACCAAAAACAATATATAGATTCAATGCAATTCCTATCAAAATACCAACACAATTCTTTATAGACTTGGAAAAATCTATTCTCAATTTCATATGGAACAACAAAAAGCCCAGAATAGCTAAATCAATCCTATACAATAAAGAAACATCTGGAGGTATCACCATCCCAGACTTCAAGCTGTACTACAGAGCAATAATAGTAAAAACAGCATGGTATTGGTATAGAAACAGACCAGTAGATCAATGGAATCGAATTGAAGACCCAGAAATAGACCCATACACTTATGGCCACCTAATTTTTGACAAAGAAGCCAAAACGGCACAATGGAAGGACAGCATCTTCAACAAATGGTGCTGGTCCAACTGGATGTCCACTTGTAAAAGAATGAAATTAGACCCATACTTATCACCTTGTACAAAACTTAAGTCCAAGTGGATCAAAGACCTTAACATAAGGCCAGTCACACTAAATCTACTAGAAGAAAAAGTGGGAAAAACCCTCGAACTCATTGGCACAGGTGACAACTTCCTGAACAGAACACCAACAGCTCAGGACCCAATCAATAAATGGGACCTCATGAATCTTTGTTGTAATGTTGATGCAGAAAGTTTCACTAACATATTTGTTGATTGGGTACAAGTTTCTTTGTAGCTTTAGTTGCATTCATTTTGTCATTATCCAAAAATATTTTGTTATTTGTGATCAGGTTTTTCCTGCAATATAATCAGTCATCATGGTTCTATAGCTTTTCCCTTTGGATTCATCTTCCTGCTCCTCTGCCTTCAACCTTTGGAGAACACTCATTATTAAATTAGATACCACTTGGAAACTTGGGAAAATTTCTCTTGATTTTTTTAGTTGTTTCTCGGTATTCACAAGGATTCTACTGTAGAGGCATCTGATGACCAGAAAAAAAGGAAAAACTTATTACCTCCTCTCACTTTCAGCAAGGTGGATATTGTTTGGTACTTGGTCATAATGGAGACACAGGCAGAGGGATTTTTGTCACTTCCGTCCTGATCAGAACATTCAGGACTGCTTTCCTATGCTGGGAGAAGAGCTCACACAGCTCTCCCTTCTTTGTGTGTCTGCTCAGGGCATGTAGTGCAGACTCGTGTTCTGATGGTTATTCTTGGTTGTTACCTTGACTGCATGTAAATTGATTAAATCCCAAGCAGCTAGGTATACCCATGAGAGACTTTCCTAATTATTAATTTAAGTTAGTAAGTCCCACCTTAAATCCATATCACTTGAGGTAGGAAAAGCCACTTTTAACCTGAACCACACCTTCTCATGGCAGGCTACATAAAGGATAAAGAAGATAAAATCTTTAGCATTTTATTTGTTTGACCTTGCTCTCCCTGGTAAGTTCACACCTTTATTGGTATCAAACTCTAAGTTCTTCAGAATTCTCACATATGCTGAAGATCAGCTGAGACATTCAACCTTGTGGATATATTGATTCTGATAGTTGTTGAGGTTCAGACCATTCATAAAAAGAATATATTTACTATTATTAATAATTCTAGGGCACATAAAGAGTATACTGAAACTACTGAGATTTAAAGATTGGGTTACAGCCAATGCTTGTGGCCGAGAAAGTTAGCACATCACTAGGGGTTCAAATAAGTGCCAAATATTGGCATATGGATGGAAAAACAATTCCAGAAATAAATAATGAAGTGAAAATATTTTGGGCAAAACAAGTAACTATAAGAACATTTGCAGTGAGTCCTGTAGATTCACAGTTTCAGACTGTGGGTGATGTTTGTCTAGAACTGCCTACCATAAAGAGGTTCTGTTTAATTCTTAGGTCTCCTGTATTAAGTAATTAATATTATATATTTATATCCCAATGTAATAAAAGTCTCTCACAAAGAATTCCCTTTTGATACTAACGTTTCTCAGTATTTTCTAAACCTGTGGTGAATCTGGAAAGGATAGAAGGATTGAGACAGTTCTATTTGTAGAGTAGCTACCAGATCTGGCTTGCATTGGAATGTTCAGATTAAGCCTTTATAAGGCATACATTTCTTTTTGGTATTACTCTTCATTCCAGGCCTATATTTTACATTATAATTCTGTAACATTATCATTTCAAAAAAAACCCTCTCAACTCATTATAACTGGATAGGTGTTTGGGAACCACTATTCTGTACTGCAAATTATTATTATTAATATCAAAAGGAAGTTGTAAATTAAAAAAACAATTGATTAGTTCAGTAGTACATTTCAGTCCTTATCTGTTTGACCCAACAAATATCCTATTTGTTATTAGACCCCAACAGTGTAGAATACATAATTCATTCAAAATAGTTTGAATTTTATGCCTCTGATTTCTTTTGTTGTCTTTTTTATCTCATCCTCAACAAGTATATAAAATATTTTAGACATTATCACTCTCCTTGTATGGGGCTGCATTGCTGGGGATTTAAAAAACATAGAATTGAAATTTTATTTTCCCCATAACTGGAAAGAAAGTTCAGGGAATATACATCTATTCCCAAATATAAAAAATAAATTCTAAGTTCTCTAAAACCCTGGGGAAAACAATATCCAGGAATGCACTGAAAACATCACGTCTCTTCCTAGCAAACAGTGTGAAATGAGAACGAATTGAAGTGCAAGGAAAACGTTGAAGCCACTTGTCATATCCTCTTCTCTTTAAAAAGAAATACAGACAGAGACAGCCATGGCCAGAACTACTAGGAACCTCATTTAATACAAAGCATCCTCTTTACTGAGTATGTTTCAGGTTACTGTTTAATTTCTGTTGGAATGTTGGTTAGGTGGTACATGGGGAAAGAACTATGAGGATCTATTTTACCTTCTACATAACTACAAGTACCAAACTTCATACTAATTATATCTACTAAATGTATATTATTTCTGAAAAAATATGAACAATATATTATAGTTATATATTAATCATAATCATCTACTATGAATTATTCCCTACTATGGACTTAAATGTCACAGAAATCACATAAGATTGTATCAGTTGTAAAACAATGGATGCCAGAAAATTTTAGGCATTTCAACTGTACATTATATTTCTAGATTATTTATATATTTCCCAAGTATTTTGGCTATCATCAAAACCAATCTCTGAATTAAGCTATAGTACGCTTGTGTAGTAGACTGAATAAAATTACCAAGTTTCAAGTTTCAAGTTCAAGTTCTAATCCTCAACAGTTGCAAATTTTGTTCTAGATTATATAAAGGATGTTACTAAACATGTTGAAAGTATTTGTGATGAGGTAGTTTCCCTGGATTATTTTGTTGGGCAATAAACATCTCTTGATAAAGGGAGAGAGTGACTTTACAGAGTGGAAGAACATACATGATCTCAGAGATAGAGTGGCACAGCACAATACCAAACCAAAAAAGGCCACACCCACTAGAGTCTGGAAGATGCATAGACCATGTTAGACCTGTTGTCACCAAAGGGTGTAGACCTGCTGAAGTGCTGATTTAGTGTTGCTGGCCTGAAAAACAGTGAGGCAGAAACTTTCTGCCATTTCATGTCCTTGAGTTTCCAGTACTTGGCAGGAAATGAACATGGTGCTTTTGCAGACACATCTTTGACAGAAACTTCAGCGAAGACTGTCATAGTATTGTTTGATAGCATGCAAAGCCTACTGAAAACTGACCCCACAACACACATTCTTCATTTCTGTGCCACCTTGGCTTCTGGAGAATTTCCTTTTTTTTAATAATTTATTTTTTATTTCTTCAAGTTACATCTCAATCACAATCCCCTCCCTACTCCCCCCTCCAGTCCCATCCTCCCACCCTCCTCCCCCTCACGCCCATCCTCTTCCCTTTTGTTTTTTAGTTTAAGTTATTTCTTTTTCCCCCCAACAGCTCTCCCTTTCAGTCCAACAAATGGTTCTTTTTCTTATAACTATAAATACAATACAAAATAACAGAAATAAATAGGCCACAATTATAAGAGTTATATGGCTTAGCATACATTCCCAATGTCCAGTCCATATGTACTTGGCACCTGACTTTAACATTCTTAAGAGCATTCTCCTGTATCAACCAGTAAATTATCTGACTAACAGATCAAATCCCAAATCCACTTAATCCACTTGGCTAGTGTGACATTTAACTAGGGTACAATCAACAAAAATCCAAACAGTATGATGAGCAAGTCATGGTATTGGACTTAATCTTGACCATGAAAGTATGACTTGAACAAAGTCTCCATAAGTCACAAAATTTTTGTCAGTAAGACTTGACTAACAAGTTTTAGCAAGTCAGTGAGTATGAAACACAGAAGATAACTTTGGGTAGAGATGATTGCCAGAGCCAATAACTGAAACCTCAACCTTGCTAAAAAAGATATTTGTTAATAATTATAAACTGTTATATTTGGCCATCAGAGCAGCTGGCAGTGGCCTAGTGGCAATCCTATAAGCCTGTCTTAGCTGGCAGCCTGAAACCAGTGGCAGGCTTTCCCTATATTTAAATACATCAAGGCGTTTTAATGTTTCAATACTTAGGCCTAAACTGACTTTCAATTAGCTAATCTAAATTAATCTGACCAACTATTCCCAAGCCACCAAGTGGCTTACTGTTCATTCAGAGCTCAAAGAGTTCACACCCAGATATCCTGCTCCTTCTGGTTCCTGTCAGGAAGAGAGAGCTTCCTATATCTCTTCTCAGGGTTCCTTAGTTAGTCCCAGGAAGTTCCATCTTCCTATTTTCTCTCTGCCCAGTTAAATGACCATCAGAGACTTTTATTACCCAATTAGAGTGCCTCAGAAATGGTGATGCAAGATCTTCCTCCAACAAATAACTGGTAGAACCATGGATCTCAGAGATTTGTAATTAAAAAATATGAAGTACAGGAAACATATATTGACTGTGACAGAGAAACTTACATTTTAATTGAATAAAATTCAATTTAAATATAAATGGACACCTGTTCCTAGTGACCGATTTATCAAACAGCATAAGTATATACAAATATCAATGTTGATTTCTGTATACTCTCACCAGCTTACAGGTAGATTTTTACATGAAATATTATAGAAAGATACGGAGAGTATGCTGTAATACTGATAGGTATAAAAATTGGTATAAAAAAGTTTAGTGGGTTAAGGTGCACACTGCCAAGAATTAAACCTAAGTTCTGTCTCTGGACCTCATATTGCAAAAGAAGAGAACTGACACTCAAAGTCAACACTCTTCTGATTTCCACCCATGTGCTGTCATGTGTACACACACACACACACACACACACACACACACACACATAAAGAAAGAAGAGAAAAAAAATAATTACCATTTTAAAAGTAGTAAGTTTCTGTAAAGCATTTTATGCTATGAAAACAAAATAACAATGCAACAAAAACCAAAAACCACTACGTCCAAAACAGGATCAGAATAATGACAAAACATAGAAACTGAACTTTTCTTAGCACAAAAGGGCAGCAAGTGAAAAGACTCAATAATCAAAGATAACACAACTTAAAATGATCTCTTCTGAGGTTTAACATATTCCATGTATGTAGAGCAAGAGAAAATGTTAAACAAAATATCAACATTTAAATGGTAACCAGAAAAATCTCTTTGAACATTCCTTAAAGCATTAACAAAAATAATTCTATAGCTATTCAAATTTCCTATAAAATTTCAAAGAGCGAACTGTTTTTGCATTATCAGTGCCTTCTAGATTCTATGATAACTTAATGGGATTTGATATTTTAAGGGAAGTATAAAATATTCACAAAATACTCCAGGATCAAATCATTGCTAAGCCTGATTGTAATAAATGCAAATGATTCAACTAGTTAAGCTTAATGAAGATGGGAAATATAAGAATGGAAAGTTATTATTGTCTGTATATCAGAGGTAAATAGTCAATCTAGTTTACAGAAATAACATCTGAACATTTAAGTCAATTTGCTATAAGTTTGAAATATAATACTGCTTTGATCATTGTAAGAAATCTGTGGAACATAAATAGAAATGGACTACATATTGAAATATGCATTATTATTATAAAAGCTTACCTCTGTTGAAGTGAGTGAAAAATCAACAGTAATCTCTTAATTTTTAAAGAAAACTACTAAATTATAATAAATGTTAAAATATATCCTGGGTATATTTTTAAGTAATGATAATATTTATGCTACTGAGTGAAACAAGATAAAAACTAATTGTGAAAGTTAAGAAATGAAAGAAGCTCTATAACTGTCTTAGCTTTCATACTAACTTGCATCACTATTATAACCATCTTCTTAGATCTAGAACACCCTGTGATTCCTAAACAACTCAAAATTTAGCTATGAGACTCAAGCTGGCTATTGTTCAACCACCTCAGAGAGCTGAGAAGGATAAATATATCTGATTATATAGGAAGTGCAGGGCCTGCAGCTTCCAATACTAAGAAATGACAAACTAGTCACTACCTGGACAGTTCCCATTTTCTCTCCATACATTCCTGCATCAGTCTTCAGCCTTTTGGTCCTGTTTCCCTGACAGACATTTATTGTAGAGCAGGGATTGTGAAGGACTAAACTACCCTGTCTTGGCAGAACTAGGCTGTCGACTTCCCTGTTACCAAGTTTTGTCCTTTTTGGGCAGCAGTCTGTCTGCAGTTGAAGCAAGGAGTTTTTACATGCCAAGAGATAGGCTTGCCACTAATTCAACCATCTCACACTGGAGATTCTTCGATGCTTTTCTTCTACTTGGAGTAGAATAGGGGGTGCTGTCAGGAGCTGATATGTCATGATATAAAAAAAAATCTTAATTTAAGACCACATCTTTGAATGCCATATTCTGCAGATCTCTTGGGGTTTTTGAAGATGCCCTATCCATCTCTTGTATTTAGATAAGCAAATGTTGCTTGTCTCTTAACAACTTGATTACTGAGTAGCTTAGAGAATATCTGTGATAGACTGTCATAGTAGCTAAAAAGGTGACATGAATGCATGACTAGGAGTTTGTTTTTCTTAACTATCCTAAACAGTTTAAGACAGTTGGTATCAAGAGGCCAGAGCTGCACACTTTCAGTCCCAGGACTCGGGAGGCAGAGGCAGGTAGATCTCTGAGTTCAAGGCTGGCCTGGTGTACAAAGCAAGTTCAGGACAGCCAGGACTTTATTACACAGAGAAACCATGTCTGGGGGAGGGGGGAGAAAGAACTATACATTTGAGACATGATTAAAATGAAGGAAATCCTAACATTTGCAATATATGCATACACCTGGAGGGAATTATACTACTAAACCAGGCACAGAAAGACAAACACTGTGTGATCTCACTTGTAAACAAAATCTTTTAAAAAGTCAAACTCACATACAAAACACAATGCTGCTGGCTGCCAGGAACCTGTGGCTGATGGAGGGGAATATAGAGAGTTGGTTAAAAGTATGAGTAAATTTGTTGGTTTCAAACAGTATGAGTAAATTCTGGGGATACAGTATATGGCATGGTGATTATAGTTAATAAAAGTATACTTTCAACTTGAAACTTCCTAAAACAAAAAATCTTAAATATTCTCAATACAGAATTACGTGAGGTGATACATGTGTTAAGCTTCTTGATCTAATAATTTCATAATGTATACATACATCAAAACATTACTGTTATGGCTTAAATAAGACATGTCACCCACTGGCTCACGTGTCTGAACACTTGATCCCCATTTGATGATGCTGTAGAACCTCTAGGACACAAGCTTTGGCTAGCAGATGTAGGCCATTAGTTGCGGGTTATAGTCTGGCCCTGCTTCTGATCCCGTCTGCTTTTTCATCTGCCAAGATGTGAATTTTCCTCAGGGAAAGTTCCGGTACCATGTGCAAAAACACCCCTAAATTTCAATACCTTACCTATCATGATGGACTGATACCCCTGATACCATGAGCCAAAATAAACCTCTTGTGGTGGTTTGAAAGAAAATCATTCCTTCTAACCTCATGTGTTTGAACATTTGGTCCCCAATTGTGGCAGTGCCTAGTGGCAGATGGGTGATGGAACCTTGATGAGAGGGAGCCTTGCTGGAAGAACATCACTGGGGCAGACATTGAGGGTTTATAGTCTCATCCCATTTCTCATCTCTCTCTGCTTCATGTTCATAGATAAAAATGTGATCAGTCATTTTCCTGCTCCTACACCATGTTATCCCTGACTGTTGGCATGCATTGCACACCATGATCGATTCCATCCCTGTCAACTCGTAACCTAAAATAAAGTCTTTGTCTCTTAAAAAAAAAAAAAAGAAAGAAAGAAATGAAAGAAGCAAATAAAGGAATTGAAAAAGGTGAAAAATGTCCTACCCAGAGGAAGGACACAATACACATCCACTCTGATGAAGACAAATATTTTCATACTTCTGTTATTTTCTCAAGTAGAAATCTACAGAGTTCTAATACATCAAGGTTTAAATATTATTTCTGAGAAACTTAATAAATGAAAATAGTGATAGAGTTTTAGTAAACAAATTATATCAAAAGGAGATAAATATCATTATTAATTTTATGTAAAGCAAAGTACATATCTAACAGCCCTGATTGATGACAAAGTTAACTTTACATTCATAAAAGTCACAATAAATGATCATATTGGTATAGCATAATATGAGTAAGAAAATAAATAAATAGATATATATATATTTTAAAGATTTATTTATTTATTATGTATATAGTGTTCTGTCTGTTGAAGTGGGTGAAAAATTAACAGTAATCTCTTAATTTTTCAAGAAAAATACTGCAGGTATAACTTCTATTCCTCGGTTGAGGTACATCTGGGTTGTTTCTACCTCAAGACCCAGCCATACCATTTCTGGGTATACATTCAAATGATTCCTCACCAAACCACAATGACATATCCTCATCTATGTTCATAACAGCCTTATTTGTAATAGCTAGAAACTGGAAACTAGTGACTGCTTATAAAGAAAGAAGTAGAGAAAAGTCATGAGAAGAAAACATCTCAAGTTAGAAAATAAAAATTCTGCTTAATTTACTGTTCCTCCTGGGTTATATTTGTGTATAGAAATGGTAAAAACTAACTTATTGGTCCGAACTTGAATTTTTGAGTAAACCAATGAAATCAGTCTGTAAATTCTTTCTACTGATGACTGTGACTTTTCACTACAATAGGGCAATGAGGACACCTTACTGGAGAAGAATGATGACAAGTGGAAAGCAAGTATATTTGTTCATTTCAAGATATTCCATTGGCAGAGGACATCTCCTAGTTTAAGCTTAATATCACCCGAAAGTACTTGTTCATATAAAATACAGTGCCCACAATTCCTAAACAAAACAAAACAAAACAAAAAAAAAAAAACCTATCTTAAAATATCTATTATTTATCTAAAAGTTGAAATATTGTTCTGTGTAGGGAGTTAGATAAATTAAATTAGATTTAGAAAATATATAGGGGTTTCTAATACTGTCTTTTAATTCGGAGCATGAAGAGCATTATCAGCATGTGGACTAAAAACAGGAAACAAACAGGAGACTTAATAGACTGAAAAACAAGGTTGAAGTCAGGAAAAACAGGAAAGACAAAATAGACTGAAAAACAAGGTTGAAGTCAGGAAAACAGGAAAGATTTAATGGACTTGAAGAAACAAAGTATCTGATCTGACATTGTTTTCAGCTGCTAAGTGGGCGGAGCCCAAATTAAGCTGAAACAGAGTTCCTATTTTTTTTTAAATACTTTATTTTTTTTTCCTCAAGTTACATCTCAGTAACAAACCCCTCCCTATTCCCCCTTCCTATCCCGCCCTTCCACCCTCTTCCCCCCAGAAGTTTCCCCTTTCAGTCCAACAAATGGTTCCTTCTCTTATAACAGTAAGTATTATACAAAAAATAGATATAAATATGCCACATTTATGAGAGTTAAATGGCCCAGTATACCTTCCCAATGTCCAGTTTATACATATTTGGCCCCTGACTTTAACATTCTACTATCTAACCAACTCCATGAGTTTAAAGGTCTATATGTGACTCAACATTCATACTATCTTGCAACACACTTTTAAGAGTATCTCCTTAGATCTATAACACCCTCTTGATTCCTAAACAATTCAAAATTTAACTATGAGACTCTAGTTGTCTATTCTTCAACCACCTCAGAGACCTGAGAGGGATAAATATATTTGCTTATATAGGAAGTGCAGGGCCTGCAGCTTCCAAAACTAAGAAAGAACATACCAATGACTGCCTGGACAGTTCCCATTTTCTCTCCATACATTCCAGCATCAGTCTTCAGCCTTTGGGTCCTGTATCTCTGACAGACATTTGTTGTAGAGCAGGGATTATGAAGGACTTGCCTACCCTGTCTTGGCAGAGTTAGGCTGTCGACTTCCATGCTACCAAGTTTTGTTCTTTTTGGACAGCAGTCTGTCTGCAGTTGGTGCAAAGTGTTTTTTCATGCAAAGAGAAAGACTTGCCACTAATTCAACCATCTTACAGTGGAGGTTCTTCGATGCTTATCTTCTACTTGGAGTAGAATAGGGGGTGCTGTCAGGTGCTGATATGTCTCAATATCAAAAAAAATCTTGATTTAAAATAACATCTTTGAATGCCATATTCTGCAAATCTCTTGGGGTTTTTGAAGATGCCCTACCCATCTCTTGAATTTAGATAAGCAAATGTTGCTTGTCTCTTAGCAACTTGATTACTGGGTAGTTTAGAGAATATCTGTGATAGACTGTCATAGTAGCTAACAAAGTGACATGTTTGCATGACTAGGAGTTTGTTTTAACTATCCTAGACCGTTTTAGACGGTTGGTATCAGGAGGTCAGAGCTTCACATTTTATTTTTAAGTATCTCTAGGTATGATACCATTAGGAAGCGTTACCTTTAAATTTGTATCAATATACAAAGACCTATTCAGTTGCGGTTAAATATACTCTTAATTATGTATCAATACACCAAGATCAATGCCTATGTAGCCCAATATAATCTTAATATCACGTCCATATGCAAGGGTCAATACCATTGTGGCCAACTATAATCTTAATTTTGTATCAATATACAAAGATCAATACCGATGTAATCCAATACAATCATATTTTTGCACAATAAACAATGGTCAATACCACTTTAGCGAAATAAACTACTAATTTTGTATCAATATACAAAGGTATAAGGGCATATTCAATAATCTGCCCCTTCTTTTGGACCTTCCTGTGCTATGTCTATATCTCATTTTTTCTCAAGCCCATGCACTCCTACATAGGAGAGGAAGAAGGATACAGAAAAGGAAAAGTAGAAATTCCCTGGGGCTAACCTCCAAAACCCATTAAGACAGGACCATTTATCAGCTTGTAGTCTCTTCCCCTACATATCAGAGTTTTCAGTTATCCTTCAAATAACCTAAAAGAAGGGCGGAGAAACACCTTCCCCATCCACTGGGCATGGGATGTCTCTTTCTTAAAGTGACTTCCTGCTGATTTGGGTCGTAGTAGACCTGTTTGGGGCCCCAACCCAAATGGGAAAAATGATTAAAAATGTTAGTACACTCCTTTTATGTTCAGTCCTTCTGTTCTCAGCTGTTTAGATGACCTAAGGGGTTTGTAGGCAGAAGCTGATCTTGCAGACTTCACTGAGGTTCCTGCCGGGGCATTGTGTAGAGCTGAGCGGTCCCAGTGACATTGGATTGCTGTGGTGGTTGCAGGCCCCCGATGGAGACAGCTGTTGAGGAAGTCTGCCAGGCAGAATCAACTGGGTCACTCGTCCTCCTTGGTGCCTGATTCTGCTCTCTGCTGAGGATTACGCTGTCCAGCTGTCCCCGGGCTCCCCTAATGGACGCTTCGATTCTCCTGGAACAATAAGAACAGAGCCCTGCCCCAATCCCAACCCTAGGACAATTGCCCTCTTTTATTTTTGTTTTTTTTGGGGGGTGGGGGGGGCTAGGTAGTACTTCTCTTGAAGCAAATTTGGCCTTCTGACAACATACAAAGCGTTATCTTTCAATCCGGGTTAAAGAAGAAATCATTCTGTCACCTTGGAGCTAAACCAGCTCTAGTGTATATATTTTGAGATCTTAAAGGACAATCTGCCTGCATCGAGAAGGCCTTTTGTAAGTAGCCTCCAAACCTAGGTCCCTCCAAATCCCATGTGTGTGTCTCTGAACTCTAATTATTGGGATCAGGGACCTGTGTTTCCCATCTGAATAGATCAAAGATGTGTTCCACCACTCCTGGATCGAAGTCTTTCTCTATTTAGAGTTTGCCCTGCATCAGGCTGACCCTGAGCTCCGGGATCTGCCCGTCTCTGTTTCCAGTGTGCTGGGAGCTGGGACCAAGTGTGTACTCTTCTTGAATGGTGGGACCAAGAGTATGCACCCTCACCACCCCGCTCTGTATGACTCCAGAATACATAAGACCACCAACTCTACGGTGCTCCCCCACCCTCCGTCTCCTCTGAAGTCAAAGGCATGGGCCAATACCACAATTCTCTTGTATTTTACCTTAGCTCCACGTCTTCTCTACACCTGGATGTCTGCAAAACCAGGTGGAATGGTTGTATCCTCTATTCCATTCACAGTGTTTCAGCCCTGCCCCCTGCCTCTTTTTTTTTTTTTTTTTTTTAGTTAATAAATTTATTTGTTTGTTGCTTCAGGTTACCTCCTTATCATATTGTCCTCTTTTCCTGCTTCCCAGCCCCACCCTCCCATGCTCTACCCCCTGACCCTTCCGTCTTGTTCCTCTGGGGTGGAGTGTCCCTGCCTAACATTCTCTCACCACAGATCAGGAGTCATTAGAGGGCCAAGAGCCTCTTCATTCACCGGGGTCCTACGAGGCAGTACTGCCAGTGAATGGTGTCTCATTGCTACTGGGGGAATACTAAAAAAAAGACCAACAAACACACAAACCCACAAAAACAAAGAATATCAACAAAAAAAAGAGAGGAAAAAGAGAAGGGAAAAGGAAAAAGAAAAAAGAAAAATAGAAGGAAAAAGAAAAAGACAAAAAAAATTATGTCCTTGTTCCTTTTGGTGTGTTGGTTGTAGTACAGATATCCTGTACGATATAGTTAAAATCCTACTATAAGTGAATAGATGCCATGTGCATCCTTCTGAGACTGGGTTAGCTCACTCAGGATGAGCTCCTCTAGATCCATCCATTTGGTTGCAAATTGCATGATTTCATTGTTTCTGATAGCTGAGTAATATTCCATTGTTTAGATGTACCACAATTATTTAATCCATTCTTCAGTTGAGGGACATCTTGGTTGTTTCCAATTTCCAGCTATTACAAATAAGGCTGCTAAGAACATAGATGAGGAGACTTCCCTATGTCTCCGTGAGAGGTCCTTTGGGTGTATACCCAGAAGTGGTATGGCTGGGTCCTGAGGCAAGGTTATTCCTAGATTTCTAAGATATCACCAGACAGACCTCCATAATGGTTGCCCAAGCCTGCACTCCCAGCAGCAATGGAGTAGGGTTCCCCTTTCTCCACACCCTCGCCAGCATGCGCTATCATTTGAGCTCTTTATCTTAGCCATTCTAACAGGTGTTAGGTGCAATCTCAGGGTTGTCTTGAGTTGCATTTCTCTGATGATTAAGGATGTTGAACATTTCTTCAGGTGTCTCTCAGCCCTTAGGGATTCCTCCTCTGTGAATTCTCTATTTAGCTCCATCTCCCATTTTTTGATTGGATTATTTGGTTTCTTGGCATTTAGTTTCTTGCGTTCTTTGTAGATTTTAGATAATAGCCCTCTATCAGATGTGGGGTTGGTGAAGATTTTCTCCCAGTCTTTGGTTGCCGTTTTGTTCGAATGATAGTGTCCTTTGCCTTACAGAAGCTTTTCAGTTTCATGAGGTCCCATTTATTGATTGTTAATCTCAGGTCCTGAGCTGTTGGTGTTCTGTTCAGGAAGTTGTCACCTGTGCCAATGAGTTCGAGGGTTTCTCCTACTTTTTCTTCTAGTATCTTTAGTGTGGCTGGCCTTATGTTAAGGTCTTTGATCCACTTGGAATTAAGTTTTGTACAAGGTGATAGGTATGGGTCTAATTTCATTCTTTTGCAAGTGGACATCCAGTTGGACCAGCACCATTTGTTGAAGATGCTGTCTTTCTTCTATTGTGCGTTTTTGGCTTCTTTGTCAAAGATTAGTTGGCTGTCGCGTCCCCCTCGACCAGCAAGGATGACACAACTCGCAAAAGCTCTTCTCAAGCAGTTTATTCAGGTCCCTTGAAAACAGTCTTCTGAATGCCCGGGCAGACCCAACCCACAGGCTAAATACTATATGAACAGCCAATCAAGTAAAGCCACGTGGTGCTATCTTAGAGGCCCACGTATGCAGAAGCAAGCCAGATCAGCGGTTTTAGCCAAATATGGACTTGTTTACCACCGAGAGCGCTCACCGTCGGGCTGGTGGAAGGCGGAAACTGGTGCCATCTTTAGGGCATGGCACGTCGCAGCTCTCTACAGTTCCCCCTTTTTTATTTTTTATAAAGTTGGTAGAAGTCCCTGGAAAGGCTTCGTAATCCCCCTATCTGGGGATCTCACGGTGGGCCTGAGCCTGTAGAAGGGCAGTGCTCAAACTCTTACCCGTCTCTGGGTCAGCCTCCCCATTCGGGACTGCTCTGTCTTAGGTGGCCGAGACTTACCCGTCTACTCCGTCATTGACTTGCCAGACCCTAATATCCGTAGAACGAATACCTCAGTGGGCAGGGACTATGCTCAGTGACAGTTTAAGGCTTCATGGCAGCGAGCCATGCCTGAGGGGACTGGCCCACCTCAATGGCGACAAGGGCTTGTATAATCATGGCTGCATTACGCTTTTGTGTGGCTCTCATTTTGTAGATACACCATAGGCAAACCAGACAGGCTAGTATCATCAGTATCGCCAAAGAGCCTACGCCCGCCCACTCGTTAAGATGATCCATAGCCGTCTGTATCCAGGAAGTCAAACCAGTGGCCAGGCTCAGATCCACCCGAGTGGAATTGATGTGGACGATTGTCGCTCTCAGCTCTCTCATCAAATTTTCAAATTCAGCCGACCAATCCTGTAAGAGGAACTTTGACAATTGTCTAGACAAATTAGCAGCCTTTGTAAAATTTTGATACTGCACGGAAATAACACACAAACCTTGCATTTTCCACTCACACCCCAATTGTGCTAGTTGCCAAAGAGAATCAATCTGTTCTTGTATTAAATCTATGCGTTGGTTAACTATCATAAGACCTCCTTTGAGATGAGAATTCATAGAGGTCTGGGTATCCAATGCCTGTGCTACAGTGGCTGAGATGTTATTCAGGGCATTGGCAGTCTGTATAGAACTAGACAAGGCAATAGCTGAGGCAGTAGCTCCCACAGCAGCAATAGTGATGGCAGTAACAATAGCTTCAGTGATGCCAAAATCTCTTTTAAACCTGAATAGCATCATGGTATTAGGGGCCTCTACAGGAACTGGTACATATCGAGGCATTCTAGTCACCACAGCCACAGGAAAGGCTGTGGCATTCCAGCACAGGGCATAAAAACATGTGCCCAGAGTGCATACTAATTTTGCTTCACCCAAGGATGCACTCCCATTACTTACAATCCACAGAAAAGGAGGCCAGAGACACACTGGCAAAGCTGAAAAGGTCTTATTGCGGTAAGAATGAAACGAATATTTCCAAGTACCAGAGCCACTACCGCTAGAAAAATCCAATCTGGTAGCAGACCCTAGGGAAAAAATTACCTCTTTTATAAACTCATCCTCCAAGCATAACTATAGGTCCCAAATGCATGCAACTTCCATTTACCCCACACAAAAGCCACAAATCAAAAGGATTGGTGGCAGTCTGTTGAGGATCCCTAGTAGATATATCAAGCATCTGATCTTTGATATGTATGTAAAGGACATTGTAATGACCCCACGCCCAGTAGCCAACCAGGCTGGTGCCATACCCGTCCAGTATCTTTTTCTCAGAGATGGGAAACTAGGATACCAACCCATATGCAATCAAACATGCCCTTCTTGAAGTCGCTAGAAGCTGACCCCAAGTGCAGTGCTTAGCCTCGCATCCTGAGCGTGATGATAGCTTAGTCCTTTAGGACAGTCAACCAAGCTTGTGGCTGTCTAGCCTCCAAGGCAGCAAAGGCTTGCACCAGCATGGCATTGCTTCTCCTCTGTGAAATCCTCATCTTACAGATACACCATAGGGCAATGAAACTGACTAGGAAGAGCATGCCTCCTAGGGCACCCATTCCCTCAGATGATTCATGGCTCGGAGGATCTATGTCGACAGTCCTTCAGCAACAGAGACATCAACCCGGGTGGAATTCACATGCACGATGGCAGTTCTCAGATTCTGCATCAGCTTATCAAACTCGCCAGACCAATTTCCTGTAAGATACTGAGAGAGTTGCTTAGACAAATTTGCAGCTACAGTATAATTTTGATATGGCACAGAGGTCACACACAAACCAGTCATTTTCCACTCACAGCCAATCTGGGCCACCTGCCTGCCACAATACATCCAAGGCCATGGCTACATTGGCTGACAAATTATTCAAGGTAGCGGCAGTCTGCACTGAGGCATCCAGACTTCCAACCCCTTGTTCTTATAAGGGATGATAGCTGCTTTACATTCCTTTGTACATTGCTCATACACAAGTTGTTTAATTAAGGGCATTGCCAAATCAGGGTCTCCAAATACCCTTCCAGCTGCTTCAACCATTATAGCCACGAAGTCTGAGAAAGGCTCCAGGGGATCTTGAATAACCTTGGTTAGATTGCCATTCACTTCCCCTTTGATAGGCAATGATTTCCAAGCTCTGGTTGTGATTAAATTGATTTGCTCAAACACCTGAGCCGGATACCCAGTTTGTTGTTGAGCATATCGACCTTGCCCAAGAAGCATGTCCACATCCCAGGCTGGGTTTCCTGCTGCACGATTAGCAGCAGCTTGTTCATTAGCAAACTCAATCAAGAAAGCCTTCCAATCTAAATACTGTCCAGAGGACAGGCAGGCACATGCCAAGCTCATCCAGTCACTAGGAGTCATGCAATAACAACTAAGAGCTTCCACCTGAGCTACAGTGAAAGCAGCATTAATCCCATACGTGTGGACAGACTCAGCGAGTGCTTTAATTACCTTAAAATCGAGAGGTTAATGATAACGATTTCCCCCTCCATCCTGAAAGACAGGGTAGTACAGCTCATGTCTCACTTCCCTCCAGACATTTGGACAGAATGACCACCCACTAGGACCACTCAGATGGGAAGTCTCATTATATGAAGGCGGGGCCAGCACAGGCGACTCCGGACCTGAGGGCTCTATCCCGGTGCAGTCAGAACTCTTCCTCAAAGATGAATTCTCCGTTTTCTTTGTTAACATTTTAAGTTCCTCTTTAGACTCTGAGCTATCCTCTTCCAAAGTATCTTTCCCAGATTTGACCGAGCGCTCCTCTTTTAACTGTTCTAATGCCTTTTGTCCTTTTTCCACTGCCTTGCGATATCTCTGATCTCCTGAACAACTCCTCACCATCTTCCAAATCAGTCTTACTCCATGCTTCAGAGTACCTTGCTCCCAAGCAAAATCCAAGTCCCTGCCTAATTGGTCCCAGCAGGATACCGTTAGATTCCCGGACACCGCAAACCACGGAGCCACGGAGTCGCATTCACTCAAAAATCTCTCTAGGGTAGACTTCTTAATTTTCAAATTCCTAGCTAAAAGTAGCTCCTGAAGAGCCAGAAAAATTGGATGTGACTCAGACAATCCCATGATTAAAAATTTACTTTCGGTTCGCAGCTTCCCCGCGAAACTTTACCCTTTGTTCGCAACTTCCCGCGAAACTTTACCGTTTGTTCACTATCTCCGCGAAACTTTACCTTTTGTTCGCTATCTCCGTGAAACTTTACCTTTTGTTCGCTATTTCCGTGAAACTTTATTGTCCCAATTTATCCCGGGAACTTCCCAGTGCACTGCCCCTGACTGCAGGATTTCTGAGTCTTTTCTGGGTCCCCGTATGGGCCACCACTTGTCGCGTCCCCCTCGACCAGCAAGGATGACGCAACTCGCAAAAGCTCTTCTCCAGCAGTTTATTCAGGTCCCTTGAAAACAGTCTTCCGAATGCCCGGGAAGACCCAACCCACAGGCTAAATACTATATGAACAGCCAATCAAGTAAAGCCACGTGGTGCTATCTTAGAGGCCCACATATGTGGAAGCAAGCCAGATCAGCGGTTTTAGCCAAATATGGACTTGATTACCACTGAGAGCGCTCACCGTCGGGCTGGTGGAAGGCGGAAACTGGCGCCATCTTTAGGGCGCGGCACGTCGCAGCTCTCTACAGTTGGCCATAGGTGTGTGGATCCATGTTTGGGTCTTCAATTCGATTCCATTGATCCACTGGTCTGTTTTTATACCAGTACCATGCTGTTTTTATTACTGTTGCTCTGTAGTACAGCTTGAAATATGGGATGGTGATACCTCCAGATGTTTTTTCATTGTACAGGATTGATTTAGCTATTCTGGGCTTTTTGTTGTTCCATATGAAGTTGAGAATAGCTTTTACCAGGTCTATAAAGAATTGTGTTGGTATTTTGATAGGAATTGCATTAAATCTATATATTGTTTTTGGTAGGATAGCCATTTTTATTATGTTGATCTTACCTGTCCATGAGCATGGGAGATCTTTCCATCTTCTAAAGGCCTCCTCCACTTCTTTCTTCAGGGGCTTGAAGTTCTTGTTATATAGGTCCTTTACATGCTTGGTTGGAGTTACCACCAGGTATTTTATGTTGTTTGTGGCTATTGTGAAGGGGGTTGTTTCCCTTATTTCTTTCTCGGTATATTTGTTTGTTGTATAAAGAAGGGCTTCTGATTTTTTTTGAGTTAATTTTGTATCCAGCCACCTTGCTGAAGTTGTTTATCAGCTGTAAGAGTTCTTTGGTGGAGTTTTTGGGGTCGCTTATGTATACTAACATATCATCTGTGAATAGGGATAATTTGACTTCTTCATTTCCAATGTTTATCCCTTTGATCTCCTTTAGTTGTCTTATTGCTCTAGCAAGGACTTTAAGTACTATATTGAAGAGATATGGTGAAAGTGGACATCCTTGTCTTATCCCTGAGTTTAGAGGAAATGCTTCAAGCTTCTCTCCATTTAATTTGATGTTGGCTACTGGCTTGCTGTATATTGCCTTTTTTATTTCTAGGTATGGTCCTTGTATGCCCGTTCTCTCCAGAACTTTTAGCATGAAGGGGTGTTGGATTTTGTCAAATGCTTTTTCTGCATCTAGCGAGATTATCATGTGGTTTTTTTCTTTCATCTTGTTTATGTGGTGAATTACATTGATAGACTTTTGTATATTGAACCATCCCTGCATTCCAGGGATGAAGCCTACTTGATCATGGTGTATGATACTTTTGATGTGTTCTTGAATTCGGTTTGCTAGTATTTTATTAAATATTTTTGCATTTATGTTCATGAGGGAGATTGGTCTGAAGTTCTCTTTCTTTGTTGGGTCTTTGTGTGGTTTAGGAATCAGAATGACAGTGGCCTCATAGAATGAGTTTGGCAGTGATCTTTCTGTTTCTATGTGGTGGAAGAGTTTGAAAAGTAATGGTGTTAGTTCCTCTTTGAAGGTCCGGTAGAATTCCGTGCTAAAGCCATCTGGCCCTGTGTCACGTCCCCCTCGACCAGCAAGGATGACGCAACTCACAAAGGTCTTCTCCAGAAGTTTATTCAGGTCCCTTGAAAACAGTGTTCTGAATTCTGAATGCCCGGGCAGGCCCAACCCCCAGGCTAAATACTAAGATGAACAGCCAGTCAAGTAAAGCCAAGTGGTGCTATCTTAGAGGCCCACATATGCGGAAGCAAGCCAGATCAGCGGTCTTTGCCAAATATGAACTCATTATCATAGAGAGCGTTCACCGTCGGGCTGGTGGAAGGCGGAGACCAGCGCCATCTTTAGGGCGCGGCACTTCGCAGCTCTCTACAATTCCCTCTTTTTTACTTGTTCTAAAGTTGGTAAAAGTCCCTGGAAAGGCTTCGTAATCCCTCTATCTGGGGATCAAACGGTGGGCCTGAGCCTGTAGGAGGGCGGTGCTCAAACTCTTACCCGTCTATGGTCAGCCTCCCCACTCAGGACTGCCCTGTCTTAGGTGGCCGAGACTTACCCGTCAACTCCGTCACTGACTTGCCAGACCCTAATATCCGTGGAACGAATACCTCAGTGGGCAGGGACTATGCTTAGTGAAGATTTACTTCACGGCAGCGAGCCATGCCTGAGGGGACTGGCCTGCCTCAATGGCGACAAGGGCTTGTATAATCATGGCTGCATTACGCTTTTGTGTGGTTCTCATTTTGTAGATGCACCATAGGCAAACCAGAGAGGCTAGTATCATTAGTATCGCCAAAGAGCCTACGCCCGCCCACTCCTTAAGATGATCCATAGCCCTCTGTATCCAGGAAGTCAAACCAGTAGCCAGGCTCAAATCCACCCGAGTGGAATTGATGTGGACGATTGTCGCTCTCAGCTCTCTCATCAAATTTTCAAATTCAGCCGACCAATCCTGTAAGAGGAACTTTGACAATTGTCTAGACAAATTAGCAGCTTTTGTAAAATTTTGATACTGTACGGAAGTAACACACAAACCTTGCAATTTCCACTCACACCCCAATTGTGCTAATTGCCAAAGAGAATCAATCTGTTCTTGTATTAAATCTATGCGTTGATTAACTATCATAAGGCCTCCTTTGAGATGAGAATTCATAGAGGTCTGAGTTTCCAATGCCTGTGCCACAGTTGCTGAGATATTATTCAGGGCATTGGCAGTCTGTATAGAACTAGACAAGGCAATAGCTGAGGCAGTAGCTCCCACAGCAGCAATAGTGATAGCAGTAACAATAGCTGCAGTGATGCCAAAATCTTTTTTAAATCTGAATAGCATCATGGTATTAGGGGCCTCTACAGGAACTGGTACATATCGAGGCATTCTAGTCACCACAGCCACAGGAAAGGCTGTGGCATTCCAGCATAGGGCATAAAAACATGTGCCCGGAGTGCATACTAACTTTTCTTCACCCAAGGATGCACTCCCATTACTTACAATCCACAGAAAAGGAGGCCAGAGACATACTGGCGAAGCTGAAAAGTTCTTGTTGCGTAAGAATGAAACAAAGAATTCCAAGTACCTGAGCCACTACTGCTAGAGAAATCCAATCTGGTAGCAGACCCTAGGGAAAAATTACCTCTTTGATAAATTCCTCCTCCAAGCATAATGACAGGTCCCAAGTCTATGCAACTTACATTTACTCCACACAAAAGCCACAAATCAAAAGGATTGGTGGCAGTCTGCTGAGGATCTCTAGTAGATATATCAAGCATTCCTGTACAAGACTTATTCACTATATTACTAATCATGGGGCTAAAGGAAAAATAATCTTGTTGAACCCAAACTGCTCTGCACTCCTGACATCCTCACTGCTACTATCACCAGGATCCTTAGGAAGGTCTTCATGACGAATCTTCCTCACAAGGCGCTCAGGCACCCACACTGGATCATGTTGATCCTGAGGAAAAACACAAACAGACCCTCTCGCCCATGTTAGCACGGGGTCAGGCCCCCACCAAGAGCCTGTCAGAATGTCCTTCCACTTCACCATGCTTTTAGGTGAACCATGGGAATCCTGATGTCTGTCCGCTGCTGAGGGGCCTTGAGCATCCAAATTGAAAAAATTTAAAGTAAATAAGGCTAAATATATTCTCTCCTTGGGGGTACGGCCTTGGCCTATTCCCCCTTTTTGTTTTTGCAAGCATTCTTTCAAGGTGCGATGAGCACCCTCCACAATTCCTTGTCCTTGAGGATTATATGGTAATCCGTGTTTAAGCTGTACCTCCATCTGATTACAGAAGGAGACAAAGGACTGAGCCATATAGGCTGGTCCATTGTCCGTTTTCAGCTGCTGTGGTTTTCCCCATGCAGCCCAGGCCTCTAAGCAATGTCCTATGACATTGCGAGCCTTTTCTCCACTCATAGGTGTAGCATGTATGATACCTGAGCAGGTATCCACAGATACATGAATATATTTTAAGGTTCCAAATTCTGAAATGTGGGTAACGTTCATTTGCCAGATTTTAAGTGGCATCAACCCTCTAGGGTTCACTCCCACACTGGGAGGATGATGATGAATCACACACTGAGGACAGTCCAAAACTACTTGTCTAGCATCTGCTCTAGACAAATGGAATTTCTGCTGTAGAGTTTTTGCATTTACATGAAATAATTGGTGAAACTGTCTGGCTTGATCCAGGAATGAGCTCCAAAAAATGCATTCCATCCTGGTCCATTGATCAACTTTATCATTACCCTCACTTAATGGTCCAGGTAATCCTGTATGTGCTCTGATATGTTGAATATAAAAACACCTTTTTCTCTGCCAGATTAAAACTTGTAACTCCTGTAATAAGGCACATACAGTACTACTATTCTTAATAGGACCTGCTAATTCTAATACTTTCACTGCGTTGACCACATAGACTGAATCTGAAATCAAATTGAATGCAAATTGACATGTTTTAAACACCTCAATTACTATTTTCAACTCTACTATTTTGGGGGAGCCCGGTTGAAATTGACATAACACGGGCTCTTGTCTTTCTATCAAATAGGCTCCACAGCCTGTCTTTGAGCCATCAGTACACTTTCTGTACTTTCTGTATTCCTTCCCCTGGGGCACTGTCTTTTAAAGTGTCCCATCTTGCCACACTTAAAACAAACTCCTGAACTTCCTCCACCTTTTCTGGCCAACTGTATTACTGCAGCAGCAAGACCAGCATTAGTTAACGGCCCTCCAAGTTCTCTACACACTTTCATCCAGGCTTCTAGGCCTTTGTTCTTATAAGGGGTGATAGTGGCTCTACATTCTTTAGTACACTGCTCATAGACCAACTGTTTTATTAGTGGCAAAGCAGCATCTGGGTCACCAAAAATCTTCCCTGCTGCTTCCACCATTCTTGCTACAAAATCTGAAAAGGGCTCCATGGGGCCCTGTAGAATCTTAGTTAAGTTCCCACTCACCTCCCCTTTATTAGGGAGAGATCTCCAAGCCTTGATAGCTACCTTGTTTATTTGTGCATAAATCTGAATAGGATATCCTATCTGCTGGTTGGCAAATCTCCCCTGCCCAAGCAGCATATCTCTATCCCAGGCTGGATTTCCATCTCTCTGATTATTGGCTGCTTGCTCAGTGGCATACTCAATCAAGAAAGCTTTCCAGTCTAAGTATTGCCCTGGACTTAAGCAGGCACGGACCAGGCCACTCCAATCACTCGGAGTCATACAATGTCTGCTTAATGCTTCCACTTGAGCCATTGTAAAAGAAGTGGTAGTTCCATAGGTACGAACCGACTCTGCAAGAGATTTAACCACCTTAAAATCAAACGGTTCCTCGTACCTGTTCCCTTGTGGGTCTTGGTATACCGGATAGGCAAACTGTAATTCTGTTCTTACTTGTGTCCACATCCCCGGGCAGAAAGATCTCCCTACTTTCAGGGACTGAACAGGCTGATCTATCTGAGTGGCTTCTGGATATGGGGGAGGAGTTGAAGGCGCCATGGCAACGGCTTTACCAGCCGCCGCCAGCGTGCCTGAAGGAGCTGTAGCAACGGCTCCACCCACTCTGACTGCCACTGACATGTCAAGTGCTATAGCAACGGCTCCACCCACACCGACTGCCGCCAACATGTCCTTTTCTTTTACCTTTTTCTTTTCCCGTTTTCTAATAACAGTCCTCTCCAACTGTTCTAGTAGAGCGTGTAGCTCTCCTTCAGAATCCGTGCTCTCTGAGTCCTCAAAATCTCTAAAATCTCTAAAATCTTTAAGATTGGGATAGAGAGGAACTTTCTTTTTGCCTCCCTTTTCACTGTCTGCCTGCTCAAATCTTTCGCCTTTGTTACTTTCCTTTTCACTGTCTACTTGCTCAGATCTTTCCCCTCAATCCTGAAAGACAGGATAGTACAGCTCACGTCTCACTTCCCTCCAGACATTTGGACAGAATGACCGCCCACTAGGATCACTCAGAGGGGAAGTCTCATTATATGTAGGCGGGGCCAGCAAAGGTGGCCCCGGACCTGAGGGCTCTACCCGGGGGCAGTCAGAACTCTTCCTCAAAGATGACTTCTCCATTTTCTTTGTTAACCTTTTAAGTTCCTCTTTAGACTCTGAGCTATCCTCTTCCAAAGTATCTTTCCCAGATTTGACCAAGCGCTCCTCTTTTAACTGTTCTAATGCCTTTTGTCCTTTTTCCACTGCCTTGCAATATCTCTGATCTCCTAAACAACTCCGAACAAGTCTCCAAATAGGCCGTGCTCCTCCCTGCAATGTACTTTGCTCCCAGGCAAAATCCAAGTCCCTGCCTAATTTGTCCCAGCAGGATACCGTAAGATTCCCGGACACCGCAAACCATGGAGCCACGGAATCACATTCATTTAAAAATCTTTCTAAGGTAGACTTCTTAATCTTCAAATTCCTAGCTAAAAGTAGCTCCTGAAGAGCCAGAAAAATTGGGTGTGACTCAGACAATCCCATGTTTAAAAATTTACTTTTAGTTCGCTGCTTCCCCGCGAAACTTTACCTTTCGTTCACTATCTCTGCGAATCTTTACTGTATGTTCGCTATTATCTGCGAATCTTTACTTTGTGTTCACTATCTCCGCGAATCTTTACCGTATGTTCGCTATTATCCGTGAATCTTTACTTTGTGTTCGCTATCTCCGTGAAACTTTATTGTCCTGATTTATCCCAGGAACTTACCAATGCGTTGACCCTGACTGCAGGAGTTCTGAGTCTTTTCTGGGTCGCCGTACGGGCCACCACCTGTCGCGTCCCCCTCGACCAGCAAGGATGACGCAGCTCACAAAAGCTCTTCTCCAGAAGTTTATTCAGGTCCCTTGAAAACAGTGTTCTGAATTCTGAATGCCCGGGCAGACCCAACCCACAGGCTAAATACTAAAATGAACAGCCAGTCAAGTAAAGCCAAGTGGTGCTACCTTAGAGGCCCACATATGCGTAAGGAAGCCAGATCAGCGGTCTTTGCCAAATATGAACTTATTATCATAGAGAGCGCTCACCGTCGGGCTGGTGGAAGGCGGAGACCAGCGCCATCTTTAGGGCACGGCACTTCGCAGCTCTCTACAGCCCTGGGCTTTTTTTGATTGGGAGATTATTAATGACTGTTTCTATTTCCTTAGGAGTTATTGGGCTGTTTAAGCTGTTAATCTGATTTTGATTTAGTTTTGGTAGTTGAAATTTATCGAGGAAATTGTCCATTTCGCTTAGGTTTTCAAATTTAGTGGAACATAGATTTTTAAAGTAATGTCCGAATATTTTCTGGATCTCCTCAATGTCTGTTGTTATTTCTCCCTTTTCATTTCTGATTTTGTTGATTTGTGTTCTTTCCCTTTGCCTTTTAGTTAATTTGGCTAGGGGTCTGTCTATTTTGTTGATTATCTCAAAGAACCAACTCTTGGTTTCATTGATTCTTTGTATAGTTCTTTTTGATTCTAAGTTGTTGATTTCAGCTCTAAGTTTGATGATTTCCTGCCTTCTGCTCTTCTTGGGAGTGTTAGTTTCTTTTTTTTCCAATTCACCCAGCTTAGCTGTTAGTTCACTAATATGAGCTGTCACAATTTTCTTTGTGAAAGCACTTAGTGCTATGAACTTTCCTCGTAGCACAGCTTTCAATGTATCCCATAGGTTTGGGTATGTTGTGTCTTCATTGTCGTTGGATTTTAAGAAGTCTTTGATTTCCTTCTTTATTTCTTCCCTGACCCAGTGGTCATCCAGTAAGGATCTGTTCAATTTCCATGTGTGTGTAGGCTTTCTGTTGATTCTTTTGCTGTTGAAGACCAGCTTTATTCCGTGGTGGTCTGATAAGGTACAAGGTGTTATTTCAATTTTCTTGTATCTAATGAGACTATTCTTGTGACCAACTATGTGGTCGATTTTGGAGAAGGTTCCGTGGGGTGCTGAGAAAAAGGAGTATTCCTTTGTGTTTGGGTGAAACGTTCTGTAGATATCTGTTAGGTCCATTTGTTTCATGATCTCTGTTAGACTCAATATTTCTCTGTTTGTCTTCTGTCTTGATGATCTGTCCTTTGTTGTGAGTGGGGTGTTGAAGTCTCCCACTACTAATGTGTTGTGATCGACGTGCGCTTTAAGTTTTAGAAGTGTTTCTTTTACGAAAGTAGGTGCCTTTGTATTTGGGGCATAGATGTTCAGTATTGAGATTCCCTCTTGCTGAATATTCCCTTTAATGAGTATATAGTGCCCTTCTTTGTCTTTCTTCATTAACTTCAGTTGGAAGTCTGTTTTGTTTGATATTAGGATGGCTACTCCAGCTTGCTTCCTGGGTCCATTTGCTTGGAAAACCTTTTCCCAGCCCTTTACTCTGAGGCAGTGTCTATCTTTTGTAGTTAGATGTGTCTCTTGTATACAGCATAAGGAAGGGTCTTGCTTGTGGATGCACTCTGTAAACCTATGTCTTTTTATTGGGGAGTTGAGTCCATTGATGTTGATGGATATTAGTGACCTGGGGTTGTTATTTCCCATTAGTTTGGTATAGGTGGTGGTCCTGTGCCTCTTTTGGTTTAGTTGCTGAGGGGTTTTCTATTCCCTTTGTTTTCTTGGGTGGAGTTTTCTTCTCTGGGTTGGGATTTTCCTTCTAGGATTTTCTGTAGGGTTGGGTTTGTGGGTAGATATTGTTTAAATTTGATTTTGTCATGGAATACCTTGTTTTCTCCATCTATGTTGATAGAGAGTTTTGCTTGGTAAAGTAGTCTGGCTGGGCACCTATGATCTCTCAGGACTTGTAGTATATCTGACCAAGCCCTTCTAGCTTTTAACGTTTCTGGGGAGAAATCAGGTGTAATTCTGATGGGTCTGCCATTGTATGTGACTTGACCTTTTTCTCTTACAGCTTTTAATATTCTTTCTTTGTTCTGTACATTTGGAGTTTCAATTATTATGTGGCGAGAGGAGTTTCTTTTCTGGTCTAATCTGTTTGGTGTTCTGTAAGCCTCTTGGATTTTTATTGGCATCTCTTTTTTCAGGTTTGGGAAGTTTTCCTCTATGATTTTGTTGAAGATATTTCCTGGACCTTGGAGTCGGGAGTCCTCTCTTTCCTCTATACCTATAATTCTTAGGTTCCGTCTTTTCATTGAGTCTTTGATTTCTTGGATGTTGTGGGTGAGAGATTTTTTAGCCTTCTCATTTTCTTTGGATGTTGTACTGATTTCTTCCACTGAATCTTCCATGCCTGAGATCCTGTCTTCCATCTCTTGCATCCTATTGTTGATACTCACATCTGTAGTTCCTGTTCTCTTCCCTTGGTTCTCCACTTCCTCTTTTAACTCTGACTGTGTTTTCTTTATTGTTTCTATTTCTATTTTCATGTCTTGTATGGTTTTGTTCGTTTTGTACATTTCCTTCTCCAGCTTGCTTGTTTTTGTTTGAAAATCTTTCATGGCTTTTTCCTTTTCCTGTTCAAGCTCTGTCACCTTGGCTTGGAGCTCTTTAATGGTGTTATTCCTTGTTTTGATTTGTAGAATTGTGGCTTCTTTGAATTCCTTCATAGATATAAGTTCTTCTTGCAGGGACTCTATCACTTTCCATAATGCAGAATTGTCAATGTTTTCATGTGTTTCTGTTGGTGTGTGGTCATCCAAATTGGATGAGCTAGGATGATTCTGCTTTGTTGGAGTCATAATTCCTTGATTACTATTTTTTTTTTAACCTTTCGCCATTGGATGCGTTTAGCTGTCTGTTTTCTGTGCTTGGAACCACAGTGGATGATTTGGTGCAGGGGACAAGTTACCTGGCTATCTGTCGTTGCTTACAGGGGGATTTTGAAGTCACTGTGGTTTTAATCGCCTGAGGCACTGTGAGCTGGTGCAGCCTATTCCAGGTTGTGAGTAATGGACCAGTATTGTTTCACTGCTCCCAATTCAGACTTCCCTATGTTGCACTCTGAGTTATCAGCCTGTAATGGTTCTGATGGTATGGGCATGTTTACCCAGGCACAGATTCTGTGGGCTTTGTTTGTCGTCAAGGAGGCTGACAGGGTCTGGCTCCACACCTAATATGTCTGGATTTTCCAGGATACAGCTATGGTCCCAATTTCTGTTTTCTCTCTAGGCTTCTCACCACAGGGCTGGACTCTGTGCCTGATTTCCTTCCTGTCTGCGCCGCCACAGGTCCCGTGGGTACCCCAAGACCCGGAGCCTCTGGCTGTCTGAGTGGACCTCTCGTCCCAGCAGCTCAGCCATGAGTGCACGGATCCCTGGCCCCGCCCACTCCTGTCTCTCTCCCCAGATGACCTGCCGTGGGTTCGCGGGGATTTGGCCCTGCCAGCCGTGCTCCCTCCCCAGGTGCGCTACTGTCAGTGTGCGGGATTCGTCCCCCCCCCCCCCCCCCGCCTTTGTGTTCCCAGCTTCCCGCGCTCTCTCTGAACCTCCCGCCCTCTGCTTCACGAGCGGCTGCGGACTACCTGCTGAGCCCCCTGTTTGTTCCTTGCTAAGCCTTCCTCTATCTCGCAAAGTTTTTTAAGTGGGTATAAGTTCAACCTGATGTGTGGGGAGCCCAATAGGCCAGCGATCTATGGCCAAGTAGAGCCTGATTCTGCCTGCTGTAAGTTAGGATCGATCTTACCAGGCACCTCTCCAAATGGGAGTTCCTGAATCCCGGGTTTAGTGGCTTCCGTGTCTGTGAGAGATGGGGAGAGCCTTGCCCTGGGACTTTTAACAGTCCCTTGGGAGCTGTGAGTGTTCCCGGGGGGTGGGGGGGGTCTAGCCCCTCCGGTTTTTGCACAGTGCCCAATAACTCTGTGTTTTTTATGGCTCTTTTTTCCCCCACATTCAAAATGCGTCAGTGTAGGTCGCCGCCATCTTGGCCCCCAGAGTTCCTATTTAAAGACAGTGCATGGAGCCCAGAAGGAGAAGAGGTCCCTGATGCTAGAGAGCTCCAAGAGTCCTGCTGAAAAAAGTGCTGGCTATCATTTGATGGCCAGATTTCCCTGAAGCAGAAAGAAGCTGGTGAGCAAAGAAAGCCTGAGCAAGACACCAAAAGGCCAAGGACTAAACCCTGTGGCTCAGCTTTTGCCTAGAGGGGTTGGATCTGTCCGAACAGTGGCCTAAAGGAAACTGTGCCTGGCTTTAAAGACTGAGACAGAGCAGGTGAGTTCCTGATTCAAAAGAAGTAAGACGGCTGGGGTCTCCCACAGAGAAGAAAGCATGAAGCCTTATTTAAGGTGAGACTGCAATAACCAACTTACCCTGATGAACCTGCATCTGAGAGATCCAGAAAAAGGACTGCTAAGTACGTTAAAGAATCTACAACAAAGACTGTGTTCCTGATGACTGAGGACCTGCCCCAGAGACTGTATCATTCTAAAAGGTTAGAAAAATAATTATCAATAGGTTTAGTGAATAGGTTAAAGGGGTTGTAGGAATTTATAGGATTAATAGTTAAGAAATTGTTGGTGTTTGTTATAAGTGAATTTAGTAATAAATAAATAAGTGATTAATAATAATTTAAAAGTTCAGTTACAGTTCTGGATTATGCAAATGCATATTTTCTTAGAGTAGAAGAATATATTTCTTCTGTTTTTTCTTTGGTTGTAAAATAGTTTTTCAAAGTGTTTTCATAAATAATTTCTAGTATTTCTCCTTAATGAAGATTTTGGTGCCAGGATGACAATCTTTAGCACTGCCATTTTCTACTTAAAGATAGATTTTTATCTGTTCCATTCCAAGACGTGTTCTTAAGTCAATCATAATTTTACTCCTTTCATAATCTAGTACACAGAATTTAACCTCTGAAAAACTCTTTCACGGATTCTCTGAGCAGTAGTGGACACTTACAAGCATGATATAAAATAGCCTTTGTTGGTGTAACAAGACAAACCCAATTGGGGACACAGGATTCAGTCCATCTAGGGACCAATGACTAAGTGAGTATGTAAGTGTGCTAAGAAAGTCTCATTTCTGACACATACTGATGCAGGCTTTCTGAAATTCAAAAGGGAAGTATTTTAATTATATAATGAAGAAAATCAAAGCTGCAGGAGTTCAATCTTCTCAATTTGGCCCTTATGTCTAACATGCATATTTGCTGATTTATATAAATAACCATTTCTTATCTAAGGGCTTTTCTATTGTGATCCAGATGTTTGCATTATATAAAGTCAGCTTTTATGTATTAATAGTTTTTTTTTCTTACGGAGAGTACAACATGATTAAAATTACTTTTCAATAAGGCTACTTTTCATTTATAATATTCCTAGTCTACTTCAAGAAATTAAAAATATGATACAAGCATTTCAAAAATAATTTTCTGAGACATTAATGAGTGAATTGTTAGTTTTTGATTTGACATAAGTAATAGTTAAATTCTTGTAAAGAATTTTAATATAATCTAACATGTTAACACATTTATAAGAAACTTCTTGGTACCCATTAAACTACAGGTTTTTTTTGTTGTTGTTGTTGTTGTTTTTTTTTTTTTTTTTTTTTGTTCAGAGAACACAACTACCAGGTAAATAGAAGCATGTTATTTTCCTTTTTATAATGTGGGACTAGGCTATAACAACTAAATTTTGTATTTTTTGTTCATATCAAAATGACTATAATATAATGTTAAGAGGAAAGTTATTTTTATCAGAACAACAGCTTGGCCATGTTGTGGTAAAACATAAAATTTCTATATTCTAAAGGTATTGAATAAAGCAATTAAAAAAGAACCCTTAAAATCTTCATTTTAATGACTCTGGATAATTATTATTAGGGAGTTAAATTTGGACACATCAGTGTTTGTGGTTCATGATTTGTTTAGAGCTAATCAACATAGTATGTTGTTTGCTAGCTTCCTGGGAATAGAAAAGAAGATTAAATGAATTTGTTTTCCTTGCCCTACATGCTTGTTACACAATACTTACTCAAATATCTGTAAGAAGAATGGAATGTGGCCATGGGAGGAATTTTTTATTCAAGAGTAACAAGAAAAGCTTTAATCAATGGTAATTGTATTGTCACATCTTGTGCTTGTCAAAGCAAAGGCCAGATGATTAATCATTTATTGGTTGTTGCTGGTATCAGAGAATTTCAATAAATTACATACAGTAAATGCTCAAGGGCAAATGCTTCATTAACTTATGAGCTAAGCATGAATTTTCATGCAAGCAATTCATTTATATATTTCATCTTTGTTTTATTTTTCTGTGCTGGAGAATAAAGCCACAAAACCTGTCACATGGTAGGCAAACACAGCTGAGAAGCTGCTATATCCACAGTCCTAATGCACTCTATCTGGATAAAACAGATCCATGATGGAATGATAGACACACTAGTAAGAACAATCAGCTGCCTAAGTCTTTATTTTAGAGAAGAATATGGTTATAATAAGTGATGAAATTCATGGTGAAATTTCATAAATCAGCTATGAATTTTTGATAGGACAATGAAGGCTATAGGCATGGCTGTTATGCTGCTAGCTACCTAGTGGCTAGAAAAGATTCATGTGTTTTCTTGAAATATCTTTTTGTGATTACAATATATCATTTCCCCTTCCATTTCCTCCCTTGAAACCTTGCCATGTAGACCTTGCTGTATTTCAAAATTCATGCCTGTTTTTCTTTAATCATTATTTTGTATGTATCTCTCTCTCCCTCCCTCCCTCCCTCCTTCTCTCTCTCTCTCTCTGTGATTGTTTACAGCATTTTTATGCCATATATGTGGCATTGAAATCAGAAAGAACAGAGAATACAGAGAATTTGAGAACTTTTCTGTAAATTATTTTGCTTCCTGAATTTCCTCCTCCCATTGCAGTGCTTGTGGTCAGCTGTGAAGTATGCTAAAGTAGACTGCTCTGAACGTTTTTCACATGTGAATCTTTACAACCAGTTTTGAGTCCTCTCTAGAATATGTTCTCTGTTGCTTCTGACTTTTGAGCCTTAAAGTTTGTGTGCTGCATTTTGTCTTGGGTTTAAAGTTTGTTTCTGAAAGGAAGGATATGGTGGAAATTTACGCGGTTATGCTAGAAAAAGAGTTTCCCCAGTGTTTCTGAAATGGCTTTTCATTCAATTTTAAAGAACTGTGGTTATTCAATCGATCATTTATATACTGTGTGACTTACCCTCTGCAATTGCTCTCAAATGTCTTCCCCCACCCAGCCCAGTTTCTATAAATAACTCAGCCATTGTTTTACATTACAAACTTAGTAATTTAAGATCTATGACTAAGAAAAAAATTGGGAGAGAAGATTAAGGGAAGATTTTGCAAACTAAAATAATCTGAAATAAAGTACCAGAAGATTCAAAACATTGAAGACCAAAGAGCATAAACATCAGTTCTTAATATCAGAGAGAACTTTATGGATAAGTGAATCTCTCAACTGCTATTAGAGAACCTTTTTTTTTTTTTTTTTTTTTTTTACAATTGAGTGCAACTAACATGGAGGCCCACAACTGGTCAAGACGCAGAAAGTAACAGGTAGAGTGCTCAGCCCTAAATGTGATGTCTAAATCACATTATCACATTCCCTCCGTTCAAGGCTCAGTGGTTACTGAGGAAGTTTGGGCATAAAGATTGCAAATATAGTAATGGATGACTACAAAGAAAGAGTGGTGAATGACTGGAAGAAAATGATGGTTTCCCGACACAGCAGGACAGTGTCATATCCAATTCACAGCAGTTGAAACAGTGTGCACCAGGCTTGCACAGGCTAGGGCAGGCAAATTCTAGCATGCAGTTTCAACCCTAGCTAAGGATCTATTGGCATATGATAGATTTTAGAAGATGGACAATCTGCTTCCTTTAAAAGTGGGACAGCCAGTGGGCACACTATCCTCCAATGAAGAGTAGGGAAAGGGTTGGAAGGATCAGGGAGGAGTAAGGGAACAAT
This sequence comes from Lophiomys imhausi, assembly GCA_907164525.1. Lineage (NCBI taxonomy): Eukaryota > Metazoa > Chordata > Mammalia > Rodentia > Muridae > Lophiomys > Lophiomys imhausi. The sequence continues at coordinate 12,613,428 of CAJQZJ010001694.1, read as the reverse complement.
AGACATATTATCAAAATGCAATGTATATTATTCTCAAAGAAGTAATAAAAATGAAGAAAAAAAGAAATAGAGAGGCTGCTTTCGGGATATAAAGCTTTCCAGGCAGCACAAAGCTCTGGGTTTAATTCTTCATCAATACTAATATTAATAATACCAATACTACTACTACTAATAATAATAATTACAACAACAATAACAATAAGGGAAGAAACTTATAACATAAAACAAAAGTCACCAATGTTCATCCCTAAAACTGCAGTCCCTTCTATGCCATCTTTCAGGATTCCTTCTGTGAGCTTAGTGTTTAGAGAAGGACCTCAGTTATGCTTATAAAGTAACTGGGAACAGTTAACTAAAACTAGAGAAGCAACTGGAATTTCTCTATACTAAGCTATTCTGCAATATCTACTAATTAATTAACTAATTAACTAATTCATTTATTCATTTATTTACTTTCCTACATGAGACAGTGTTATTATGTAGTCCACACTGACCTTCAATGCATTTTCATCTGCCTCTGTCTCCTGAGTGCTGGGATTCCGGGTATATATCACCACATTCAGATCTCATTTCATTTTTCAATTTTTGTAATTTTTGTATTTCTACCTTGTCTTTACCATGTTACAACATTTGTCTATAATGTCCATGTATATAGGATGAAACAGAACATGGATGAATGATGTTTTATTCTTACATAAAAACTAATATCATTTGTTTTGGTTTAGAAGAGTACTATTACTTTAATGTCATTGAACCAGTTCTGTAATGATACAAAAAGAAAATGAACTTGTTGAGTCAATTTTGCTTATAGCTGTGTATTATAAAGTGTATTAGAATTCCTGAAATGTAAAATAACTTTTAAATATATTGGAATAAAATGAAGAGCAAGTCTAAATTACAAAGAATTATTCAATTTCTAATCATGTATCAAAATTACAGTATGATAAGCCTTAAAATTTTCATTTATTGATCTGAGACACTAATGTAAAATCACATTTAAATAATTTTTAAATGTCCAAGCTTTTGCTCAAAGCTCATTAATTCTCACCTAAAGGAATTATAAAGAAGGCATTAGGATAATAATCACTAAAACAATAAATGTAAATGAACATGTGGAAAAATTCAAATGTCATTACTATTTATGTAGCTTGTTGGCTCCAAGAACAAAAATAACTCCAACAGGGAACAGAACAATGTATTTAGGGAAGAACTGGGTATAATGAGGCTCATCATATCATAATTTTCTAAAAGTAAAGCCAAAGTTGAATCCATATATTCTTTTAGGACCAGTGAGGCACAGATGTTTTATATCAACACTAAATTTAAAGAAGATATATCTGCTTAGGGCACAATCTTAAGTAAACTACAACTGCTCCCCAAACTCTCCTGCCAAAATGACAAAATGCAACACAAAGGCATGTGATTTCAACACAGAAAATATTTCCATGTGATAACTGAATGAATGATAATGCTATTTTTTAAACACTTGTGTGGGAAATGATAGCTCCATTTCTAATGTTAATGACTTCCTATGTTGTTACTATGAAGTCTAGGTCAATTTAATGCAACAGGGTCCTGTGAGAGAGTTGTAGCTGAGTTTCTCCAAGCAAAGCTTTTTAAAAAGGAGGACATATGTACTCCCTACTTAGTCTAGTTTGTTATTTTGTAGAATCTTCTTTCTTTTCCAGAGAATACAGGTTTTCTGCACCCTAACACATGAGGACCACTCTTTTCTTTTCTGTAACAAATATAAAATGGTTGTGCTCATAAACAATAAAATCTAACTGTTTTTCAACTCACTTCATTCCCAAACTGCCATTGTGACTGAGGTTAAACTTTCTTTTTTTTTAACATTTATTTATTAATTCAAGTTACATCTTGAGCACAGACCCCTCACTCCTTCCCTCACAATCCCACGATTCCACCCTCTATCCACTCTCTGTCCTATCATTCTCCTCAGGTAAAGCCCCCCCCCATATCAGTACCCCTCAGTTCATCAGCCTACACATGAAGGCTAAGAGCTTCTTATTGCTCTGGGGTCCAACATGGCAGCTCAGGTAGGGTAAAGTGTCCCACTAACAGGTAACATATTCCATGACTGAGATCTGCCTCTACCACCATTTGCTACAGGATCTGTATGAAGACCAAGTTGTCTATTCTCTATATTTGTATGGGGGGGTGTGTATAACTAATCTCAGCTTCTTTCTTCTTCTTCTTCTTCTTCTTCTTCTTCTTCTTCTTCTTCTTCTT
>CAJQZJ010001694.1:12589453-12611168 GCA_907164525.1 Lophiomys imhausi | reverse complement strand
TTCTTCTTCTTCTTCTTCTTCTTCTTCTTCTTCTTCTTCTTCTTCTTCTTCTTTTTTTTGGGGGGGGCTAGAGTTTCAGTCTCTGTAACTCTCTAGGAGTTTAGGTTGGTTGGTTCTGTTGATTTTCATGTTTTGTTCTTGTCCTCTCCAAGTCTCTCTATTTTTCCTCTCTCTCTTATATTTGCATCCCAGAGCTCTACCTAATGTTTGACTGTGTGTCTCAGCATATGTTTTGTTCTGCCGCTGGGTGGAATTTTTCATAGGATAGTTATGATAGGTTCTTGTGCTTTTGGATCAGTGGGTTGTAGGATATTTATCTTGTACTACATGACTAAAATTCATTTATAAGTGAATAGATGCCATGTGCATCTTTCTGGGTCTGGGTTAGCTCATTCAGGATGAGCTTCTAGTTCCATCCATTTGGCTGCAAATTGCTTGATTTCTTTGTTTCTGATAGCTAAGTAGTATTCCATTCTGTAAATGTACCACTGGTTTTTCTTTGTTTGTTTGTTTGTTTTGTTTTTATTTTTGTTCTTATCCATTTTTAGGTTGAAAGGTATCTGGGTTGTTTCCAGTTTCTAGCTATTACAAATAAAGTTTCTATGAACATCCTTGGACCAATGTTCTTGTAGTTTGATGAAGAATCTTCTGGATATATGCCCAGAAATAAACTTATTAAAAGTCCGGTATCTTCTTTCACCCACATTGCACTTCAGTTAATGTTTTGTGGGCAACATACTCTAACTAGACTAATGGCAGGCTTAGCTGTGTGAGACCATCTTACCCATACTTTCTTTCTATTGGGAACATATCTTCTTACTAGGCTTTTTGAATACATTCTTTTATTTTTCTTGAGTTCATCTCATATGTCTGTATATTTTCTTCTGATGTGTGTTGATTCCAAGGCACTTTTCTGTAAGATTAGATCCTATCCCTACCTGCCTTGTCCCTCTATCATCACCAAATCTAGATAATTCAAGTGGGGGGTAAAATTTCCCCAAACAATCAGCTGTAACCTTGTGCTCATGTCACATGTGCCTCTTAGAGAGGCTCTCTTGCCTTATATACCTAAAGGTAAAGTGAATGAAACCCTCAGCTGGCCTAAGAGTTGTTCCCCCATGGAAGCACAGGGGAATACAGAAAGTTGAACATCAATACTTAAAAGTTTCTGCCCCAAGGAGGCAAATATCTTGGTCATATAAATTTTTCTAACCAAAGTGACATGGGGCCTAACTTCAAAGGAGGTACATCTGTGTGGTTTTATAATGTGCTTAATTAAAGGAGCCCAGACTGGAAGATCATCTCTAATGTTCATTATATGACCATTACACTCCCTGACTTGCTTTATCCAACTAACTCAAAATTTATTAAATCAATGACTTTGAATTCAGTGATAATAACTGGCAAATTGTCTATCTTAAATTCTTATCTTTTAATATTTGTAACCATAGATATAAACTTCTAGACACCCTTATTTGGATATCCAAACCCTGAACTCAACTCACTGGAACCTAAGTCATTACTAAAATACTTCATATTGATTAACTTCCATGCATACAAGTCAGACTATTGGAGGTTATTTATGATTTATGCCATGCCTATCTTCTGCTCATCAGTGACACTGAAGCCATTCATTAATGCAAATCAATAGTCTCAGTATGGTTAGAATCTACTCACTTCTCTCTGTTGACATGGTTTTCCTAATGTAATGTCTTTGTAGGACCTGAAATGTGCAAACAATCCCTGCTTGTGGACTTCTTACTACTTCCCTTATTGTCTTCCAAACAAACAATCCTTGTCCTTGCTGTCAATATTATCCATATCATAAATTCAAAAATAACTTTGTCCACTAATGCTGGGATAATTTTTAAACTTGAGTCACACCAGAACCTCTGTGATGAGATCCTTAACATTCTGCCTAGTTTTATCTGTCTTCAATCCCCTCACCATATTCTGTGATTGAAAGTTGAATATGAGCTGATATAGAGCAAAAATAAAAGTGAACATAGACAATACTTTCATAAAGAAAATTAAGGAAATCTGGGTATGGTGACTCATGCTTTTAATTACAGCCCTTACAAGGCAGAGGGCAGCCTGGTCTGCAGAGCGAGTTCAAGAAGAGTCAGGGATGTTATACATGGAAACCTTGTCTCAAAAAAAAAAAAAAAGCACAAAATCAAAAAAGAAAATTCAGGAAAGAGGAAAAATTGGGTACAGACACAGGATAGCCTTTGGTCTTTATAGCAATGCCTAATCCTCCCTTTTTGGTTTGTTAAGTCATTCAACTATAAATACTGCTTAAGCTTGATAGGATACTACTAGAGCTAGTCTTATTTCTTTTTTTTAATGTTTCTTAATTCAATTTATGATAATCATGTTTCTGAAGAAATACCAATAGCTTATGTAGACAGTATGTTCTGAAATTCAGATTAGAAGAGTTTGATGATCTCCTGTTGGCCAATGGTGGTGAGGGCAAAAGGGAGGGGAGGGCATCACTCCCTAGCTTACATCACCACATAGCAGACCAAAGGCAGGGCTGACTCTCCCACACTCATTCCCTCAGTGATGGCATATCTGAGAGGAGTTCCAGTACTAATGGAGTATCGGAAACCAGGGGCCTCATACCAGACCAAGGAGTCATTACAATGAACATTTGCAAGCAGAATGTGTGGACAAAGGGCAATAATGTGGGACATACTGAGATACACTGCAGCTTCCACAATGAGCTGTTATTTTTTATGCTGGGACAGATTGCAGGGATGAAGGGTGGATTTAGGGGGAGGTGGGAAATGGGAGGGAATAGGGTGAATGATGTGAAATTCACAAAATAAAATTTTATTATCAATTTTTTAAAAAAGAGGAGCTTGATGAGCCCCATCAGGGTATTTATCATTTGATGAAAATCTGTACCTGAAGATATCATCAGGATTATTATGTAAATGGTGTTAATCCTCAGGTACACAGTAGTGACTCATTGAGCATGGGCACATAATGTGTAAAGCTTGTTCTTTTCAAGTATGGGGTGTTTGATAGGTTTATTGAAATATTACAGATTTAAGTAAGAAACAAGTCCCCAAAATTGATAAATAAATGTGAATTTTTAATAGTCCCATGTAGGTAACTGAACAGATGTAAGACCAGAATTTGCTTTCTTCACTCTGAGGGAATTTTTTTAAAAAGAAAGAAAAAAATAAGGTGTACGATTCCAGACAAGGCTAAATTTATAGATGACAGTTATAATGTTGAGTTATTTGCAGTGGTCACTGTTATGTGCTTTTCCCTTGGTTTGGTTTTGTCTGTAAAAGGATTAATCTCTCTTTCTTATGTAATTTGAGAAAGAAAAATATTCAGTTACTCTAATATGCTGAAGTTTTTAAAGAGTATGTTTTTAAATTTTTAACTAAGAGGAAGTAAAAAGCAAAGGGAAAACTTTTCAAAGACCTAAGTGAGTAAAAAGTAGAAGCTCTTCCAAGTGCCTAACATTCATAAGCAGAAGGATGAATTGGTAGAATGACAGATGTTGGGAAATGACGAAAGGAAACAGATTACTGATGGGAATCGAATTACTTAGTCCTTAGTTACATACATTCTAGGCATAAATAAAGTAAAACAATTAATCTTTTATTTCTGTTACCTGTAAATCTGCCAGGCACTGCATACTCAATAGCATTAACAAATTGCAATGGAAAGACATGCTGGCCTAATTTATCTTCTGCTCTGTGATTTCAGAGCCACCATATTTGACAGCTGGAATCACCTTGTGGGATCTGTATGCCATTATATAAAGCATAGTGGGTAGATAGAACATTTTAACACTCATAAGAAGGGAAAAAGATTGCATGGTTTCAACTGATACTAAGTACTAGTATAAGATTAGTTACTGGTTATACAACACAAGTAAATCTTGGATATGGGGAAAGGGTTTGTTGAGAATAAACATTTCCTCTGCTCTTTCTGTTGGTTAAGAGATTAGTATGTGTAATTATTTTCCATTGCCATTTTAACATTTGGAGGAAATAAGTAAAGGGCAAAGAAATGAGCAGAACTATCATTTGCAACCAATACTATGTAATTTATGCATTTCTGTATCTCTTAAGTGTATTCATATTTTTTAGTACTTCCATCGTCATATTGGCAGAAAAGGATTTTGAGGAGGCTCTGAAACATGAAAGGAATTCTAGGTTTCTTATAGTTGGGTCATAGTGAATAAGCCTGAGAATCTAATAACAACCCTGAACCTAAACTCTCAGCCCAAAGCTGCACTGTGCCTCTGGACATTAAGTCTGTGTTTTAGGCAGGATTGTTTTTCTTTTTCTTTTCTTTTTCTTTATACTTAGCATTTTGTGTTTCTCTCAGGTACACAATTAGCTCCATATAAACCGTTGGGTATATGGTTGGTCATCATTGGCTCTCCTAACTATGAAGTTGTAGCGAAATAAATTAGTAGAAGACATATAAACTACCATGAATACTACATCTTCAATCACTTTCTTAGAGGAAAAAGAGTCCTTTTTAACACAGCATTTTTTTTTCTTGAGATTTGACTCAAATTCCCCATGACTGCTGTTTATCTAGTTGGCACTTTATTCCTTAAGACTATCTTTAACCACATTTATTCCTGTCCAGGTTATCCCAGTTTTGAGTGACTTAGCAGTTAATCGTGAGTCTTATCATGAGCAGCATGAGCAATTGCATTTTGTTTGATTTTTAATGAAGTCTTGTACTGCAATGTTCCATTTCCATTTTTTGGCTTGTGGTGATGTCTTATTTTCAAAACACAATGAGAGAGACTGGTGGGAAGAAGAGAGATGAAGCCTCTAAGGTCCTTCTGGATTATTTTAATTTTTAAATATATTCTTAAATGTGTTTTCTCCTTCCCCACAAAGTAACTGACAGTTGAATACTGTGTAGATACAAGGATATTAGAAAATATTTATATCTGTTGTTTTGTATAATACTTACTGTTATAAGAGAAGGAACCATCTGTTGGACTGAAAGGGGAAACTTCTGGGGGGAAGAGGGTGGAAGGGCGGGATAGGAAGGGGGAATAGGGAGGGGTTTGTGACTGAGATGTAACTTGAAGAAAAAAAAATAAAGTATTTATATAAAAAAAAGAAAATACAAATTGACCTGGCCTTTTAGAAATTCTAAATCCTGTGGCACTCCCAATAGTTTTTTTTTCCCCTCAGATTTAAATCCTAGTTCTAATTTGATTGTTTTTATTGGTTACAATCAACCTTCATAGTTAATTACTGATAACATCTCTTTTTACTTTATTTAGTTTTATATTTAAAGGTAAGTCTCTTTTCTTCTTTTATCTAGCACACCTGCCCCCTAAAAAAAAAAAAAATCAGGCTGTTTTGAGGATTGATGCTTCAGAGCTTAGCTAGTTTCATGAGCTAATAACAAATGCATTACATGTTTATCCACAGGCGAAAAAAACCCACAATCTGATATTTTTAGAATGAATTTTTAGAAAATGTATACTAGCTGAGTTTTAAAAACTGTTCTACTTGTTACTCTGTAGTCTGAATTACTGTGGTTCAACCATCTAGAACAACTTCTCCGGCATTTGTAATTTTATAATACTAACCAAGTTGGACTGGACACAGATGCAACTAAAGGTTTTAGGTAGCTTTGTCCAATCTTGTTTCTTAATAATCTGTCCTCACTTATACTTAAGCAAAATAACTGGTGGATTGTTCCTGTGGTTTGTAAGACATTTTGGGGGCTGCTAGTAGATATGTGTGGTACGGTCACTGGGCATGTGGGCCTGGGTTGTATAAGAAAGAGAGCTGCACAAGCAGGGAAAAGCAAATCAGTAAAAAGCATTCCTTAATGACTTTGCTACAGTTCCTGGCTTCAGATTCCTGCTTTGAGGAGTAACTACAGTTCCCTAGATAGTGATGAACAGTTACCTCTAAGTCAAATAAAACCTTTCCTCTTCCAAGTTAGTTTCAATCATTATGATTATAGTAGCAACAGAAACCTAAATAGAAGAGTGAGTAAGATCACTTATTGTGGCTTGGTGAGGAATCATCTGGATGTACACCCAGAAGTGGCATGACTGAGTCTTGAGGTAGAGCTATTCCAAGTTTTCTATAATATTGGCAGACTGATTTCCATAGTGGTTATACAAGTTTGCACTCCCACAGCAATGGAGGAGTGTTCCCCTTTTTTCAAACCTCACCAGCATGTGCTGTCATTTGAGTTTTTGATCTGGACCATTCTGACAGGTGTGAGATGGAATCTCAGAGTCATCTTGAGTTGCATTTCTCTGATAATTAAAGATTTTGAGCATTTCTTCAGCTGTTTCTAGGCCATTAGAGATTCTTCTTTTGTGAATTCTTGATTTAGCTCTGAACCCCAATTTTTGATTGGATTTTTTGGTTTCTTGGTGTTTAATTTCTTGAGTTCTTTGTAAATTATGGATGTTAGCCCTCTGTCAGATATTGGGTTGGTTTTCCCAATCTGCAGGTTGCCATTTTGTTCTAATGACAGTGTCCTTTGCCTCACAGAATATTTTCAGTTTCATGAGGTCCCATTTATTGGTTGTTGGTCTTAGAGCCTGAACTATTGGTATTCTGTTTAGGAAGTTGATTCCTCACCAAACTACAAGGACATCTCCTCATTTATGTTCATATCAGCCTTATTTGCAATAGCTAGAAACTGGAAACAACCCAGATGTCCCTTAACTGAAGAATGGATAAAAACAACAAAAACAAACAAACAAACAAAATCTGTGGTACATTTACACAATGGAATACTACTCAGCTATCAGAAACAAGGAAATCATGCAATTTGCAGCCAAATGGATGGAACTAGAAAAGCTAATCCTGAGTGAACTAACCCAGACTCAGAAAGATTCACATTGCATCTATTCAGTTATAACTGGATTTTAGCCATATAGTACAGGATAACTACCCTATAACCAACACACCAAAAGGAATAGGAACATAGACTTTGCTACCTGTTAGTGGGACACTTTGCCCTGTTGGTGCTTCTATGTAGGACCCCAGTGCAAGAGGAAGCTCTTAGCCCTCATATGACTGCTGAATTGAGGGAGGTTAATATGTAGGGACACTCCACTCCAAAGGAATAGGATAGGTGGGAAGTGGGGAAAGGATGTGAGGGTGGGACCAGGAGGGGTTGAACAAGGGCTCTGTGATGGAGATGTAACCTGAAGTAATAAATAAAAAAAAAATAAAAAGATTACTTACTGTGCAATAAGAACTGAGTTCAAATATCCATCACACATGGAAAAAATAGGCATGTCTACACATGCTTATTGCTTGTAAACTCAGTGTTGAGGAGCAAAGACTGACAGATGTCTGTTAGGAAATTATTGGTCAGACAACCCAGCCCCAATGGTGATATTGCATTCCACTGAGAGACCCTGCCTTAAGGGAAAAAGGTGTAGAACAATAGACAAATACGCCCACTATATCTAAGACACCTTACATATTTTGGGGGAAGAGACATTCAGATGTATGTATACTCACATTCTCATGTGTGTAACACAAACTCTATTTTTTGTTTTTCAGTAGGAATACTATGTTTTAAAGAATGACATAACAAGGGTAGTAGAGGAATTCACAATCTCCTAACATTTACTGCTGAACTATTGGAAACTTACATATTTTGGTAAGCAGAAGCATTGTGCCTAGTATTGTATCCCTTGCTGAATCCACTGAACCATTCCAAACCTGTAGTCACAGAGACAGTACAGGGATAAATTCAGTGGGGGCAGAAAAGAGAACACAAAGTAATGAACAAGGGAAAGAGATTTTTTTAAAATCCCCTTTTTAAAATAATTTTTTTTATAAATTCGAGGTAGAAGTGAATGGAAAGTAATTAAAATATATTATTTACACCTGCAATTTTCAAAGAACAAAATTACTTTTTAAAAAAGAATGACAATCTTGTCATTTATTATTATTATTTCACAGTTTTTAACCAGTTGACATGCTTTGGAGTTTAGAAGTAAATCCAAAGTATAGGCAATGATGTCAATCAGCTCTTATTTGGGCCATTTTCCATCACTTTCACAGATTTGCTCATTATGTGGTACTCATTAGGTACATTCTCAAAGTTTTTATTTATAAAATTATTCATTTAGTCATCCTTTCTTTATCTACCATGAAAATGCAAAATACTTAAAGTAGAGGGTGACTTTTCTTGGGTTTTGCTTCCTGAGATGTCTGTATTTCTCCTGGTTACCTTTCATCTGCTCTGACAAAGCAGCAGGATGAAGGCACTTATAGAAGGAAGAGTTTATTGTAGCTTACAGTTTCAAAGAGTACATGGCCATCTTGGCAGTGGGAGGAAGGTATGGTGCTACAGCAGTAGGTGAGTGCTTATACCTTGGGAAACAACCACAAAGCAGAGAGAGAGCCAACTGATAATGAAAACCTCAAAGCCCATCCACAGTGACTAATTTTCACCAACAAGACCAACACACTCTTTTTTTTTAAATTTACTTATTTATTGCTCCAGGTTACATCTCCATCACAGTGTCTTCTTTCCATCCCCCCAGTCCCACCCTCCCACCCTCTACCCCTCTGGGGTGGAATGCCCCTACATAACATTCCCCCAGCCCAGTTCAGCAGTCATATGAGGGCCAAAAGCCTCCTCATACACTGGAGGCCTACAAGGCAGTACCACCAGGGAAAAGTGTCTCAGTGATAGGGAGAGAAAACAAACAAACAAACAAATAAACAAAAAAGTCTATGTCCATGTTCCATTTGGTGCGTTGGCTGTGGTATAGATATCCTGTACTATATAGATAAAATCTGATTATAAGTGAATAGATACCATGTGCATCCTTCTAAGTATGGGTTAGCTCACTCAGGATGAGCTTTTCTAGTTCCATCCATTTGGCTGCAAATTGCATAATTTCATTGTTCCTGATAGCCGAATAATATTCCATTGTGTAGATGTACCAAAGTTTTTTAATCCATTCTTCAGTTGAGGGACATCTGGGTTGTTTCCAGTTTCTAGCTATTACGAATAAGGCTGCTATGAACATAGATGAGGAAAATTCCCTATGATTCCGTGAGGAGTCATTTGGGTGTATACCCAGAAGTGGTATGGCTGGGTCCTGAGGCAGAGCTATTCCAAGTTTTCAAAGATATCGCCAGACTGACCTCCATAGTGGTTGCACAAGCCTGCACTCCCACCAACAATGGAGGAGGGTTCCCGATTCTCCATACCCTCACCAGCATGTGTTGTCATTTGAGATTTTGATCTTAGCCATTTTGACAGGTGTGAGATGGAATCTTAGAGTTATCTTGAGTTGCATTTCTCTGATGATTAAGGATGCTGAGCATTTCTTCAAGTGTCTCTCAGCCTTTAGTAATCTTCCAATCCACCAACTAGGGACTAAGCACTCAAATATATGCCAGGGTCATTCTCATTGAAACTGACACATTCTACTCTCTGGTCACTCTAAACTTGTAGCCACATCATAATGGAAAATGTATTTAGTTCAATTCCAAAATGTCCCATAGACTTTCACAGTCTCTAGACAGCCTAAAGATCCAAGTTTCTTCTGAGCATCAAGACAGTCTCCTGGTACCTAACAAAATGACATGCTGCCTGGACAGTTCCCATTTTACAGAAGATGTTTTTAAAATTGTGATGCAAGTTAGAATGAAACATGAGTTGGATATAGAACTTTAAACTCATGGAGATGGTTAGATAGTAGAATGTTACAGTCAGGTGCCAAATACATATGGACTGGACATTGGGAATGTTTGCTAAGCCATATAACTTTCATAAGTGTGGCCTATTTTTTTCTATTGTTTTGTATTGTTTTTATTGTTATAAGAGAAAGAACCATTTGTTGGACTGAAAGGGGGAGCTGTTGGGGAGAAAAAGATATACCTTAAACTTAAAAAAAAGGAAGGGGATGGGTGGGTTGGGGGAGAGAGGGTAGGAGGGTGGGACTGAAAGGAGAAGTAGTGAAGAGATTGTGATGGAGATGTAACTTGAAGAAATAAAAACTAAACTAAAAAAAAAAAAAAAAAAGACAGTCTCCTAATTGTAAGCCCCAGCAAAAAGAGCATATAATGGTAAAGAATATACACTAACATTCCTAGAGTGAGGAATGGGGACACAGTGAGGAAATACTGGACCAAAGCAAGATGAAAACCCAGCAGGGAAAACTTCAAATCCTGTTGCTCTATGTCCAATGTTGAAATGCATAGATGACTCTTACTTTCTAGCTTTGCTGCCTGCAACATACTTCTTTCTTTTGAACTGGTTCTAGCTCTTGTCTGTAGATCTCCATGAGAGGTATGCCATAGCTCTGGTATCTCTAGCTTATTGGGACTGAACACTTGGTCCAGGCTTTGATTCTTAACTTCACACAATGTCTTCTCTGGGCCACTATGCAAAGACTCCCCAACAATATTTTTGGTCTCAGCAGCTCTGTCTAACTACAGAAGAATTTTCCCTACCTCCTTTATATCTGTATCCTTTAGGACTCTAAGGCCTGAACCATAGTGCCCATGAAACCCAGACTCCTCCTTGAATGACATTTACATAAATCTCCTTTGCAATTGCTTTTCAGGTGGTATAAATCCCTCTTACCTTTCCCTTTCATAAGTTGCAGGATTAGGTGGGTTAGGTTCCCCACTGAGTACACCACTCTAATTAATTTATTTCACAACCAGACATTTAATCTTTTTCAGCATATGCTTTGGCCCCAACGTTAAAATTTCTGGTATTCTTTTGTATCTCACACTCTACATTTTGTATCTTTTTTTGTCATGTTTGTTCTTTTCTATGATAGATCTGCATAAAAAATATTACTAACAACCAAACAATACTAGGTGTCTTGAAACCTACTTTCCCCACAAATTAGTTCAAAGCTTTCTATTGTAGCATCAGGGAGATTCTTAAGACAAGGGCAAGAAACACCCACATTCTTTGCCAAATATCAAAAGAACAGTCTCTAGCCTAATTTGGAATGTGACATCTCTTTAGTAGACTTCCACAGTACACATTACTCTTAGTATTATTTTCTTCTAATCTCTCACCTAAATTACCCAATAATCTCTGTTTATAGCTGTCAGCTGATTTCCTAGTCCAGACTCCCAAAGCCTTTCATGTCTCCCTACCAAAACAAAACAAGTTAAAATGAAAATTATGAACAAGGCTGACAGAGAAGAACACCACTTTTGAACTTCTATCTTAGTTGTTTAGTTTATCTATTTTCTTGACAAAGCACCACCTCTAAGACAAGTTATAAAAGAAAGCATTTAACTGGGGGGCTTACAGTTCCAGAGGCAATCATGGAGGGTAGCAAGGCAGCAGAAATACTGGCATGGCACTGGAGCATGAGCTGACTGACAGTTTATATCTGCTCAGCAAGCATGAGGCAGAGAGTTGGGAGGAGGAACAGAGAGAAGGAGGAAGAAAGAGACAGAGATGGGAAAGGAGAGAGGCAGAAAGGGAGAGACAGAACTGGCAGTTATGTGCTTTTTAAATCTCAAAGTCAATCCCAAGTGATACACCACCTCCAAAAAAGCTAGACCGCCTAATCCTTCCCAAACAGTTCCACTAACTACTAACCAAGCTTTCAAGTATGTGAGCATATTGGGGAACATTCTCATTCAAGTCATTGCAAGTATCAGTTTAGTTTAGCTAGAATTAAATCCATGCAGATAAACTCATCCATTATTTATTTTAGCAGAGTTTTTTCATAGAATAATTTTAGGCTCAAATTAAAATTGAGACAAAGGTGTAGGTTTCCTTCTTGTTCCTGTTCCCATATGAGCCCTGCTTCTCCTACTCACGACATCTCCCACTGGATTGGTATGTTTGAGTTGATATTCTTATATTTATGTTTCCTTGTCGCGTCCCCCTCGACCAGCAAGGATGACGCAACTCACAAAAGCTCTTCTCCAGCAGTTTATTCAGGTCCCTTGAAAACAGTCTTCTGAATGCCCGGGCAGACCTAACCCACAGGCTAAATACTATATGAACAGCCAATCAAGTAAAGCCACGTGGTGCTATCTTAGAGGCCCACGTATGTGGAAGCAAGCCAGATCAGCAGTCTTTGCCAAATATGGACTTGTTTACCACTGAGAGCGCTCACTGTTGGGCTGGTGGAAGGCGGAAACCGGCACCATCTTTAGGGCGCGGCACGTCGCAGCTCTCTACATTTCCTGATAATCCAATACATGTAGTTTAGCTTTGTTTTACTTTTGGCATTAAATGTTACGTGGATTTAGACAAAATACAATGACATGGATACACTTTTAGACTAATGAGTAGTTTCATTGCTCTAAAATTCATCAGTGTTCTATCTGTTCATCGCTCTCTTTCTCTAGTTCTTATTTATGGCAATCACTGATCTTTTTGATTATTTTATTGTCTTCATAGTTGATTTCTACAAAAATATTGTTAATATAAGAATATCAGAAATATTATGTTCACTTAATAGTTTTATAGTCTTAAATATTTCTTATTGCCAAAGTTAACCATGCCTCAAGAAGATTATTTCTTTTTAACTTTACTTTATTTGTCTGTGTATATACATATACATATACATACATATATATATATACACATGTATGATGTGATTGGATATATCTGTGCAGATGGATGTAGAGGTAAGAACACAACTTTGTAAGAGGAAATTCTCTCCTTCTACCTTTGCATGTGTTAGGAGGATAGAACTCAGGGTGTCAGGTTTGTGTAATGAACGAAAAAAAAAAAGAAAGAAATGGAAAGGAAAGGATAAGACTGTTCTTAGGTATGGTGGAAAATAGAATTTGTTATAGATATGTGGCATAGCCAGAGCCAGTGACATCTGGGAGAGTCCAGAATGGACATGACTAGACTGAACAGGGCCATGTGGTAGAGGGGGAGGGGAAGTAAGAGGGGAGAAAAAGGAAACAAGTGCAGCATTCAGGAGCCAAAAGTACAAAAATAAGTGGGTATTTAAAATGGTTGGATTATGTAAGGGAGAGCTTTCTGGAATAGCAGCCCAGAATGTGGGCAGGAGAAATTTAGTGTAAGTAGTGGGTTATGCCAGTCATACCCTGTAACACTTGGGGACTGATGGATGCCATCAGAACTTGGAGGCCAGGTGTGTTTGATAAGTTAAATAGACAACTCAGACATTTGTATTGTGTTTGAAATTTAATGTACCAGGCTTTATGTTGATAATAAATGACAGGGGATGATGTAATCTTCTATGACTACTTTCTGCTGATATTGGGGCATCATTGCTGGGGAACCAAAAAACTGCAATAAATGTTGACCAAATAAGGTTGTTTCAGTAGCTGTCTAGTTCTTAAATAACCATCTGGGTCTAGGAACATGCCAGCAGTAGTTGGAGCAGTTTGCAGTCTTTAATTAATTGGAAATATGCTCAAGCAGATACACATTAAGGACAGAAGACCAAGCTCCTTCTGAATCTATTAAAAATGACAGAGACTACTGGCTAACTGGACCATCACCCTAGATTGCTCCATTGTTGTGGGAAGAAGTCCCAGGGCAGCATCAGACTTCAGCTGCCAGGCCTAGAAGATCAGACAGACTTTCCTGTGGAGAAGGAACTTGGGGTGACAGGCCAACCTTGTCTAGGCAAAGTAGGGTAATCAACTCCCCAGTGTCCTGCTTGTCCATACAGGGTGCTGGTACCAGGCAAGGGGAAGGACTGTTTTTCACCCAGTGGTCTTCTTGCCACATTTAAAGCAAGCTCTAGGTGCAGTTCTTCTGTGACCATCATATACTTTGGAGGAAATTTTAGGGATGTGGCCAGTAGCTAGAACTTCTCTGTTATTAGTGTGTTTTATTACTATTATTATTAAACATTTAAATGCCATATTCAGCAGATCTCTGAAGAGTTTGACATCCATCTTTCTACTAGGTAAACTTCATTTAGTTACTTTTTTAGGCTTAATTTTGAAAACATGTACAGGAGGCTAAATACAGCTTATTCCTGTAACTAATTACATTACTACTTAGCATGATGTGGTGGTTTGAATAGGAACGCCCACCCTAGACTCATGGCCCATAGGAAGTGGCACAGTTAGGAGGTGCTGCATTGTTGGAGAAGGTGTTGCCCTGTTGGAGGATGAGTGTCACTGTGGAGGTCAACTTTGAAGTCTTACAAACCTAAATCTGGTCAATATGTCACAGTCTCTTGTTGCTTCCTGTGGATCAAGATGTAGAACTTTCATCTCATTTTCCAGCACAATGTCTGCCTGCATATCACCATTTTTTTCCTGCCACAATGATAATGGATAATGAACTAAATCTCTGAACTCTAAGGCAGCCCCAATCAAATATTTTTCCTTTATTAGAGTTGCCATGGTGTCTCTTCACAGCAATAGAAATCCTAAGTAAGACATATAACTACAACTATAGTTCTGGTCATATTAAAGAATTTGATCATTTATAAAGTGACTATTAACTTACATGTTTTAATCACCTCTAACAGTTTATAGTAAGTTAGTAGCTTTTATAAAATTAATATTTTGCAACTTTATCTGTTACATTAGTGATAAAAAGTCAAACATTTATTTATCAAATATAGCTTATTTATCAAACATTGTTGCTTCTAGAAGCTTGGTGTTGAACAATCAGCAAAGGCTATATTTAGGTGTAAATATCTAAGTCTGCTTTATTAATCTGAATAGGCCTGTATAGCCATAAAATTTTATCACCATATATAATATATTATAAACCAGAGTTGCATCACATATATAGTGCATTGTAGCAGATAGAATCTTAAATTTTTATCATAATACAAAAGTCCATACTAATGCAAATATTTTGGAGACTTGTTGCTTCCTTTGTCTAAAAAGAGATACAATGACAAATGAAGGGCTCAGTAGGACTGAGAAGTTTTATAATTGTTGCTTTATGCCACATGGCCATCTTAAGATGAGGAGTCACTCAGCATGTACTCTTTAACATTAGTAGAGATGGCTGCTGATCATGTGGCTGCTTACATCCTAATAAGGTCATCAACCAAGATGTATGCAGGGCACATCATTGCTGTTTAAAACGTGATTTCTTAGTAGATCTCTTTTTTTTTTTAAATACTTTATTTTTTTTTCTTCAAGTTACATCTCAGTAACAAACCCCTCCCTATTCCCCCTTCCTAACCCGCCCTTCCACTCTCTTCCCCCCAGAAGTTTCCCCTTTCAGTCCAACAGATGGTTCCTTCTCTTATAGCAGTAAGTATTATACAAAACAATAGATATAAATATGCCACATTTATGAGAGTAAATTGGCCCAGTATACCTTCCCAATGTCCAGTTTATACATATTTGGCCCCTGACTTTAACATTCTACTATCTAACCAACTCCATGAGTTTAAATGTCTATATGTGACTCAACATTCATACTATCTTGCAACACACTTTTAAGAGTGTCTTCTTAGATCTATAACACCCTCTTGTTTCCTAAACAGTTCAAAATTTAACTATGAGACTCTAGCTGTCTATTCTTCAACCACCTCAGAGACCTGAGAGGGATAAATATATTTGCTTATATAGGAAGTGCAGGGCCTGCAGCTTCCAAAACTAAGAAAGAACATACCAATGTCTGCCTGGACAGTTCCCATTTTCTCTCCATACATTCCAGCATCAATCTTCAGCATCTGGGTCCTGTTTCTCTGACAGACATTTGTTGTAGAGCAGAGATTATGAGGGACTTACCTACCCTGTCTTGGCAGAGTTAGGCTGTCGATAGATCTCTTTTTTTTAAACAAGAGTTGAATTTAAGTTACATATATAGGATACACTACACCTGAGTTGAATCATATATAGATATATATGATGTTGTAGCAAATGAAAATTCCAAAGTTTGGATTTTAACTTATAGCCTTTTGCTATAAGTTTTAAGCCAAATTTTGTTACAGCTTTTACAGATTCTTTAATCACACCCAATGAACTTAAAAATCAATTCTGAGACAAAGACTATTTATACAATAGTTTTAAAAGATTTTTTTGAGATCAGAGAACAGATAAATCATAGAAATTTTAGAGTGGTAATTGGTAAAACCTTAGAGATAAGTAATTTAGTATTATTTGCTTGTGCAGTAGTACAAGTTGTTTAAATCTGTGAAAATTTGGAACTAGGGTATGCTGTCTTTTGCCAGCATGCTACACTGAGGCCAAGCCACTCTTAGTAAGACTTTAAGAAAATGTCTGAATCTGAGATAGAAAGTGAGTCCAAGGATAAGGAGTAAGGGACACAAAAGACTTTTGCCATAGGGAGTTAGTCAGCTAAGGGGCAGAGAATGATGTAGCCATAGGGACAAGGAGCAACAAACAGCAATTCCACCTAAGGGAGTGTTCTAATATCATAGAAGCCTTGAGGACATCTAGGAGCTGCAGCCTAGGGAGAGGTAAGCAAGTTCCAGGAATGAGATGAGAGAAGCTATGTGAGAACAGAGGGCTTAAGTGTCTTGGTAACAAGAATTACAACCCATGGTGTCCCCAAGCAGATTGAGAGACTTGTCAGAGAGAAATATCCCAAATCACAGAGGCACGGTATCCCTTTCCATATGATAGGGGTCCAGTAGGGCCAGAGGGAGTTTCCTGGCATACCAGTGTGGCTTTCATTATAAAAGCAGCTGAAGCAAGAGCTCCATAGTGACAGTCTGTAGAAGGAGAAAGACAAGTGGTAAGAGGAGGAAGAGGGAAAAAGAGCTGAAGAGGTGTGTCTTAGTAAGTAGAGCTGTCTATGTATGTTCTTGGGCAGCTTTTTAATGTTGATGTACAGGTTTATGAACCTGACCTTCTGATTCATTTCTCATTCTGTCACTAACAGCCTGGCTAATTTGGAAACTCCAGCCTCTTAAACATATCTGGATTCAACCTTGGACGAACAATTTTTTTTCAAGTCTTCTATTGCAAGCTGTTAAATGACTCTTTGCTCATAACTTATTCATAACAGCTGCTTTTTTTCAAGTCACTAATTTCTGATCCACTTAGATCTACTTTAGCCATTTTAATAGTGAAACACTTCAAAAAATAATTAAGCACTTTTTCAAAAGCATGTTTTCTAAAGCACTGGATAGTTCTTTGTTTTTCTTGGGAAATTGCCAGCCTGGGCTTGTTTGTTTGTTTGCTTTCTGTACCAAGAATAACATATTCATTTATTTTAAAATGTTCCTAATTATGCCACTGTGAAAATATAATTATCCTTGTTCTGTACTAAATAAATTATAACATCACTCATAATCTTACATTTACCTATTTACAATTCTTCATAGCATCCCAGATATACCTTTAGGTTATAGACAAATGATGTTTTTATATGTAAATATATATGCATGTATATATAAAATTATTGCAATTTATTTCATTAGTTTTCTTGGGAATAATATTTTAAAGTTTTTTTTTCCATGAGAAAATCATATCCCTTATTCTCAAACAACTTAAAACTTATAGTGGTTATATATCACAAAACTTGATCTAAATCATTCCTATTTCTAATGATGTAAATGCAAAGACTATGGATTGGTTTAGGAGGAACCCTAATTTATTATCTGATGACAAGAATCAGATGTATATAACTCATAGTCCTTTTCTAGCTAATTACAACAATGTCATGGCATCTATTGCAATATTGAGGCTAAAATAGGTAATACAAATACTAAAAAATATGTGTGAGAGATTGTACTTAAAAAATCACAAGTCTCTTTATTTGTGAGAGGTAGAATTATGGTTGCAATTAGAACATGCTTAGAAATAGAAGAGAAACACTTGATTACAGAGGAAATAAGATTTGGAAAAGAATTAAATGGAAAAAGGTATCTGGGTGGCAAGAAACTCAATGTGCTCATAAAAACAGTCTGAGTTGTTTTGATACCTTTTATCTATGACTTGGGTAACTGGAAAATATAATATTACCATGAAATAATTTAAACATGCCTAGTACATACCATGCTCCTTCTTTGGTGTTAATAACAGCACCAACTTCTCTCCTTACTCATATTTCCAAATCCAGATGCAGTGAGAAACTTTCTTAAAGGTTGGCATCCCACATCAAATCTTTACATCAGAATTGATAGTTAGACTGAAACACATTGGCCATACCAATTGAATAATGATAACATTTGCAAAAATCTTTATGGAGCAGAAGGAATAGATACTAAGAAAGGAAGGAAGGAAGATAAAAACAAAACTAGTTGACTCACTATGTAGGAAAAAGAATAAAACAATTGGTGGAAGAAAATGTAAGACAAAAAGTTTATAAATGAAATGATGACTAGCACAGCAAGAGAAAGGAAGGGTGTGGTGGTATGGTGTGGGAAATGAAAAACTCTGAACAGAAAGACAAATAAAAATTGCAAAAACAGGGGATTTCAAGATGGTGGCAGTTGGTTCAGACACATTTTAAACGGGGAGTGTGGGGAGGCACGACATGGCAATGACTACACCACCAATGAAAATGAAGACACATCGTACCCAAACCTATGGGAGACAATGAAATCAGTGCTATGAGGAAAGTTCATAGTGCTAAGTGCACTATTAGCAACTTAACAGCCAAACTGGAAGAGTTAGGGAAAAAAAAAAAAAAAAAGAAGCAAACACTCCCAAGAGGAGCAGAAGGCAGGAAATCATTAAACTTAGGGTTGAAATCAACAAATTAGAAACAAAAAGAACAATACAAAGAATCAATGAAACCAAGAGTTGGTTCTTTGAGAAAATCAACAAAACAGACAAACTCTTAGCCAAACTGACAAAAAGGCAGAGGGAAAATATTCAAATCAGTAAAATCAGAAATGAAAAGGGAAAAATAACAGACATCAAAGAAATCCAGGTCTTACTTCAAAAACCTGTACTCCAGAAAATTTGAAAACTTAAGCAAAATGGACAATTTTGTTCATATATTCTACCTAGCAAAGTTAAATCAAGATCAGGTGAACAAGATGAACAGTCTTATAACCCCTAAGGAAATAGAAGCAGTCATTAAAAATAAAAATCTCCCATCTAAAAAAAGCCTAGGGCTAGATGGTTTCAGCACAGAATTCTACCAAACCTTCAAAGAAGAGCTAACACCAATACTCTTCAAACTCTTCTACAAAAGAGAAACAGAAGGAACACTGCCAAACTCATTCTATGAGGCCACAGTCACCCTGATCCCTAAATCACACAATGACCCAACACACAAAGAGAACTTCAGACCAATTTCCCTCATGAACTTAGACACAAAAATATTTAATAAAATATTGGCAAATCAAATCCAAGAACACATCAAAAGTATCATACACCATGATCAAGTAGGTTTCATCCCAGGAATTCAGGGGTAGTTCAACATATGAAAATCCATCAACAGAATTCATCTCTAAACAAGCTGAAAGAAAAAAACCACATGATTATCTTGCTAGATGCTGAAAAGCATTTGACAAAATCCAACACTCGTTCATGCTAAAAGTCCTGGGGTGAGCTGGCATACAAGGACCATACCTAGAAATAATAAATAAGATGTACAGCAAGCCAGTAGCCAACATCAAATTAAATGGAGAGAAACTTAAAGTATTTCCTCTAAAATCAGGAAAAAGGCAAGGATGCCCACTCTCCCCATATCTCTTCAACATAGTACTTGAAGTCCTAGCCAGAGCAATAAGACAACTAAAGAAATTAAGGGAATACAAATCAAAAAGGAAGAATTCAAACTAACTATATTTGAAGATGATATGCTAATACATATAAGTGACCCCAAAAATTCCATCAGAGAAATAATACAACTAATAAACACCTCTAGTAAGGTGGCTGGATACACAACTCAAAAAATTGGAAGCCTTAATTTATACAAAAGATAAATGGGCTGAGAAAGAAATTAGGGAAACAACACCTTTCACAATAGCCACAAACAAACAAACAAACAAACAAAAATACCTGGGGGTAACTCTAACCAAGTAAGGGAAAGACCTGTATGACAGCAACTTCAAGTCCTTGAAGAAAGAAATTGAAGAGGACATCAGAAGATAGAAAGATCTCCCATACTCATGGATAGGTAGGATCAACATAATAAAAATAGCCATCCTACCAAAAGCAATATACAGATTAAATGCAATTCCTATAAAAAATACTAACATAATTCTTTACAGACCTGGAAAAAACAATTCTCAACTTCATATGAATTAAATAACAAAAAACTCAGAATAGCTAAATCAATCCTATACAATAAGAAAACATCCGGAGGTATCAACATCCCAGATTTCAAGGTATACTGCAGAGTAATAGTAATAACAGCATGGTACTGGTATAGATATAGACCAGTTGATCAATGGAATTGAATTGAATACCCAGAAATGAACCCACGCTCCTATGGTCACTTAATTTTTGACAAAGAAGCCAAAATTGTACAATGGAAGAAATACAACATTTTCAATAAATGGTGCTGGTTTAACTGGGTTTCAACTTGTAAAGGAATACAAATAGACCTATACTTAAAATTCTGCACAAAACTTAAGTCCAAGTGGATCAAAGACCTTAACATAAAGCCTGACATACAATAGCTGATAGAAGAGAAAGTGGGGAAAAGCCTCAAATTCATTGGCACAGGTGACATCTTCTTGAACAGAACACCAATAGCTCAGACTCTAAGACCAATACTAAATAAATAGCACTTCATAAAAATGAAAAGCTTCTTAATTATCCTAAACAGTTTATGATGTTTGGTAGCAAAAGGCCAGAAATTTACATTTCATTTTTAAGCATTACTAGGTACAATACCTTTAAGAAGCATTAGCCTTAATTTTGTATCGATATACAAAGATCAACACCAATGTGGCCAAATATAATCTTAATTTTGTATCAATATACAAAGATCAATACCTATGTAGCCCAAGAAGTGCAAACTAATAGTCATGTAAGCGTGTCATTTTGTTAGTTACTATGACAGTCTAACACAGTTATTTTCTAAGCTAATCAGAAATCAAGTTGCTAAGAAACAAGCAACATTTGCTTATCTAAATAAAAGAGGTAGATAGGGCATCTCCAAAAACCTCAAGAGATCTGCAGAATATGGCATTCAAAGATGTTTTCTTAACTTTAGATTTTTTGATATCGAGACATGTCAGCTCCTGACAGCACCCCTTATTCTACTCCAAGTAGAAGATGAGCATCGAAGAATCGCCAGTGTGAGATGGTTGAATTAGTGGCAAGCCTATCTCTTGGCAAGAAAAACCCCTTGCTTCAACTGTAGACAGACTTCTGTCCAAACAGGACAAAACTTGGAAGCAGGTAAGTTGACAGCCTAGCTCTGCCAAGACAGGGTAGGCAAGTCCTTCATAATTCCTGCTCTACAAGCAATGTCTGTCAGAGAAATGGAGCCAAACAGCTGAAGATTGATGCTGTAATGTATGGAGAGAAAATGGGAACTGTCCAGGCAGCCACTCGTATGTCATTTTTTAGTTTTGGAAACTGAGGGGCCTGCACTTCCTATATAATCAGATATACTTATCCCTCTCAGGTCTCTGAGGTGGTTAAAGAATAGATGCCTAGAGTCTCATAGTTAAATTTTGAGTTGTTTAGGAATCAAGAGGGTGTTCTGAATCTAAGAAGATGTTTTCAAAATTGTGAGGCAAGTTACTATGAAAGCTGCATTAGATATAGAACTTTAAACTCATGGAGATGGTTAGATAGTAGAATGTTAAAGTCAGGTGCCAAATACATATGGACTGGACATTGGGAATGTATGCTAAGCCATATAACTCTCATAAGTGTGGCCT